>CM044007.1:35559364-35929364 GCA_024085815.1 Flaveria linearis | reverse complement strand
GGTAATTTTCTGTTACCAAACTCCGTTAGTTCCGTTAAGTTTTGCATACACGTGTCGTAAGCACACACTAGTTTTCGTTTGACGTTGGTGACCTAATAATAATTAATAATGTTGAATTAATAATAATCTAGTGGATTAGATGATTATTGTGCTATGTTTATGTGTTTACGCGATTTAAATGTTAACGGTGAATTTTATCGCGTAACGTGGAAACGCGTGTGTTAATTCGTATATTGTGTGTTTTTATAAAGATAAAATATATAATGGTTAGTGTTAGTTTATATTGTTATTAAGTGGTTAAAAACACCTTTAAAAAGGGGTTTAAAGCTAACTTTTTATAAAAATATAAAAACACAAGGATTAAAGGGTAATTAGTGGAAATAATAAAACAAAATAACCCCAAACCCCTCCCCCACACCCCTTGCGGCCGTAACCCCCCATTCCACACCTCCCCACTTCGGATTCAGCCAAGAACACACACATACAATTCGATTTTGGGTGATTCAAGTAATTTCAAGGTGTTTTATAAGTCCTATTGTTGATTTCTACACACCTAAAGGTATGTAACATGTTGTTTGCGATTTCTAGGTTCTTGAAGAACCCTAACTTGCGATTTTTGATGATGACATGAAATTGATGATTAATCTATGTTAGTATGGTTGTATTGATGCTAGATTAGGTATCAATTTCATGTTTTACTATGGAATTTGATGTTCTAGCCAACTTTGGTCAAACTAGAAACTTGATTTGGGGAAATTCTTGATTGATCAAATTGATGTTGTTTGATGGTTGTATGATGTTAATTAGATGATATGGATGCTAGAATACATGAATCTTACAAGAAATTGATGAGTTGAAGGCTTTGTTCATGGGTTACTAATAATGGTAACTTTATTTTGCATGTAATGTTGAATTGTTAATGTAGTGATGTTATGGATGTGTTATGATGTTGATTAGGTGCTAGATTGTTGATATGAATGCTAGAAATCTTAGGTTGGATGTTGTTGTTCATATCTTGCCAAAAGTAGAAACTTTTTAGATATGAATTGATGAATTATGCTAGTTTGATGTTGTTGATCATGTTTGGATGTTATTATGAACTTGAAATAGTATATTATTGATGAATTGTATGTACATTGGGTGTTTAGTAGATTTTGGGATATACTTTCCCAAAAGGGAAACTTTATTTTGGATGAACATTGGATATTAGGATTTGGACATGTTCATGGCATTAGGATCATGCTAGAATGCTTGTTGTGGACGCCTAACATGATAGAATCTGTTAATTAGGTTGTATGGTATGTCTAGTTGGTTATGTGTGATGTATGTACCTAGATGATCATGTATGGTATTGAATGTTGATTAGTAACTAGGACATCATGTTTGGGACTGGAAATTGATCATATTGACGGATGTTGTATGTAATGGACATCTTAAATGTGTTGTGGTTAGTATGGATGCTTATTTGGTAAATTATCTGTTTTGACCCGTATATGCTAATTCATGGTTATAGGTCATACAAGTAGGTTATGCATGATCTGACCTTTTATATGATGCATTAGTGGTGTTATGAATACACTAAGCATGCTAGATATTAAGGACTTACCTAACTTGTATGGTATTTACATGGTATGATGATCTATGCAATACATTAGGAATGTAGCATCATGTGTGATTCATTGGAATGTTAACCATGTATAATATATGATCATGTCTGTTTAAATGGTTTACAACACATAATGTCACCAACGGGTTAAACGGGTCAACTAGGTCAAACATGTCTATTCTTCTAAAACCTTAAGTCTTTGGTTGTAGTGCACTTAGGGTTTTACACATTCTCTGTTTACACATACTCATGTACTTACATGATCTAGGTAACCTCTGAGGGTTGACTGTCCACTTGTTCTTTCAAGTAAACTCTAAGTACTCAATACGCATATCAGGTGAGTTCATGCCCCACTGTTTACTTAATCTCTTTTTGGGGGAGATAGCATACTGGTAACTCTACAAATGCTTTATGTATTTATGTTATGTATGATATTGATATAGTGCTGTTTACCAAGATAAAGTCCTCACACTTTCGAATTGTTAATATTGAATAGCGGAAAAACTTGGGTAGTACTGCTTGGTCTGATGAGCCCCACCTGTGTGACTCAAGGTCAACCGGGTGCAATTTGTCCTATGAACATTTGTCATGACCTGGTAAGTCGTGACAGGAGGCAAACATATCACAGTCAGCTTCAGTTGCGAAATCACTATATATGAATATCTATTGTTAATAGAATAGCTATCTATTACAGTACACATACTTATATATGTCATAATCCAGCTTGTCGGTAGGAGCACAACATGAGTCAGCATGCATTCTAAGGATTTAAACTACAAACACAATGACTCATCTTTTAATTATGGTTTTAAATATTTGGTTGGCACGTGTTTTGCCATATGATACATTTACATACTTTGGGTTTGTCTTGTTTACAAAACGCTTCCACACGAATTTTTAAAGTTTGAACTGTGTTTGTTTTATAATAAACATGGAATATAGAGTCGTTCTGAGTAACTACTGACTGTGATCCTGGTTTGTTCACACGCCTCGCGGTAAAACTCCACACGTGGATTTTGAGGGTGTGGCAGATTGGTATCAGAGCCATTGGTTATAGAGAACTAGGTTGCATACACACTAGACTATAACCACACACAGTTAGTTAGTTACTTGTTCCTGATTTCTCTACTGTATACTCATTGGCATACACATCACATACTCTACAGCATGGCATCATCGTCACGGGTTTTGGGAAAAAGACGTGCTCGTTCTGGATCCCCTCCACCTGTACCTCACCGAGTGTATGACTGGTCGCGACATCCTTACCCCGTGGTGAGATAGGCTGGGATCAACCGCTTGTGCCACCTGAACGTGACCCTCCACGAGATTGGAGTTATTACCCGACTTGTATAGATCATATGATTTGTAGAGAGCGTGTTCCGAAGCCGGCCACTGCTGGACCTAGGACTAGGTCAGCAACTACCTCTGCGACACCCACCCTCCCATCTCTTGATGTACCCCTTGAGCAAGTCGTGGCGGCATTGAACGCAACACTTGAAACTAAGCGTCGACGAGTTGGAGTGCTCACTGATGAGAACTCCACACCTAAGAATGATATACACCGACTATGACTAAAGATGGCTATAATCGAGGGCGCAGGTGCGGGCGCGGACGTGGACGTGGCGCCGGTGATCAAGGCGGCGGTAATATCAACATAACCCCTGCTGAACTAGCTGCCCTGACAAATGAACAAGTTCAGGCAGTGATAGCTGCTGCTCAAGTGGGACAGCAAGCAGGTAAACAATGATGGAAAGTTACATCAAATGCCATAGTTAATCGAATCAAATATCTAATCAATGTTATCATGTTAAAGCAGGACCACCAGCATGTACTTACAAGTCCTTTATGGACTGTAAGCCACACACCTACAGTGGAACTGAGGGAGCTGTAGGGTTGGTAAGGTGGTTTGAGAAGACGGAGTCCGTGTTCTCAAAGTGTAACTGTCCACCTTCTGACTAGGTGAAATACGCTACTGGAATGTTGGATGGTGCTGCATTGTCCTGGTGGAATGCTCATGTGCAGATGCTAGGGCAAGCCATGGCAAATGAACTCCCTTGGAATGAGTTTAAAGAGATGATGACCGAGGAGTACTGTCCTCGAAATGAGGTACAAAAGCTGGAAATGGAATTCTGGCAACTGAAAATGCAAGGTTTAGAGATCGAGGCTTATACCACTAGAACTCATGAGCTGGCCACACTATGCCCAGGAATGGTAAACAAGATGCACAAGCGGGTGGAACACTATATTTGGGGATTGGTGCCCGAGATTAGGAGTATGGTGACTTCCTCCAAACCGGCTACTATCCAGCAAGCTATTCGCCTAGCCCACAAACTGACCGATGAAGCGGTGGAGCAAGGACGGTTACGAAAATGGGGCGCTAAGGCGAGCGTGCCCGATAACAATAGGAAGTGGGATGCTTCCAACAACAACGACAACAATAAATCATCATCGTCCGGTGGTCAACATCAACCTCAGCAACAACAACCGCAGCAGCAAGAAAGGAGGTTCGATAACAACCGCAACTTTAACCAGTCAACTCCAAACAACCAAGGACCGAGTGGTGATGGTGGTAAACAACAGAGGTGCACGCGGTGCAACTATCATCATGTGGGAAGATGTGACAATTTCAAGTGTCAATAGTGTGGTAAAATGGGACACTTAGCCAAGGATTGCCATGGTGAGTTGGTGAAGAAGGCACAGCAACCTAAAGAGACCCCAAGGGTTATTTTGAATGTTGGAAAGAAGTTCACTACGGGCGAAACTGCCCGCAGCTGAGGAAGAACGGTAATGGCAATGGCCAAAACAATAACAACCAAGGCAAAAACAACAACAATGATGGAAACGGCAATGGAAATGGAGGTAACAATGGAGCCAAAGGGAGAACCTTCGTCATTGGCTCAGGCGAGGCCCTAAATGACCCTACAACTGTTACTGGTAGGTTTTCTGTCAATGGATGTTTTGCTACGGTATTGTTTGATACTGGAGCCGATAGGAGTTTCATATCCTTAATGTTCTGTAGTCTTCTAAGTGATATTCCTTCTGCCCTAGAATCCAAATACACCGTAGAACTGGCCGACGGTAAACAAATCCATGTAACACATCTACTTAGAGATTGTAGGATAGAACTTGCTGGTCATACTTTCGTTATAGATCTTATGCCTGTTATACTGGGAAGTTTTGACGTGGTGGTAGGCATGGATTGGCTCTCTAATAAGCAAGCGGAAGTCATATGCCATGAGAAAATCATACGAATCCCTGTTGGTGACGAAATCCTTACGGTCAGAGGCGATAGGAGTGGTGCAGTAATGGGCATTATCTCTTACATGAAGGCGCAAAAGTTGTTGCGAAAAGGGCGTGTGGCTATCCTGGCACTCGTCACCGATAAGCAACCGGAGGAAAGGAAAACGGAGGACATACCCGTGGTACGAGACTTTCCTAAGGTGTTTCCAGAGGATCTTCCTGGACTACCACCTCATCGTCAAGTGGAATTCCAAATTGAACTGACTCCCAGTACAGCCCCGATTGCTAGAGCACCTTATCAATTAGCACTAAACGAATTACAGGAGTTGTCATCACAACTTCAGGAGCTTTTAGATAAGGGCTTTATTCGACCTAGCACATCACCATGGGGAGCCCCTGTCCTCTTTGTTAAGAAGAAAGATGGCACATTCCGAATGTGCATCGATTATTGAGAGTTAAACAAAGTCACAGTCAAGAACTGATACCCCCTACCTCATATTGACGACCTGTTTGATCAGCTTCAGGGATTCAGCTATTATTCGAAGATCGACTTGAGGTCTGGTTATCATCAACTCAGAGTCCGTGAGGAGGACATATCCAAAACTGCATTCCGTACTCGTTATGGTCATTATGAGTTCTTGGTCATGCCTTTTGGATTGACTAATGCACCTACGGTGTTCATGGACCTCATGAATCGCGTGTGCAAACCCTATCTTGATCAGTTCGTCATTGTGTTTATCGATGACATACTGATATACTCTAGGACCAAGGAGGACCATGAAGAGCACTTACGATTAATCTTGGAACTATTAAAGAATGAGCAACTATAAGCTAAATTCTCTAAGTGTGACTTTTGGATACGTGAAGTGTAATTTCTAGGTCACATTGTTAATGAGAAGGGAACACATGTTGATCCTGCCAAGATTGTGGCGATAAAGAATTGGACTATACCCAAAACACCGAGCGAGATAAGGCAATTTCAGGGGTTAGCAGGGTATTACCGACGATTCATAGAGGGATTTTCTAAGATTGCACAACCTCTCACAGCCTTGACCCACAAAGGAACGACATACAAATGAGGTGAAAGTCAAGAGGCGGCTTTTCAGTTATTAAAACAGAAACTCTGTAGTGCACCGATATTGGCACTGCCAGAGGGAACAGACGATTTCGTGGTGTATTGTGACGCATCCATTCAAGGATTGGGTTGTGTCCTGATGCAACGCGACAAAGTGATAGCTTACGCCTCGAGACAACTGAAGGTTCACGAGAAGAACTATACCACCCATGACTTGAAATTGGGTGCAGTGGTTTTTGCCTTAAAGATTTGGAGACATTACTTGTACAGTACCAAATGCACTATCTACAAGGATCACAAGAGTCGTCAACATATCTTTGAGCAAAAGGAGTTGAATATGAGGCAACGACATCGGGTAGAGCTTCTGAATGATTATGATTGCGCTATCAAGTACCATCCTGGAAAGGCGAACGTGGTTGCCGATGCCTTAAGCAGGAAGGAAACAACTAAACCTAGGCGGGTGCGAGCCTTACAACTTACAATCAGTACCCATCTGCCTGAACAGGTTAAGGAAGCACAGATAGAATCCTTAAAAGAGGAAAATGTTGGTTCTGAGTCATTACGGGGAATGGATAAACAATTGGTAGTGAAAGAGGATGGAATTCGGTACTTCATGGATAGACTTTGGGTGCCTGTCTATGGAAATATAAGGGATTTAGTTATGAATGAGGCACCCAAGTCTAAATACTCCATACATCCTGGATCTGACAAGATGTATCACGACCTAAAGGCGCACTATTGGTGGCCTAATATGAAGGCGGATGTAGCTACGTATGTGAGCAAGTGTTTGACTTGCTCGAAGGTGAAGGTGGAATACCAAAAACCATCCGGATTGTTACAACAACCCGAGATACCAACGTGGAAATGGGAATAAATCTCCATGGATTTTATCACTAAGTTACCCCGGACTAATACTGGTTGTGACACAATATGGGTCATTGTAGATCGGTTGACAAAGTCTGCTCACTTCTTCTTCATCATCATTATCTTCATCATCATCATCATCATCTAAGTCATCATCCGAATCACCGTAATCAACTAAATCTTCATCTTCTTCTTCTTTAGCAACAGGGATAGGCATCATATGCTCAGGCTCAATAAAAGCTATAGGTGTAACAACTTCAGTGATAGGTACTTCAGATGTAGTTGGAACACCTTCAGTAACACTAAATCTTGGTTGTGTCTCTGTATTTTGAGCTTCGGTGACTCTCTCAACTTCTTATAAATCAGCTGCAGGAGATGGACTCGATGAACGCCTGCTCGTCTCACCAATCACGGTTGTAGAACGTACAACCTACGGTTGATGGAAAAATGTTTAAGAGATAAACTCTCTCAGCTCCTGTAACTGTCTCTCCAAACCAGCTGAATAGTCAATGACATTCTTCATCTGTAGCTCAAGAGATGTGATCATTGAATCCTTTATGCTTGAATCCAAATGGATCATTGTAATCATTTTTGTTTTCTCCACATTCTCCTTCCTCAACTCAGAAATAATCTTGACATTCTCATAACTTTTTTTTCAAGATTCTTTACCCTCTCTTCCAATGTAATAGATGAATATTGAGGAGCACTGGAAGATTCTTCTCTTCCTCTGAACTCTGGTGGAGTGTTCAGGAAAGTGTCAACATGAAACTCCAAATTCTCCTGTCTTGGTGGAGTTGAAAACCCAGACTCTGTAACATTAGCTGGTTCAGATACAGGAACAGTTTCTGTCTCAGATGCAGTAGTAGTGACATCAGCTTGTGTTTCTTCTTCGATCACCACTCTTTCAGGTGATCTCTGAATATCAGAAGTGGTAGTCTGTTCAGCTTCAGTAATAATTACTTGAGTTCTTGGTCGTTTTGGAATACCACTTCTTCCTCTTTTCCTTGTAGGAAATTCTTTCCTCTTAGCCATCCGTTTCAGCCTCATAGATGTACTTGGAGATTCCTCAGGAATATAATCAGTATCTCTATCATCGACAGATCGTTTCCTGGAGGAAGTTGGAGTAGATGGAGTCTGATCAGTCTGAAGAACATAGGGCACGTTCCTTATCTGATCACTCACAGTATCTGAACTGGAAGCTGAATGAACTTCACCTTCTACTCTCTCATCTTGAATTGGATCCTCTTCAAATAATCTTTCAATCTCCTCATTGATGTCTTCTCTTGCAACAGAGGTAGAAGTACCAGTCTGTGCATCATCAGTACGAACATCTCCTTCCAATTCTCTATCACAGTCATCAATCTCAGCAAATCGACCAATCTTTGCAAAACTCTCTCCTGAGCATTTATTCCCTCGTGCTCCAATCAAATGTGTAAAAATCTCCTTCTTGATAGTTTGAACAGCATACTTATCTAAGTGTTACAAACTCAGGATAAGCATCATTGATCACTAACTGAATAAAACAAGGATACATGATGAACTTCTTTCCAGGATTTGCAGTAGCATTCTTCTGAATCTCCTGAAAAATAGCTCCAGAAATACTAAAGGGAAGGTCATCCATAAGAGAAACTAGTAATGATCCAAACACTGCACTCAAACTATCCATTCCCGCCTTCAGATTACTTAGACAATGGATAACCATATGAAACAAATACTTCCAGTATGGTGGTAACCATTTCTTCTCCAGACTGGGATATCAGTACTCATAACCCATACGTGTCAAATAGTCTATGAAAACTTGATCTTCTAGTCTGGTTGGAGCATCATCTTGATCATCAAATAATAATACTCGGTAATTAACTGTAGCAGTAATAATTGGTTGGCCCGCTCCATCCTTTTCTAACGCAGCAGTGTTCCAGAATGAGTCAATCAATTCAGAGTAGATGTGAGGGTCAGCAGAAATAGCATATACAATCCGAGAATTCTTCAACCCCTCAATCATAGAAGTAAATAGTTCCTTCCCCTCTGGAACATCATCCAAATATACCACACAGTTATGATTTTTTCTGAAAATCACTTGTGTCATCTGCAATTACACAAACAAACATGATAAGTAAGCTTGACAGAACATATACAAAAAAAAAAATTAACACTTAGAAAAATTTTCGGGTTCTAAGACTTCAGTCGCGCGAAACCAATTATCACGCGATAATGCCATTCGTGCGAAACTATTTCTCACACGAAAAATCCAAGTTCATGTGAAGACAGTTTTCATGCGAAAGTCACATTTACGAGAGAACCAAATTCATGTGAAGACAAGATTCACGCGAAAACAATATTCACGCGAAACCCCATTTTCGCGTCTGTTCATTGCAAACGATTCGCGCTGACCAATTTTCAAAATTAACCTTCAAAAACATGATTTTGAACCAAATAATGCATTCCATAACCATCGACTATGCCCATTTAGTTCAGTCCATCTTTTAATTTTAACATTTAAGTCCATTTTATTAAATTTTAGGTTAAAGTTGTTAAGTTCCTTTTCAAATTTGATATCTTTAGTAACCATTAAATCAAAGTCTACCTTTCAATCTCACAGCTTGATTAAATGTAAGCAAATGAACGATTTATCACACGAGATATCCTCAGAAATTGAAAAATTGATTATAAGCAAAAAATGTTTTCGGATGAACACTGAATGCAAAAAGTGACTTCGCTTTCACCACTGTGATATATATATATATGACAACCATGTCACGCGACTCCACTTTTCGCACGACAGATCATTCGCGCGACTAACCCTTTCGCGCGAGTGTGTTTTAACACTTGGATATTTTTCAACTTTTCAACTTTTCAATTTTTCACATCTTTCAAAATAACTTTTTTATTATCAACTATATAATTCAACAAAATGTTTTATTTACCAAGTGACCAATTAATTTAATAAATCTTTAATTTTTCAAAAATTTATCTGTGATTTATTTGTCTTAAATCAAAACAAAACAAAATCAAAAACAAAATGATAACAAAACAAAACAACATAACTAAAATGACACATATAAAGAATCAAGATCTGAATTGTTTATTGATCAAAATTGTCTTGTAAGAATTTTTATAATGAGATCATATAGTTCTTTGTCAAGTCAAGACTTTGTCCAGCTTTATTTAAAAGAAACTGGTTAAGTTGATTGTCAATATATTTTGTCCATTTTAAACTTATACTTCAGTCTTTACTTAGAAACATAAGGAGTGATATTATCATGTTTTGGGTGATTATATATAAATTCAGTGGATCCCACAATCAGAACTCCTGTAAAATACTTATTAGTCTTCAAGACACTATCGAGATTTCAAGTCACCCTAAATTGACTTAAACCATGCATTGTTGATAAGTGATACCATTTGTTTATTCCTAAAATATATCTATTTGAGCATAACTAGCCTGAGAATCATATCTTAACACAGAATATTAACAAGTTTAAGAACTTACAAACAACCATCCGAACTTACGTCTGCCCTCTCAAGATGTTTAGGACTTACAAGCCATCCGGACTTACATGCCCCATCTTTTGATTTTACCTTCCGTGATCAGAAAATATTGTCAAAATAGAAAATATATATACCATATAGTATGTATGTCTTTAGACAAATCTTTTGATTTGTGCACTTTGGCATCTTATATCCTATATGGCCTTTTTGGCATCTTTTTGCTCATTTATTTTCTATATATATATTATTTCTTTTTGCATTTTTTTGTATTTTCTTTTGTGTATATATACATATTTATATATGATAATCACTAAATCAAATAATAACAGGCTTGAGTATGACAAGAAGATAACTCTCAGTCTGTTTTAGAACATTTTTGGTATTGTCATAGAATCCTGATATGTTCCCCACTAAATCATATCAATTTATTTAAAGTTTAATCACTCATTTATGATCTTTTTATTTCTGAAAGCAAAGCCTATTGACACATCAAACATAATCCAAGTCTTTGTATATGTAAGCCTTTGAAAGTACTTAGACTCGTTTTGAACTGTGTAATATTATTTCTCATTTAATCATGAAAATTCTTTTTTTTTAACAATTTATCCAATCTTGACTCCCCCTAAAACCAAAAATATTTTTCAGAACTTGTTTTCTAATTTCTCCCCCTAAAATTATGATTGTTCTTTGAAAGAAAAAGAAAAAAAAACAATTACAATTTTATTCCTTAGTAAAAAATGAAAAATCTTTTTGTGAAGATTCAAGAAATCAATTTATCCAAAGTTAATCATTCCCAATGATTGCACAAGGAAATCAAATCGAGAATGATCAAATGCCTTGGAATATAAATCTGCAATGTTTTCAGTTGATGGCACTTGTTTTAAATGAATAAGTTTACAATCAAAACAATCACGGACGAAATGGATTCGGATGTCAATGTGTTTATGTTTTGGAATGTTGAATGGGATTTTTGACGATGTTTAGTACGGTCGTGTTATCACACCAAATGGGTGTGTCATATATGTTAAGACCATAATCAAGAAGTTGTTGTTGAATCCAGACAAGCTGGGAACAATAGCTCGATGCAGCCACATATTCAGCTTCGGCGGTGGATGTGAAAACAGTGTTCTGTCTTTTAAACTGCCAGGAAATGAGTCTGTTGCCTAGAAACTGACATCCTCCTGTAGTCGATTTCCTATCTAAATTACAACCACCATAATCACTGTCAGTATAAGCAAATAAATTGAAATCAGAAGTTTAAGGATACCAGAGACCAAGTTTTGGTTGACCCTTGAGATACTTGATAATCCGCTTGACAACTTTCATGTGTGATTCTTTTGGATCACTTTGATAGCGGGCACACTGACAAACAGGGAACATGATATCCGGCCTGTTTGTAGTAAGATACATGAGGGAACCAATCATTGATCTATACAGATGTTGATCAACTGATTCTCCTAATGGATCTGGAGTGAGAGTAGGACGAGAAGACATAGGAGTTGGAGCTACTTTGGAATCCTGAAACTTGTATTTCTCTAATATAGTCTGAACATATTTTTCTTGATGAATTAGAATACCAGTTTCAGTCTGATTAACTTGAATACCTAAGAAAAATGAAATTTCACCAAGAGAGCTCATCTCGAATTTCTTCTTCATCACTTCTTCAAACTCCTTGCACATACTTTCATTAGTAGACCCAAAAATGATATCATCGACATAGATTTGAACCAGAATGATGTCATTGCCTGATTTCGAATGAATCAGGTTTGATCAATTGCTCCTCGTGAATAACCATTTGCAAGCAAATGTTCAGTCAGAGTTGCATACCAAGCACGAGGTGCTTGATGTAAACCATACAACGCCTTATCCAATTTGTATACATAATCAAGATGATCTGGATCTTCAAATCTAGGAGGTTGACAAACATAGGTTTCTTCCTTCATTTCCCCGTATAAGAAAGCAGTTTTGACATCCATCTGATACACCTTAATATTCATGTAAGAAGCAAAGGCTAAGAAAATTTGTATTGCTTCAAGTCTTGCAACTGGAGCATACACCTCTTCATAATCCAATCCTTCAATCTGATAAAATCCCTTCACTACAAGACGTGCTTTGTTCCGAACTATAGCACCTTTTCCATCCGTTTTGTTCTGAAATATCCATTTTGTTCCAATCGGAAGCTTATCTTTTGGAAGTTCCACAAGATGCCAAACATTCAGCTTCTTAAATTGCATCAACTCATCTTACATTGCTTCTATCCAACTATTTTCCTTGAGTGCCATCTCAACATCTTTGGCACTATCTGTGATAGAAAGCAAGCATACAAACATGTGTTGATTGCCCCTGAACGACTTCTGGTAATTACATCTTCATGCAACGGACCAATTATTGCTTCAGTTGGATGAGTTTTATGAATTCTCAGCTGAGGAATATCATCTGCAATAATCTCATCTTCCAAGTTAGTGAGATGTTCAACATTTATGTTCAATTCTTTAGAGTTTCTAGATTGATAAACAATATTTTCTTCAAAAGTGTCATCTGAAATGTGATTTTCAGTAGCAGTAGACACATTTGGAGATTCTTCAAATGGAACTTGAATAACTTCAACTGGAGTATCAATAGTCTCTCAAGAAGATGATGCAGACAATGGTGAATTCTGTGATTCTTCTGACTCATGATTGTGGATTTGATCTGAAAGATCGTCTGGTAAACCAGAATTTTCAGACACATGCACAGAAGCAGTAGGAATCGTCTTGGATGATGATGGAATTGCAGAACCATCAGATATGAGAGATGTAATTTCCTCAATGATTTTGTTCTCCAAAGATAATGATAGAGAATTAGCATCTGCAGACGAAGGTTTAGAAATTTTAAAATTTATGAACAATGATTCATAATCATAAACCCATGATGGAGTTGAACCTGCATCAGTTATGTTAAGCTCGTGCCAATCAATATTAAATGACTCAATTATTTGTTTTGTTCTTTTATTATAAAACCCAATATGCAACCTTATTAGTTGCATATCCCACAAAGTAACATTCATCAGCCTTTTCAGAAAATTTTGAGGTAGATTCAGTTGTGTGTAACAAGGTACAACAATAGCCAAAGGCTTTAAAATATTTGACTTTGGGTTTGTGTTTATAAAAAATTTCATAAGGAGTCATATTTAATCTTTTATTTACTAGAACACGATTCTGAACATAACATGCAGTGTTAACTGCCTCAGCCCAAAAGAACAATGGTAATTTAGCAGCAGATATCATAGTTCGAGCAGCTTCAATAAGTGTTCAATTCCTTCGTTCAGTAACTCCATTTTGTTGTGGAGTTCCTGCAGCACGGAATTGTCTCGCAATGCCTTTAGATTCACAAAATTCATTCAACGTCTGATTACAAAATTCTGTTCCATTGTCACTTCAGATACATTTTACCTTCGCATTTGTCTGATTCTCCACCAGATTAATGAATTTAATCAATAGATGTGGAGTCTCATCCTTAGATGCTAAGAAAAACACCTAAGTAAATATTGAAAAGTCATCAGTAACAACCAAACAATAAGATCGTCGACCCAAACTTAAAACACTCACTAGACCTAATAGATCCATGTGTAAGAGTTGTAAGATTGATTCGATTGAGTTGTGTGCAATTGGTTTGTGAGGAAGTTTATGTTGATTACCCTTTGAACATGACAGACAATGTTCATTTAATTGAAATTCCTTTTCAGGTAAACCAATGACATGATTTCCACGTATCAGTTTATTCATGTTTTTAAGATTTATGTGTCCTAACCGACGATGCCATAACATGGAATCATTCTCCGAGGCTTTGGATAATAAACAAGAAGCTGTTACCAAAGAATTAGAACAATGCATATCAAGAAGATATGTATCATTGTCTCTCGGAGTCCTCATCAAAACCCATTCATCAGGAATTACAAAACCCGGTTTTATGATTAAACATTCTTTATTAGTAAAGTGTGTAGAATACTGTTTGTCATAAATTTGAGACACACTTAGCAGGTTATGTTTTAATTCCTCTATAAAATTGACATTTTCGAAACTTAGGGCACCATTTGTAACTGTACCACGTTTAGTAATACGACCTCCTTTGTCACCGGCAAAAATTACCCTTCCTCCATTGTGTGACTGAACATCTTGAAGGAGAATTAAGTTTCCTGTCATATGTCTTGAACAACCGCTGTCTACATGCCATAAGCTTTCAATGATCTTTTGCGTTCGTTCCTGCATAAGTAAATGAATTACTTAGTCTTTGGTACCCAAGTCAAACAAGACTTGAGCACATTCTGTGTTGCAGTTAGACAAAATGATTTTAGATTGTTGTATTTGCTTTGCATATCAATCTTTTCTTTAACACTTCTCAATTGAATGTTGTCTTTTAAATCATTTTTCAAAGTTTGGTTCTTTTTGACATCATTAGCATATTCAGCTTTTGTTTTCAAAGGTTTTGAAAATTTTCCACGAGTGAAAAACAATTTTCTATTGTGAGCAATAGAATTATGAAATCGTTGTCTGCTTAGTGATTTTTGTCGATAAGAACAATTATTTGCAAGATGATATATGTTTCCACACTGATAACATTTCCGTTGTTTTGTGTGGAAAACAAACTGTGGATGACAATTATAAAAATTGTCATAAAAACCAAAATCAGATTAACATTTTGGTTTAACTTTCTGCACTGTCTCTCGAATCTTTACTTCATTGTATAACTGCTTGTTCATCTTAGACAGATTCAAGGAAAAGGGTGATTTGTGAACACTTGTAATGTGAGGTTTATCTGCTTTGGTTGTAAGGCCCCGTTCCCGGGAAACCTCACAGTTGGTTAACCATAGCATAAAATCAGTTTAATAACAAAGCATTGCAGCGGAATTAATTAGACATTCATTTAAAATGTAGAAAACATGTCATGCCCATACATTTGTCTCTTAATTGTAAACAAAACACAATACTTGTTCTTAAAATTACAAATAAAGTTTCATAAACAGAAATGCCATCCGTAGATTTCCAAGTAGCTCCACGGTGCCATCCTCAGCATCAGCACTTACCTGCCAACTGTTATGCATAAAAGTCAGCTTTGCTGAGTGAATTCTAGTTTTATATAAATAATAAAATATAACTTTATTCTTCATATAATGACCATGCATAAGTAATACATAACATTTTCGTCATAATAAGCATGTTCATTATCTTTCATTCTTTCATTACGTTTCACTTCATCATAAGCGAGATTGCACAAAGCAAGAGCTCCATGTTGATTGACAACAAATGCCAATCCCTGTCGGTACACATGAAAATGGTAGCTAACCCCCGACAGTTGATCCACACTGCAAGGCACATAGCCTGCTCATGAATACGGATCCATCATCGTACATCAGACTCACATAAGTGAAGTCTATCATAGTGCTTACAAGACTTTTCATCATCATATGGGCCCGGGGGTAACATTCATTAAGTTCCACTTCTCATTAATATTATCTTTCACTTAATATATAATACGTAACTTATTAAGTACATAACATACCAAGTACCAGTCATCATAACATGCAACCGACCCTCCGCGGGACAGCGGGGGTTCGGGGGCGGCAGCCCCTGACAGCGGGGTCCTAGGGGCAGCAGCCCCTACTGGGGTCCAAGGGGCAACGCCCCTGGCTGGGGCCGGGCTGCCAGGTCAGCGCGCCCGAAAACATGGAAAAATGTGGAAAAACGTTTAAATAAGGAGGTCTAGAACTCACCTGAACTTAGCAAAATAACTTCAATCCTAAGTTACTTAAGCTATAGTCGAAATACTCTAGCTGCACGAAAGTTAATACACAAAAACGTCATTTTCTTCATAAATTCGCCCACAGTTTTGCTGGCAGTTTCGCTGCCAATTTCGCTGGCAGTTTCGCTGCCAGTTTCGCTGGGCAGTACTTCCGCTAGTTTCGCTGGACACATTCGCTGCCTTGAGCGCCCAACTTTCGTTGGAATTTCCTAGTTTCGCAATGTTTATGGGTCCACAGTTTCGCCCAAATGAAACTGCAGTTTCGCCCCAGCGAAACTGTAATTTCGCTGGAAATGCTCTTAGTTTCGCTGGATGATTATGCAAATTCGCTGGATGCATATACTGTTTCGCAGATCGCATAAAAATCACGAACCAGTCCGTTTTTCGCCCAAAATCACAACTTTTTACGTCCAACCTCTTAGTTTATCATCCATGAGGCTAAATCTAAGCTTCATACATGTTTTCATATGTAAAAATATGACCTTTATGCGATTCTTTCCAACTTTACAAAACCCAAAACCCTAGAATCCGGGTTTGATCTACAGAAGGGTTTAGGGGTTGATTCTTACCTTGTTTTGCTGCTCCTTTCTTGAGATTTGTTGCCCAAACACCCAGATCTTCAATCCCTTGACCTTAGAAGCTCCAAAACTTGAGTTTCTTGCACTTTCTCTCTCTACTTTCTCTCTCTAAGGATTTTTGGAGTTAGGGTTGGAATGAAGAAGATGGTGGCTGATTTTTGGAGTTAAGGGCTGATTATGGGCCTAAATTACTCAAGCTCTTGTCCATAAACCCAACTTAGCCCATAACGCTTTTTCCTTTTTCTATTAAATACCCATTAATAAGCCCCTAATCCTTTACGACTCGTTTTGACTTTTCGGGGGTGTTACAAGTCTCCCCCACTTATTTAGGTTTCGTCCTCAAAACCTGTCAGTCATCAAACAATTGAGGATAAAATTTCCTCATCTCCTCCTCGACCTCCCACGTAGATTCTGATCCTTTTCTGTGTCTCCACTATACTCGTACGAGTGGAACTACTTTATTACGTAAGCGCTTCTCCTTCAAATCCAGGATGGCCACCGGCTGCTCTACATAGTTCAGTCGCTCATCGACCTCAATGTCCTCTAATGGTACATATGCATCGTCGTATGCTAGACATTTCCTAAGATGAGATACATGGAACTTAGGGTGAATTCCACTCAACTCATTAGGTAATTCTAGCCTGTAGGCCACTTCCCCTACCCTTGCGACAATACGGAATGGCCCTATAAATCTTAGGCTTAACTTCCCCCTTTTTCGAAACCTGATGATCCCTTTCCAAGACGATACCTTGAGCATAACCTTGTCACCAACCTCAAACTCTATTGGCCTACGCCTCTTATCAACATAAGACTTCTGGCGGTCCTTTGCTGCTTTCATGAATGCCTTAATTTTATCTAACATCTCGGTTGTGACCTCAATCACTTCGAGGCTTCCCAATTCCTTTTGCCCGATGTCACCCCAACACACGGGCATTCTGCACTTCCTACCATACAACATTTCGTAAGGGGGCATACCAATGCTGGCATGGTAACTATTATTATATGAGAATTCCGCCAACGGTAAATGCTCATCCCAACTTCCTCCAAAATCGATTACACATGCACGCAGCATGTCTTCCAACGCTTGAATCGTTCTTTCCGACTGACCATCCGTTTGGGGGTGGTAATCCGTACTAATATGCAGTCTAGTCCCCATTGAGTCGTGAAACCTCTTCCAGAACTTGGACGTAAATCGCGTGTCCCTATCCGAAATGATAGACACTGGCATGCCGTGACGAGCCACGATCTCCTTGATAAATAGCTCTGCCAATCTCTCAGAGGAATGCGTCTCAGAATTGGTAGGAAATGGGCGCTCTTTGTTAGACGGTCAGAAATCACCCAGATCGCGTCGCTTCCTCTCGTCGTGCGAGGTAGCTTTGTGATGAAGTCCATTGTGATGTGTTCCCATTTCCATTCGGGGATATCCAAAGGCTGGATCTTTCCATATGGCTTTTTGTGCTCTGCCTTCACTTGCAAACAAGTCAAGCACTTGCTTACGTACTTAGCCACATCTCGCTTCATTCCTGGCCACCAGTAATATTTCTTCAGATCTTGGTACATTTTCATGGCACCAGGATGAATGGAATAGCGGGTTTTATGAGCCTCATCCATGACTTTCCCCCTCAAATCCCCATAGAGAGGGATCCACACCCGCCCAGAACGAGTTCTAACACCCAGGGTGTTTTCCCCCAAATCTGAAACCTGCCCTTTCATTCTTTCAGAGTTGACTCTGTCTTCTCTTAATGCTTCATCCTGAAATGCCCTCACTTGTTTCAGAACATCAAGTGTCATGATTATCTGGCAAGCCCTCACCCGAATTGGTTCAGGTTGTCCTTTTCGGCTAAGGGCGTCAGTAACCACATTAGCCTTGCCTGGGTGATAGTGAATTTGGCAGTCATAGTCCTTGATCAGTTCCAACCACCTCCTCTGCCTCATGTTGAGTTCCTTTTGTTCGAAGAAATACTTCAGACTTTTATGATCAGTGAAGATGGTGCACTTCACCCCATACAGGTAGTGCCTCCAAATCTTCAATGCAAACACCACCGCTGCCAACTCCAAATCATGTGTAGGATAATTGGCCTCGTGGGCTTTTAGCTGTCTAGAAGCATAGGCTATCACCTTCCCTCGTTGCATCAACACGCAACCCAATCCTGCATATGAGGCATCCGAGTAGACTACCAGGTCCTCGTTCCCCTCAGGTAGCGTCAGGACAGAGGTTTGCGTTAACCTCATTTTTAGTTCTAGGAAGGCGTTCTCTTGATCAGGACCCCATTCATACTTCACGTCCTTTCGGGTCAGCTTAGTCAAAGGAGAAGCTATCTTAGAGAAATCCTGGATAAACCTCCTATAGTAACCTGCCAGACCTAAGAAACTGCGAATCTCGATTGGCGTCTTTGGAGATTCCCATTGCATTACCGCTTCAACCTTCGCAGGATCCACCCAGATCCCCTCGGGATTAACCACATGACCCAGAAACTATACTTCTCGAAGCCAAAATGCACATTTGGAGAACTTAGCATATAACTTCTCGCTTCTGAGTGTCTCCAATACTTCTCGAATATGATCGGCATGTTCTTCTTCACTCTTTGAATAGATCAAAATGTTATCGATGAACACGATTACTGATCTATCCAACATAGGCCGACACACCCGATTCATAAGGTCCATAAAAGCAGCTGGCGCGTTAGTTAAACCAACGGACATGACGAGAAATTCGTAATGTCCATAACGCGTTCGGAACGCCGTTTTAGGAATATCTTGTTCTTTCACCTTCAGTTGGTGGTAAGCAGACCACAGGTCTATCCTTGAAAACCAGCTGGCACCCTGAAGTTGATCGAACAAGTCGTCAATCCTTGGTAGCGGGTATCGATTCTTTACGGTCAGCTTATTGAGCTCGCGATAGTCAATGCACATCCGCATGCTACCATCTTTCTTCTTGACGAATAAAACTGGAGCACCCCATGGTGAGATACTCGACCGGATGAAGCCCTTATCCAATAAATCTTGCAACTGGTCTCTCAATTCCACCATCTCTGAAGGAGCTAACCGATATGGTGCTTTAGCGACGGGCTGTGCTCCCGGTAACAAATCAATCTGGAATTCGATTTCGCGGTCCGGCGGCACACCAGTCAGGTCTTCAGGAAAGACGTCAGGAAACTCACGCACTACCGGCACGTCTGATAATTATGGCTCTAGTGCGTCCACATCTTTTACGTAGGCAAAGTAAGCGCTACACCCACGTCTCATGTACTTTTCAGCTGTGATCATCGACACGACCTTCGGCACACAACACACCTTATCCCCATGAACCGTAACGGGACTACCATCAGGCGCTGTTAGACGAACTATTTTCTTGGTACATACTATATTGGCTTTATATCTAGCTAACCAATCCATGCCTAAAACCACATCGAAACCTCCTAAGGCCATAACATGCAACCTAGCAGGGAACATACAACCTTCTAACTCAATCAGGCAATCCTCAATCACTTCAGTTACCTTAGTGGATTTACCAATGGTGGTTTCTACATAGAAAGGCTCATCTAACTTTCTACTCTTATCATGCAACGAACGACAAAAGGCAGAAGACACAAAACTCCTACTAGCACCAGAATCAAAGAGCACAGAAGCATATTTATGGTCCACTAGAAACATACCTGAAACTACTTCTGGGTCTACCCTGGCCTCTTCGCGAGTTATGTTGAATGCCCTCGCCTTCGCCTTTGAATCGTCACCCTTTCCTTTATATCCGGCTTTAACCGTTCCCGATCCTGCTGATTTTCCTTTCTTGCAGTCCCAACCCACATGTTCCATCTCGCCACACTAGTAACATTTCCCCACCTTGCAATCCCTAACATAGTGGCCCTCACCCCCACACTTAAAACATTTTCCAGTTCCAACTCTACACTCCCCCGAATGACCCTTTCCACACTTTCTACAAACACCTCCTCCACCAACATTTCCCTGTCTTCCGGGCTGATCTTCAACTCTCATCCTCTTCTCCCCACTCCTGAAGTTATCACCTCCGAACCCCTTCCCATTTCCATTCTTATTCCCACTCCATCTCTCCACCTTCTTTTGTGCAGGCACCGGATCTCTTTCGTCGTACAGTCTCCCAGCTAAATCCACCACCGACCTGAACATGCCTGGTCTGGCTGCAATCATGTGCCTCCTGATATCCACAGGGAAACCCTGTATGTACCTCTTGATCTTCCTGGATACAGGTGTCACCATGTCTGGAACAAGTCTTGCAAGTTCATTGAACTTGGAAGTATACTCTTGATGAGTCATGTTCCCAGCCTCCAAATACAAGAACTCCTTTTCAATCTTGTCTAATTCCCGATGAGGGCAATACTCCTCTAGCACTAACTCTTTCAGCACAGACCACCTCATCTTGGCTATTGATCGTTTTCCTTCAGCCTGGACGATATTGTCCCACCAGCACAATGCTGAGTTGACAAAAGAGTGAGTGACAAACTTAACCTTCTGATCTTCGCGGCACTCACTGATTTCTAGTACAGCTTCCATCTCCCTGACCCAACGATGAGCGGCAGTAGCATTGCCGTTACCCTCAAAGGTTGGGGGCTTGCACCTCTGAAATGCCCCATAGTTGCACCCCCTAGTCGTCTCTCTCTCAGCCTCCTCCTCACTGTCGTCATCATGGATTACCACCTTAGGGTTTGATGGCTCCTCTTCAGATTCCTCCGTCCTCCCAGTGGACCTTCAAGAATTCTTCTCATGTTCCTTCTCCTTCTTATCAGCTTTCTCTCCATCCTTAACTGCTTTGAGCACCTCATTCACCACCGAGGGTAAGACATCTTGCATGACATTGTAGACTTCATCGGCAATAGCTTCCTTCATGGTGGATTTGAGGGTGGCTGATCCCTCACCCTCTGGTTGACTATGGAGGTCTGACTCCTCGTGAACCGTCTCGGGAGCCTTAGCTTTGCTTCGGGTGACACGTGGTGTAGTAGTACGACCACCTCGAGGACGTCCATGTGTAGCCTTCCCAGTTTTCCTATCCGCCATATCTAATTCCTATAAGATTTAAACACCAAAATGGTCATTCAAGTTAATTGCTCAGATCATTACAAGTATGGTAAGTCCTTAATTACAGTGGCCAAGTGTGATTAAGTACTTACCTTACCCTCCTGTCCCAAGCAATCACTATCCTAACACCTGTTAGTGTTCAAATCTACATGCATATAAAACAAATAGCACACGCACGTATTGCCAGTTTACATGAAATATTTTACCTGATGGCATGTAGCTACTTGGGTTGGCATCCTTTATTTGGTCCCATTCTCAGTTTAAGTTTAGGTTTGAATAATGTTTTACCCATTTCTCTTAAACTTTGGCTCTGATACCAACTTGTAAGGCCCCGTTCCCGGGAAACCTCATAGTTGGTTAACCATAGCATAAAATTAGTTTAATAACAAAGCATTGCAGCGGAATTAAATAGACATTCATTTAAAATGTAGTAAACATGTCATGCCCATACATTTGTCTCTTAATTGTAAACAAAACACAATACTTGTTCTTAAAATCACAAATAAAGTTTCATAAACATAAATGCCATCCGTAGATTTCCAAGTAGCTCCACGGTGCCATCCTCAGCATCAGTACTTACCTGCCAACTATTATGCATAAAAGTCAGCTTTACTGAGTGAATTTTAGTTTTATATAAATAAGAAATATAACTTTATTCTTCATATAATGACCATGCATACGTAATACATAACATTTTCGTCATATTAAGCATGTTCATTATCTTTCATTCTTTCATTACGTTTCACTTCATCATAAGCGAGATTGCACAAAGCAAGAGCTCCATGTTGATTGACAACAAATGCCAATCCCTATTGGTACACATGAAAACGGTAGCTAACCCCCAACAGTTGATCCACACTGCAAGGCACATAGCCTGCTCATGAATACAGATGCATCATCATACATCAGACTCACATAAGTGAAGTCTATCATAGTGCTTGCAAGACTTTTCATCATCATATGGGCCCGGGGGTAACATTCATTAAGTTCCACTTCTCATTAATATTATCTTTCACTTAATATATAATAAGTAACTTATTAAGTACACAACATACCAAGTACCAGTCATCATAACACGCAACCGACCCTCCGCGGGACAACGGGGGTTCGCGGGCGGCAGTCCCTGACAGCGGGGTCCTAGGGGTAGCAGCCCCTAGTGGGGTCCAAGGGGCAACGCCCCTGGCTGGGGCCGGGCTGCCAGGTCAGCGCGCCCGAAAACATGGAAAAACGTGGAAAAACGTTTAAATAAGGGGGTCTAGAACTCATCTGAACTTAGCAAAATAACTTCAATCCTAAGTTACTTAAGCTATCGTCCAAATACTCTAGCTGCACGAAAGTTAATACATAAAAACGTCATTTTCTTCATAAATTCGCCCACAGTTTCGCTGGCAGTTTCGCTGCCAATTTCGCTGGCAGTTTCGCTGCCAGTTTTGCTGGGCAGTACTTCTGCCAGTTTCGCTGGACAGATTCGCTGCCTTGAGCGCCTAACTTTCGTTGGAATTTCCTAGTTTCGGAATGTCTATGGGTCCACAGTTTCGCCCGAACGAAACTGTAGTTTCGCCCCAGCGAAACTGTAACCCAGCGAAACTGTAATTTCGCTAGAAATGCTCTTAGTTTCGCTGGATGATTATGCAAATTTGCTGGATGCATATACAGTTTCGCAGATCGCATAAAAATCACGAACCAGTCCGTTTTTCGCCCAAAATCACAACTTTTTACGTCCAACCTCTTAGTTTATCATCCATGAGGCTAAATCTAAGCTTCATACATGTTTTCATACGTAAAAATGTGACCTTTATGCGATTCTTTGCAACTTTACAAAACCCAAAACCCTAGAATCCGGGTTTGATCTACAGAAGGGTTTAGGGGTCGATTCTTACCTTGTTTTGCTGCTCCTTTCTTGAGATTTGTTGCCCAAACACCCAGATCTTCAATCCCTTGACCTTAGAAGCTCCAAAACTTGAGTTTCTTGCACTTTCTCTCTCTACTTTCTCTCTCTATGGATTTTTGGAGTTAGGGTTGGAATGAAGGAGATGGTGGCTGATTTTTGGAGTTAAGGGCTGATTATGGGCCTAAATTACTCAAGCTCTTGTCCATAAACCCAACTTAGCCCATAACCCTTTTTCCTTTTTCTATTAAATACCTATTAATAAGCCCCTAATCCTTTACGACTCGTTTTGACTTTTCGGGGTGTTACATTGGTTGTTTGAAGGAATGATGTTTGAAGTGGACCAGTCTTAGATTGTGCTGGAGAAAGACCGGGCTTTGTTATTTGAATTGATGCTGGAGAGGGACCAGGCTTTTAAAGTTTTAGAATTGATGAAGAAGGACCAGTCTTTTGCACATCTGGGCTACACATATCTTGTTTCACAGGATTAGCCTTCTGATAAATTCTATTTTTAAAGAATCGAAAATTCGTTTCTTTAAAAATATAATCTTCATCTTCAATTAAACCTTTAGAAACAAATCCGTTTTTAAAATCTTTTTCAAGATTAATTTTACGATTAGCCTTTTGACTTTCATTCAAATTACAGTTGATATTTGGTTTTGTTTCATTTAAATCAACATTCTTTTCATTCCTCAATGAACTTTGATTACAATCAGATCTGAAATCGTTTACATTCTTATTTTTCAAACTCTCTCTTTCATTCTCACAATCACTATCACTTTCCCACTCTTCAACCAAACCATCCACCTTCAAATTATCTGCACAAAAATTTTTAGTTGATTGTTTACTTTTTGTTATTATAATAGGATCAACAGTCAAATTTATTTTGACTGAAGGTTTTAAGTCTGAGGAAGGTGAAAAACCTATCCCATAACTCATATCACAATCAGAAATGACATCAGACGAAGGCAAGCATGAATAATCATGATTGATTGGTGGAGCGATGTGTGAAAATCCAGCACCACATTTTCCTCCTTTTATCTTCTGAGTCATTTGAGATTTGATAATACCTTTAACCATGTTTGATGAAAGTTCAAACTTTTCAATAGTCAATTTAGCCGAGGCTAGTTCACTGTTGAGTCGATTGATTTCCAAGGCGAGTTCATTATTTCTATTAGTCAAATCATTATTTGTACATTCTTTATCATAAAGATTTAATTGTAAGTTGTACATCGTTTTATTTAGACCTTCAAGTTTTTCTTTAAAAATATTTTCATTTGACTTGTGTTTTCGAGCTTGATATTGAAGTTTTTCAACTTCCATTATCAAGTTCTCATTATGAACTCTATACCTTTAAACTTTCTCAATACATATATTTGTGCATAAATCATCATATACCTTTGATTCTAAACTTCCTCCATCTGAATCTTCAATATTATTCACCATAAATGCTTTCATTGCATCAACATGTTCTTCCACTGGGGCAACATCGACAGTCTTTGAATCTTCAAACTTGCATTTGACTGGAGGCTCAATAGTGTTTTCTTCCATTTCTTTCTTCTTTTCAACAACCTTTTCTTCCTTCTCTTCCTTCACAGCACTTTCATCAACTTTAACTTCTTCCTTCTCTGCTTCCTTCTCAACAAACACACCATCCAATAAATCATCTGCTACAAATTCAGCAAACAAATTCTCATCCTCCTCTGGTTCAGTAACAATCTGAGCAACTAAAGCTATAGATAACTTCAAATCAAGTGCTTCCATCTGATCTGACCAATCATACTCAGCATTAGTTTGTGAAACTAATGCTTTGTTACCTCCAAATGAACTTGCTTTATCTTTCTTAGTTTCAACCTTCACAATGACCAATCTTTTGGTTCCTTTAGATTGACCAGACATAGGTTCAGTGCATTCTCTAGCAAAATGTCCTGGTTTATCACAATTATAGCATCTTAGATTAGACTTGTCAAAGCCAATTTTGCTAGAGTTATTCACTCCAAACATCTTCCTTCCAGTTCTTCTAGCAAAGTTCTTAGCCCTGTACACCACCATTGCCATTTGATACTTAATATCATTTTCTTCCACATCATCAGGGTTTACTTGATGAAGATAATCAATCAAAACATTTGGAGCAGTAAGTCTTCCAGCCATGAATGCTTCATAACTTGACATGAAAGTAGTAAATAATGCAAGATGTTCCTCAGCAATCTGAACAGTCTGTTTTGAAGGATTTGTGGTAGCAACATAAGCTTGTTGAATACTCTTTGGAGCTAAAGTTTGAGGGATTTGTTGATGGATGAAGGGGGAATAATGTTGAACAGTTGAAATTTGAACTTGAGGGTTCACAACTGGTTGAATTTCTGGAGATGCTGAACTTCCCGTTTGCTGTTGCTGACACATCTTAGTATAACTGACATAGTAATTAGGATTACTAGCCATTTTAGCATATAGAGCAGTTGCTTCAGCACCCAAAGAACACAAATGATTTGCAGCTCTCTACTTATCATCCATTTCATAAGACTTGATAGTAGATATTAAATCAGTCAGAGGAAGTGTATACAAGCCTTTTGTTCTTTTGATCAGAGTACAGTTGTGATTCCAACTGTATGGAAGTGAATTCAACAGCTTCTTGTTAACCATGATTGGTTCCATTGTTATTCCAGCACTTTTCATTTTCGTAACCAGTTTCACAAATCAGGCAATCTGAACATCTAACAACTCACCCACAACATGATTAAACATGTTAAACTCTTGATTCAGCATATCTTTCTTGCTTTCCCTCATGTCTTTATTTCCCATGATTTGAGCTTCCAAAGCATCCCATAAAACCTTTGCTCCTCTGAATTCTTTAAACTTGTGAGAGATTTCAGTGGTTAAGGCCATAGTGATAGCAGCATATGCCTTGTCATCTAGCTTGAATCACTTCATATCATCCTTATCCCATAAATGTTCAGGTTTCTTAACCATCTCCTATTTCTCATTCTTGTACAATGGGATATAAGGACCATACTTGATTGACCTCCACATCTTAGGTTCAGTATAGATAACATGATTCTCGAACCTATAAGCCCAATCAGCATAGTCATCCTCACTGAGAAGTCTAGGTGGCTTATTCCCAGTGCCGATTTCATTGTCTAAATGAAGAGATGCAGTAGGATGCTTCAAATTAGGTGTTGATGAAGACATGTTGTTGAGTGAACCAAAAAACAAACTTTTCGTGCGAAAATTCAAATCGCGCGACAACAACTTTCGCGTGATAACCAGTTTCGTGCGAGATTCCCACTTGTCAGCCAAGCAAAATCGCGTGAAAAGCAAAATAACTGTCTGTGCGAAATTGAAGTTTTCGCGTGCGAAAAGTACAGATTTTTCACACACAACCAGTTTTCCAAGTGCGAATTTTACCAGCTTTTCAACTCAGATTCACTGATTAGTTTCAATTTGGTTCATTTTAATTCAATTTTTTCAATTTTCGTTCACGTTTGAGTTCAAATTTGATTAAAATTAAATCAAATTTTACAAATTCAGTCCAATTGATCAAATTCCTTGAATTTTCAGCAGCATAATAACTCCAAATTGAACTCTCAAGTAACCAAATGAATAAGAAAGATGAAGAACATGTCAAATCAATCAAAAACTTCTTCTAATCTTGGTTCTAGAGCCAAATGCTCTGATACCAATTGTAAAACTCAGTAATTCCCAAGAAAAACAAACCAAGATCTCAATCTCAAGAATGTGGAATGTAATTGAGATTGGAAGAAGAATAACAATAGTTCAAAATTATTCAATTGATAATCGAGTGATTACAATCTTGTGCGAATTGCACAGAGTGATTACAATGTGAAATTAGAACTAGCGGACTAGCTAGTACTTGTATACAAAAGCGAAAAATAAATATTTATACTAAACACAAAAGTTCTCGCGTGACAAGGCTTTTCGCGTAAAGGATCCTTTCGCGCACCCTCTTTGACTTGCGTGACTTCCTTGTTTCGCTTAACATCATCAATTCGCATGACATATCTTGATCAACACCATCTTTATTCAACATTAGTTGTTCTGCCGAGCCTTATATAGTCTTCTACAAGTGTGATGCTTGATCAGAATCAGCAGATGTCTCTCCTTGTTCATCTATCCATACCAATTCTTGTGGTATGTCAGCCTGTGCATCCACTACATGTGCAAACATGGGCATATCTTCCCCTTGATATTTCCCACTTATCTTGTTTAGCACAGATCTACCCAGATGAGCTTGCACAAATACATCTCCTTCCCTTGCAATCCTCGGAAGTTCAGCATTGATGATTAGTTGTAGAAATCTTAGGAACATGTACATCTTGTCTGACCTTTGCACTTTTACTTGGTCACAGAGACAATTGAAGATGTACTTTGCATAGTTGTAAGTCCTTCCCTCAAAGATTCCTATGATGCCTGAAGAGATGTGCCTTGAAAATCTATCCAGCCCAGACTTCTTGTTAGAGTTGTACTTCAGATAAGTGTGGCACAAAAATCTATAGGGCTTGCATAGTCTTCCCTTATTTATTTCCCCTTGTCAAAATCACCATCATAACCCATCACATTGAACACCTTCTCTATGTATTCGTATTCGAATACGTCTGGGTGCCCCACTTCTCGATCTCCTAGTTCAAGTGATCTTCGGATAACTTGTTCATCTATCCGTAGTCTATCAGTTCGGATTTCAGAAACTATCACCTCCTCTTCTCCATCTTGCTCTATTCAAGCTGAATTCCAGAAATCCACAATATGATCTTGATGAATCACAGGCTCTGCCATCAGGGCATAGAAAAGCCTGGACCGTCGAAGATATCTGATGATATCTCGACATCCTTCTGATGCAGGATCATCAGCATTTAGGAATGCGCACACATTGTGTTCTTTCGCAAACCTATTCGTCATCTGTACATAAGAACAATGAGGATTATGTTAGTATTGGTGGTGCAGACATGAATATGAACAGTGTTAATGATAATCATAAATCAAACAGTTCATTATTGATGATTATGCCATGATTTACCTTCAAAACAATAGTATGTGATCAAGATAACGTGTTTATTTTGAGGTTTTGAGTTGGTAGGTTTGAATGTTTGTGGAAGAGGGAAAAGGGAGTGCGTTTTTCTAGGTCAAAAAGTGAAAAGTGCTCAGAAAAGTGATTAATGAATTCTTAAATTCAAAAACCTCATTTATAAGCAGACACGTTAATTTCGTTAATTTATTATGTTGGGCCCACTTCCCTTTTATCCCTTTCCGTGAACTTCATTTATTCCGGATGTATCACTGCTTCCGCAGAACATCTGCGGAACCATAACATCTGCGGATGCCATCGCATCTGCGGATGCCATAGCATCTGCGGATGCCTTAATTAAAAATTAAATGCAACATTACTGTTGAGTACATCTTATTCATAGATTACCATTCTTTGAACATGAATTATACTTTCAAAGTCATTTGCACATCCGTTAGTTTACCAATTCTACGATTATGCAAAAAGTTACATTTTTACTGTTCGTTCTGCTGACGCATAAATTTCACTGTTACTTCTGCGGATGCAGAAATTTAACTGAAACTTCTGCGGATATTAAAGTTTCATTGAAACTTTTAAATGTATGATTCCTATCGAGTGATAGAATCATTTCTTGATGTGGGACCTTGTTGACTTTGTTTGCATGACAATTGAGTACAAGCAAGCTTCCTGTATCATGTATCCAAGTTAGTGCTCAAGTTCCAATTCCTTCAAAGATGATTTAACAGCTTTTTATTGATTTTCATGCATTACTTACTCCCCTAAATTTGTGATTAATGTTAAACTGTTTTATTCATCATAACTTTATGTTGGAAATAAGCATGAAAGGCATATGACAGTCCAATTGAGGAGTAATCATTTAAGTGGAAAATTAAACAAAAGAATTAAACGATACAAGCATGCATATATGTAGAGGGATCATACTATGACTCTAGGGCTTCTGCTGATGTTGATTATTTGAATGATACTTGATCTGGTGCACACCTGATTGTAAATATATAGATCCACTGAAAGTCATACATGAGTAACGTATCAACTAGGCATGTTGTTTATCATGTTTGGAAGTTTGTTAATCAGTAACTGTCATGTGCTCCACACTCAATTCTCATTAGAGTTTGTCCTCTGTTGGTGAGTCAAATCATCACTTTTTCACACTTTGAGACTATGTACATTAAGTTATAAGTTCTATCTTGAGACAGAATTGCAGTCTCATTAATGCTTTGATGTTTAAGCTCTTTAAGATAATATACAGTTGATCACAAAGGATTATTTTGAGAGCTGAGATATGATCCTCATAAAGTCACCAGGTCTTTACTTTCGTAAAACAGAGGTGTACTTATTCCAGGTCTTTGTTTACACAAAATAGAGGGAGAATGAAGATCATATTCTTTAATCATATACCCAGGTCTTTGTTCACACAAAACAGAGGGAATATGATTTTTGAAAAGATAGAAGATTATAAAGTGTTTTACATAGTGTGCTTGGGTGAGTGATTTGATCACATCAGGATAAGACTTACTTGCTTGATCCTTAAAATGGAGTTCCCACAGACAGTGACCTTTTTCATTATGTTTGGCATGCTCTTAGTGTGTTTCCACTCAAGATGAACCTACTAACATATCAAAATGTTTTAAATCAGTTTGAAGTTTAATGATGCTGATGAAGTAAGCCAAGGCATAGTGTACTATCATTTCCCATACACATGTCGTGCAGAAACAAACACAGAAATAAAAGGATATGAGAAAATTAAATCTAACAGAATCAAAGGCTTTAGTGAATAAATCAGCAAGCTGATTTGTTGTATCCACTTTGATTAACTTGATTAAACCCTTTTCTGAGCAATCTCTCAGAAAATGATATCTGATTTCAATATGCTTTGTTTTGCTATATTGAACTGGGTTAGCAGTGATGAACATAGCAGCTGAATTATCAATATGAATTGGTGTTTGAAGGAAATTGTAACCATAATCAAGCAATTGGTTTTGCAACCAAAGTACTTGAGAGTAACCAGCTGAAGCAACTATGTACTCAGCCTCAGCTGTGGACACAGACACATTGCTTTACTTCTTGCACTGCCATGAAACAAGTCTTGGTCCCTGAAATTGACAACCACCAGTTATGGATTTTCCGTTGTTGTTGCATCCTCCAAAATCACTATCTGAGTATGTGTAAAGACTGAAAGCTCCATCTTTTGGATACCATAGTCCTAGAGCTGGTTTTCCTTTCAGATATCTGAAATTTCTCTTGACAGCATTCAGATGACACTCCTTTGGATCAGATTGATGCCTGGCACACACACACACACAGAGCAAACATTATGTCAGGCCTACTGGCAGTTAAATTCATTAAGGATCCAATCATTGATCTATACCATCCCTGATCTACAGATTTTCCAGCTGGGTCAGGCACAATCTGTTGGTCCATTTGATCGGTTTTCAGTGCAGAAGATGGTTTGAATCGTTCAATACTGTCACACCCTCAAAATCCACGTGCGGAGTTTTACCGCGAGGCGTATGAACAAACCAGGATGACAGTCAATAGCTACTCAGAACGACTCTATATGCCACATTTAAAATAAAACGAACCACAGTTCAAACTTTAAAAATCACGCCGAAGCATTTTGTAAACAAGACAAACCCAAAGTTGTAAATGTATAACATGGCAAAACAAGTGCCAACCAAATATTTGAAAACCATAAGTAAAAGACAAGTAACTATGTTTGTAGTTTAAATCTTTGGAATGCATGCTGACTCGTGCAGTGCTCCTATCGGCAATCCAGATTATCGACCTGAGAATAGCATACTAAAAGTCAACACAATGGTTGGTGAGTTCAAGAGTTTGCGTATAAACGTAACAGTTTAACAATCGTGATATATATAAGCATGTGCATTGTAATAGATAGCTAGTCCATTAACAAATAAATATTAATATATAGTGATTTCGCAATTGAAGCTGACTGTGATATGTCTGCCTCCTGTCACGACTTATCATGTCGTGACAAATGTACATAGGAAAAATTGCACCCGGTTGACCTCGAGTCACACAGGTGGGGCTCGTCAGATCCAGTAGTACTACCCAAGTTTCCCCGCTATTCAATATTAACAATTCGAAAGTGTGAGGACTTCATCATGGTAAATAGCACTATATTAATATTATGCACATCTTAAATAAATAAAGCGTTTGTAAAATTACCAGTATGCTATCTCCCCCAAAAGAGGTTAAGTAAACAGTGGGGCATGAACTCACCTGATACGCGTATTGAGTACATGAGGTTTACTTGAAAGAACAAGTGGACAGTCAACCCTCAGAGGTTACCTAAATCATGTAAGTACATGAGTATGTGTAAACAAAGAATATGTGAACTCTAAGTGCACTACAACCAAGACTTAAGGTTTTAGAAGAATAGACATGTTTGACCCAGTTGACCCGTTTGACCCGTTGTTGACCTTATGTGTTGTAAACCATTTAGACAGACATGATCATACATTATTCATGGTTAACTTTCTAGTGAATCACATATGATGCTACATTCTCAATGCATTGCTTAAATCATCATATATGTACATATCATACAAGTCATGTAAGTTCTTAGCATCTAGCATACTCAGTGTGTTCATAACACAACTAGTGTATCATATAAAAGGTCAGATCATGCATCACCTACTTATATGACCTATAACCATGAATTAGCATATACGGGTCAAAACAGGTAATTTACTAAATAATTATCCATACTAACCACAACACACTCAATATGTCCAATACCTACCACATACATCAAGATGATTGATTTCCAGTCCCAAACATGATGTTCTAGTTACTAATCAATATTCAAAACCAGACATGATCATCAAAGTACATAAATCACGAAATGACCAAGTAAACATTCCATACAACCCAATTAACAGATTCTACCACTTTAGGCATCCACAACAATAATTCTAGCATGATCCCAATGTCATGAACATGTCCAATTACCAATATCCAATGTCCATCCAAAATAAAGTTTCCCTTTAGGGAAAGTTCATCCCAAAATCTAATAAACACCCAATGTACACATAACTCATCAATAATATACTATTTCAAGCTCATAACAACTAAACATGATCAACAACATCAAACTAGCACAATTCATCAATTCATGTCTAAAAAGTTTCTACTTTTGGCAAGATATGAACAACAACATCCAACTTAAGATTTCTAGCATTCATATCATCAATCTAACATCTAATCATCACCATGAACAGATCCATAACACACATTCATCATCAAATCATCATAATTCACAATCTCATATTCAAAAGTTTCCACTAATGGCAAGATATGAACAATATGACCATTACTTGGATTTCTAGCATGATTTATCATAATCTCAACATTCATACAACATCATTAACACTCTAATAACATCAATTCATCATTGAATTATCAAGTTCATGCACAAAAGTTACTATTAATAGTAAGGTATGATCCAAGCATCAAAATCACGAATATCTTGTACAATCCACGTAAACTAGCATAGATAATATCTAACTAGTATCATATAATCAACAAACAACATCAAACAACTACTAATTTCATATAATTCACATGAGATTCGAATTAGGGTTCATCTAGACTTCAAGTTCATGATCCATTCACTATAAACGTATCATTCATGCATAATCCACGTTAAACAACATACATACAACCAAACTAACACATTAAAATCAACAATTGATCAAAATTCAGCCTCATAAACCCCAATTCGCAGCCAAGGTTTCGGTTTTATCAAGAACACCCACAAAAACATTAAAACTAACCTTAATTGTTGCAAAGGAACAATGTTTGATGTTGCTAACTTGTTGTGTGGCTTGCAAACAATCAAAATCGAATGAATTATGCTTCTTCTTTGCTAAATTCGTAAAGAGAGGGAGAGAGGGAGCAGGTCGCGGTCGATGGGAGGGTGGGGGCTAGGGTTTTTGTTTTGATTTAATTAATTTACAAGAATACCCCCTCCAAACCTTGCATTTTGTGTTTTAACGAAATAATATGAACATCTAAACTAATGGTAACACTTATATATTTTATTTTATAAAAACACAAGACATACGAATTAACACACGTGTTTCCGCGTTATGCGATAAAATTCATCGTTAATATTTAAATCGCGTACACACATAAGCATTACACAATAATCAGCTAATCAACTAGATTATTATTAAATTAACATTATTAATTATTATTAGGTCACCAACGTCAAACGACAACTAGTGTGTGCTTACGACACGTGTACGCAAGACTTAACGGAACTAACGGAGTTTGGTAACGGAAAATTACCGGATGACACATTATCCCCATGTTGAAAGGATTTTCGTCCCGAAAATTGCATTACATGGTGAGAGTGTTCCATCCATGGTGAGAGTGTTCCATCACTGGTCTACTGCATTGGCACACAGAAATCAAAATCAAGTGAGTTTTGGATGAGTTGTCACATCATCCCCATGTTGAAAGAAATTTCGTCCCGAAATTTAAATCAATACCTTTGTCTGCAGGCATCGTGTCGAATAGATGAGGATACTTAAGCTTCATTTGATCTTCACGTTCCCACGTGAATTCTGGTCCACGTTGCGTGTTCCAACGAACTTTGACTATGGGTATTTTGCTTTGCTTAAGTGTTTTCACTTCACGGTCCATCACCTCGATTGGTTCTTCGATAAAGCGTAATTGCTCATCTACTTGAACATCTTCTAATGGTACAATTAGTGTTTCATCAGATAAACACTTCTTCAGATTTGAAACGTGAAACATGTTGTGGACTTGACTCAGTGAATCAGGTAAAGCTAGCCGATAGGCCACTGGACCTATTCTTTCTAGTATCTCAAATGGTCCAACATACCTCGGATTTAGCTTTCCTCGCTTGCCAAACCGAACTACGCCTTTCCACGGTGAGACTTTCAATAGGACCTTGTCGCAAATTTGAAACTCTAGAGGTTTCCAACTTTTGTCAGCATAACTTTTCTGTCTATCTCTCGCTGCAGCCATACGATTCCGTGTCTGCACGATCTTCTCAGTGGTTTCATGTATTAGCTCAGGACCCGTTAGTTGACTATCACCAATTTCAGCCCAGCAAACCGGTGATCGACACTTTCTTCCATACAAAGCCTCGAAAGGTGCTGCCTGTATGCTAGTGTGATAACTATTATTATAGGAAAATTCCACCAAGAGTAGGTGAACTTCCCAGTTGTTTCCGAAGTCAATCACATAAGCACGAAGCATGTCCTCCAAAGTCTGTATGGTACGCTCACTCTGGCCGTCAGTTTGTGGATGATAAGCAGTACTCATATCCAATCGTGTACCCAGAGATTTTTGTAGCGATTGCCAGAAGTGTGACGTGAAACGAGCATCAAGGTAAGAGATAATCGAGATCGGTACACCATGTCTCGAAACGATTTCATTAAGATACAGTCGGGTTAGTTTCTCCATCTTATCCGTTTCCTTAATTGCAAGAAAGTGAGCGGACTTCGTCAACCGGTCCACAACAACCCAGATTGTGTCACAACCAGTATTAGTCCGGGGTAATTTCGTGATAAAATCCATAGAAATTTGTTCCCATTTCCGCATTGGTATCTCGGGTTGTTGTATCAGTCCGAATGGTTTTTGGTATTCCACCTTCACCTTTGAGCAGGTCAAACACTTGCTTACATACGTAGCAACATCCGCGTTCATATTAGGCCACCAATAGTGCGCCTTTAGGTCGTGATACATCCTGTCAGATCCAGGATGTATGGAGTATTTAGACTTGTGTGCCTCATTCATAACTAAATCCCTTAGATTTTCATAGACAGGCACCCAAAGTCTATCCATGAAGTACCGAATTCCATCCTCTTTCACTACCAATTGTTTATCCATTCCCCGTAATGACCCAGAACCAACATTTTCCTCTTTTAAGGCTTCTATCTGTGCTTCCTTAACCTGTTCAGGCAGATGGGTACTGATTGTAAGTTGTAAGGCTCGCACCCACCTAGGTTTAGCTGTTTCTTTTCGGTTTAAGGCATCGGCAACTACGTTCGCCTTTCCAGGATGATACTTGATAGCGCAATCATAATCATTCAGAAGTTCTACCCAACGTCATTGCCTCATATTTAACTCCTTTTTCTCAAAGATATGCTCAAAAGTCTTGTGATCGGTGTAGATAGTGCATTTGGTACCGTACAAGTAATGTCTTCAAATCTTTAAGGCAAAAACTAGTGCACCCAATTCCAGGTCATGGGTGGTATAATTCTTCTCGTGAACGTTTAGTTGTCTCGAGGCGTAAGCTATCACTTTGTCGCGTTGCATCAGGACACAACCCAATCCTTGAATGGATGCATCATAATACACCACGAAATCATCTGTTCCCTCTGGCAGTGCCAATATCGGTGCACTACAGAGTTTCTGTTTTAATAGCTGAAAAGCCGCCTCTTGACTTTCACCCCATTTGTATGTCGTTCCTTTGTGGGTCAAGGCTGTGAGAGGTTATGCGATTTTAGAGAATCCCTCTATGAATCGTCGGTAATACCCTGCTAATCCCAGAAATTGCCTTATCTCGCTCGGTGTTTTGGGTATAGCCCAATTCTTTATCGCTACAATCTTGGCAGGATCAACATGTATTCCCATCTCATTAACAATGTGACCTAGAAATTGCACTTCGCGTATCCAAAAGTCACACTTAGAGAATTTAGCATACAATTGCTCATTCTTCAATAATTCCAAGATCAATCGTAGATGCTCTTCATGGTCCTCCTTGGTCCTAGAGTATATCAGTATGTCATCGATAAACACAATAACAAACTGATCGAGAAAGGGTTTAGACACGCGGTTCATGAGGTCCATGAACACCACAGGTGCATTTGTCAACCCAAAAGGCATGACCAAGAACTCGTAATGACCATAATGAGTACGGAATGCAGTTTTGGAGATGTCCTCCTCACGGACTCTGAGTTGATGATAACCATACCTCAAGTCGATCTTCAAATAATAGCTGGATCCCTGAAGCTGATCAAATAAGTCGTCGATACGAGGTAAAGGGTACCGGTTCTTAACTGTGACTTTGTTTAACTCCCTATAATCGATGCACATTCGAAACGTGCCATCTTTCTTCTTCACAAAGAGGATAGGGGCTCCCAAAGGTGATGTACTAGGTCGGATAAAGCACTTATCTAGAAGTTCCTGAAGTTGTGATGACAACTCCTGTAGTTCATTCGGTGCTAATTGATAAGGTGCCCTAGCAATCGGGGCTGCGCCGGGAGTCAGTTCGATTTGAAATTCCACTTGACGATGAGGTGGTAGTCCCAGAAGATCCTCTGGAAACACTTCTGGAAAGTCTCGTACCACGGGTATGTCTTCCATTCGCCTTTCCTCCGGTTGCTTATCGGTGACGAGTGCCAGAATGGCCAATCGACCCTTTCGCAATAACTTTTGTGCTTTCATCTAAGAGATGATGCCCATCACTGCATCACTCCAATCGCCTCTGACTGTAAGGATTTCGTCACCAACAGGGATTCGTATGATTTTCTCGTGACATATGACTTCCGCTTGCTTATTAGAGAGCCAATCCATGCTTACCACCATGTCAAAATTCCCAGTGTAAGAGGCATAAGATCTATAGCGAAAGTATGACCAGCGAGTTCTATCTTACAATCTCTAAGGATGTGTGTTACAAGGATTTGTTTACCGTCAGCCAATTCTACGGTATATTTGGATTTTAAGGCAGAAGGAATATCACTTAAAAGACTATAGAACTTCAAGGATATGAAACTCCTATCGGCTCCAGTATCAAATAGTACGGTAGCAAAACATCCATTGACAGAGAACCTACCGGTAACAGTTGTAGGGTCATGTAGAACCTCACCTGAGCCAATGATGAAGGCTCTCCCTTTGGCTCCATTATTATTACCACCATTTCCATTGTTGTTTCCATCATTGTTGTTGTTGTTGCCTTGGTTGTTGTTGTTTTGGCCATTGCCATTACCGTTCTTCCTCAGCTGCGGGCAGTTTCGCGTGTAGTGTCCCTCTTTTCCACACTCAAAGCAACCCTTGGGAGATCCTGAGGTTGCTGTGGCTTCCTAACCAACTCACAACGGCAATCCTTGGCCAAGTGTCCCATTTTGCCACACCGCTGACACTTGTAATTATCACATCTTCCAACATGATGATAGTTGCACCGCGTGCACCTCGACTGTTTACCACTATAGCCGCTAGGTCCTTGATTGTTCGAGGCTAACTGGTTGAAATTACGATTGTTGTCGAACCTCCTTTGTTGTTGCTGCGGTGGTTGTTGCTGAGTTTGATGTTGACCACCGGACGATGATGATTTATTGTTGTTGTTGGTGGTGGTGTTGGAGGCATCGTACTTCCTCTTGTTGTCGGGCATGCTTGCCACAGCGCCCCGTTTTGGTAACCGTCCTTGCTCCACAGCTTCATCAGTCAGTTTGTGGGCTAGGCGGATAGCTTGCTGGATAGTAGCCGGGTTGGAGGAAGTCACCATACTCCTAATCTCTGGCACCAATCCCCGAATGTAGTGTTCCACTCGCTTGTGCATCTCGTTCACCATCCCTAGACATAGGGTGGCCAGCTCATGAGTTCTCGTGGTATAAGCCTCAATTTCTGAACCTTGCTTCTTCAGCTGCCAGAATTCCATTTCCAGTTTTTGTACTTCGCTTCGAGGACAGTACTCCTCGATCATCATGTCTTTAAACTCATTCCAAGGGAGTTCATTTGCCATGGCTTTCTCTAGCATCTCGATGAAGACGCCATGCTGCAGAGAGTGTGAGGTGTATGCCAATGAGTGTACAGTAGAGAAATCAGGAACAAGTAACTAACTAACTGTGTGCGGTTATAGTCTAGTGTGTATGTAACCTAGTTCTCTATAACCAATGGCTCTGATACCAATCTGTCACACCCTCAAAATCCACGTGCGGAGTTTTACCACGAGGCGTGTGAACAAACCAGGATCACAGTCAATAGTTACTCAGAACGACTCTATATGCCACATTTAAAATAAAACGAACCACAGTTCAAACTTTAAAAATCATGCGGAAGCGTTTTGTAAACAAGACAAACCCAAAGTATGTAAATGTATAACATGGCAAAACACATGCCAACCAAATATTTGAAAACCATAAGTAAAAGACAAGTAACTATGTTTGTAGTTTAAATCTTTGGAATGCATGCTGACTTGTGCAGTGCTCCTATCGGCAATCCAGATTATCAACCTGAGAATAGGGTACTAAAAGTCAACACAATGGTTGGTGAGTTCAAGAGTTTGCGTATAAACATAACAGTTTAACAATCGTGATATATATAAGCATGTGCATCGTAATAGATAGCTAGTCCATTAACAAATAAATATTAATATATAGTGATTTCGCAATTGAAGCTGACCGTGATATGTTTTCCTCCTGTCACGACTTACCATGTCGTGACAAATGTACATAGGACAAATTGCACCCGGTTGACCTCGAGTCACATAGGTGGGGCTCGTGAGACCCAGTAGTACTACCCAAGTTTCCCCGCTATTCAATATTAACAATTTGAAAGTGTGAGGACTTCATCATGGTAAACAACACTATATTAATATTACACACATCTTAGATAAATAAAGCGTTTGTAAAATTACCAATATGCTATCTCCCCCAAAAGAGGTTAAGTAAACAGTGGGGCATGAACTCACCTGATACGCGTATTGAGTACTTAAGGTTTACTTGAAAGAACAAGTGGACAGTCAACCCTCAGAGGTTACCTAAATCATGTAAGTACACGAGTATGTGTAAACAGAGAATATGTGAACCCTAAGTGCACTATAACCAAGACTTAAGGTTTTAGAGAATAGACATGTTTGACCCAGTTGACCCGTTTGACCCGTTGGTGACATTATGTGTTGTAAACCATTTAGACAGACATGATCATACATTATTCATGGTTAACTTTCTAGCGAATCACATATGATGCTACATTCTCAATTCATTGCTTAAATCATCATATATGTACATATCATACAAGTCATGTAAGTTCTTAGCATCTAGCATACTCAGTGTGTTCATAACACAACTAGTGTATCATATAAAAGGTCAGATCATGCATCACCTACTTATATGACCTATAACCATGAATTAGCATATACGGGTCAAAACAGATAATTTACCAAATAATTATCCATACTAACCACAACACACTCAATATGTCCAATAGCTACCACATACATCAAGATGATCGATTTCCAGTCCCAAACATGATGTTCTAGTTACTAATCAATATTCAAAACCAGACATGATCATCAAAGTACATAAATCACCCAATAACCAAATAAACATTCCATACAACCCAATTAACAGTTTCTACCACTTTAGGCATCCACAACAATAATTCTAGCATGATCCTAATGTCATGAACATGTCCAATTACCAATATCCAATGTCCATCCAAAATAAAGTTTCTCTTTTGAGAAAGTTCATCCCAAAATCTAATAAACACCCAATGTACACATAATTCATCAATAATATACTATTTTAAGCTCATGACAACAACTAAACATGATCAACAACATCAAACTAGCATAATTCATCAATTCATGTCTAAAAAGTTTCTACTTATGGCAAGATATGAACAACAACATCCAACTTAAGATTTCTAGCATTCATATCATCAATCTAACATCTAATCATCACCATGAACACATCCATAACACACATTCATCATCAAATCATCATAATTCACAATCTCATATTCAAAAGTTTCCACTAATGGCAAGATATGAACTATATGACGATTACTTGGATTTCTAGCATGATTTATCATAATCCCAACATTCATACAACATCATTAACACTAATAACATCAATTCATCATTGAATTATCATGTTCATGCACAAAAGTTACTATTAATAATAAGGTATGATCCAAGCATCAAATTCACGAATATCTTGTACAATCCACGTAAACTAGCATAGATACTATCTAACTAGTATCATATAATCAACAAACAACATCAAACAACTACTAATTTCGTATAATTCACATGAAATTCAAATTAGGGTTCATCTAGACTTCAAGTTCATGATCCATTCACTATAAACGTATCATTCATGCATAATCCACGTTAAACAACATACATACAACCAAACTAACACATTAACATCAACAATTGATCATAATTCAGCCTCATAAACCCCAATTCGCAGCCAAGGTTTTGGTTTTATCAAGAACACCCACAAAAACATTAAAACTAACCTTAATTGTTGCAAAGGAACAATGTTTGATGTTGCAAACTTGTTGCATGGCTTGCAAACAATCAAAATCGAATGAATTATGCTTCTTCTTTGCTGAATTCACAAAGAGAGGGAGAGAGGGAGCAGGTCGCGGTGGATGGGAGGGTGGGGGCTAGGGTTTTTGTTTTGTTTTAATTAATTTACAAGAATACCCCCTCCAAACCTTGCATTTTGTATTTTTATAAAATTTAAGCTTTTAAACTCTTTGTAATGTGTTTTTAACTTAATAATATGAACATCTAAACTAATGGCAACACTTATATATTTTATTTTATAAAAACACAAGACATACGACTTAACACACGCGTTTCCGCATTACGCGATAAAATTCATCGTTAATATTTAAATCGAGTACACACATAAGCATAACAAAATAATCATCTAATCAACTAGATTATTATTAAATTAACATTATTAATTATTATTAGGTCACCAACGTCAAACGACAACTAGTGTGTGCTCACGACACGTGTACGCAAGACTTAATGGAACTAACGGAGTTTGGTAATGGAAAATTACCGGATGTCACAAACACCAAAGACAAACAACAAACACAAAGATTTGAAGCACAAAAGAAGACAAAAATGTAATCAAATAAGTTTCAATAAGCAACAATACATAATGGAATGAAATAAGCTCAATATATTCAATAAACACCAGCTTACAGTACTCACTTACAACAGAAATATTCGATTATGGTTTTGCAAGGATGGCCAACAATGAACAAAATGAAATCTATATATAGCAGTTATAGTTTCGTAGACAGTTTCGCTGAGGGTGAAACTATGCTGCTGAAACCGTAGTTTCGCCTGGCAGAAACCATTAGTTTCGTCGGGAGAACTTGCAGCTGACTGTGAGCGAAACTATAGTTTCACTCACAGTTTCGCTGAACTGCTAAATGTACAAAATAAACTAGACAACTTACAAAAGAAATCTAACATAAATCCTATTACATATAAAGATAAACAAATACTAATCTTAGGTGAGTCCAACCTATTCTTGATCTTCAATACTCCCCCTAGGTTGGACCTCACCGACTTCGCTCCTTTTGATATCTCTAATCAGCTCCAGCATCCTCTGGTCCTGCTCCTGATGTTCCTTCTTCAGCTCCTGCAGCTTTACCTTGACGAGCTTCAGCACTTGATCCTCCTTGGTTGCCTCCTGCTTCATCAGCTCCTTCGAGACGAGCACTAGCTTGTGCAAACTGTTTCGTCAAATCCCGGATATCCATATTTAAGTCATCTTCAACTCTTACCTTCTCTGCCAGCTCTTTCACCTCAGCTCTCACTCCTCTCAACTTGTTCCCCACAATCATGAACATGCTTGCTTCCTTTCTTGTCTCCACTGCTGCTCCTGCTATTATATGGTTCTCACATAGAACGAGCAGGTCTTCATCAAAAAATCCAAAAAGCTCGATCGGGTCGAAGATTCGATATTCAATACCACCCTTCCCTCTAATCACAACCTCCCCCGTCTGATTGTCATAAAACCACTTCTCAAACCCTTGAAGACTAGAGGGGGAAGGATCTACCAATCTCACGCTGTGAATCGTCTTTGGAGGCTTTACACTCAGCACAATCTTCCGTTTTCCTGTAACCCAGTCTTTATCTTTCTTTGACCTCTTTCTCTCTGCTTTCATATACCTAAAAGCCTCAAAGTTATCATTCAATCCGTTCTTAATTTCTTTCTCCAGAAGCATGGCTCGTTCACTCAAATGAGCTCCAAGTAGAGGCAGCGAGGCCAACCTTCTCAAGTCCCACCTCGGCAAGGTCTTGAATGCCTTCCTCTTGTGCAAATAAGTAATCCCACCCCCTTTCCTCTTTATCATGAACATCCTGAGGTCAGGGTTATACTTCAAACTCACTATCCTCTTATCCGTCTCTTTCTTCTTCAATCCTTCCATATTTTAGAACAGAGGAGTCAGTTCTTCTGGTTCCTTTTCCTTCACGAACCAATCACTTTTCTCCATTTCTATAATATCATTCTCATCTTCTCCCTTCTGAACCACATATGTTAGAGGCCTTTCATCCACCTCATAGAACTCAGGCTCTGAGTCATAGTCAACCAACTACTCATCCTCTACCTCTTCATCCACCAGACCTTTCTCAATAGGTCGCTCGGTAGTTTCAGCTTGTCTTCCCATTTGCTCTTCCCCAGTAAAATCCCCAAGATTGATCCCTAAGTCAACAAATCCAGCCTCCACCACCTCTTCAACATGCTCAGCAGTCTCAACGTGAGGTTCCTCAGTCCTCTTCTTAGAACCACCAGCCTCTTCTGTAGCTGCACCAGATGTGCCCTCTCCTTCCCTGGATGAAGTACCCATATTCAGAAATGGGTACTTGGAAGTATCAGTCAGATCATCTAACTCACGTTGAGTTAGCTGATTGGGCAGGCCAGCAGCAGCTTTCAGGTCATTCACCTCCTCTAATAATCTATTTATCAGTTTGTATTGGTCTACTAACATCCTAGTCATACCTTCTAATAATTCATCCTTTTGTTTCCCTCTCATATCCTGATTCATCAACTTAGTCTTCATCATGCTTAGTTCGTTACAGAGAGAGGTGTTGAGGTTTCTGATCATATCCTCATCAAGACTAGCTTGTCTCTCAGTTCGCGGAGGCTCAAAAAATGTTTGATGTTTCTGTTTCGTCCTCCTCTCATATTCCACTGTATCAGCTTTCTTCTTCGATCTTTTCTCCTTCTCCATCCTGGCTTCAGACGCCATCTCATTCACCTCATCTTCAAATACATATTCTTTCTCTTTGGCATATATCTTCCTCTTCTTCACCGCCTCAGACTGACTTTGTCTTGTTTCCTCTGCGCGTCTAGTCTCAGATCCTATCACTCTTTTGATGTATTCCTAATGATCAGGAGTGTACATATTCTCCCATAAATGAGTAATCCTTCCACTGAAGTCGTGTCTGATAGCACAACAGCCAGCAAAGATCCGAGTATTCATCGACACCAAATTCTTGACTTCTCCGTGTCTTGGGATGTTGGGGACTTGATCGTTTATGATCATTTGGATGAATTTGGGATAATGCAGCCATTTATCCTTCTTCAAGGCCATAATATTTTCAGCCATGCAGCTAAATATAAGATTGGCTATATTAGCCTTCTCCCCTCTGCAGCATATAACCATTGCCTTTGCCCAGTCTAAAGAAGAAAGAATTCACGAGAGAGAGAGAGCTGAATTCACGAAAGGTAAGCAAACTAGTGTTGTTAAGTTAGTTTTTATGTGTTTTTGGCCATAGAAACGGCTTTGACATGTTCTTATGTGTATGTGTGTGTTCGGTTGTGCGTCCTTGGACATGTATAGGTGTTAAGAGCTTTTGAAAGGTTCAAGGTTTGGAGTTTGAGACCAAGAGTAGCAAAGGTGAGTTTCTAGACCCCGTATCTCAAATGTTTTATAAACTTTTGGGGCTGGAAATACACGTAAAAATGTTTTATACTTATTATGAAAGTCGCCCGTATGTGCATGCGTATGTATGTTAGTGATTTATGTTATGATTCATGTTTAGTATAGTATGTACGTGCTTAGAACAAGGTAATATGATGTTTGGGACTGAGAACAGCTCAAAAATATGTGAACAGTGGCCTAATAAGTCCAAATAGTGCTTATGAGTCTGAATTCTGACTTAGAAAGACTAAGTGTAGGGTGAAAAGTCCAAATAGTGCTCATAAGTCTAAACAGTGCTCATATGTCTGAAATAATGACTAAGTGTAGGGTGAAAAGTCCAAATAGTGCTCATAAGTCTAAACAGTGCTCATATGTCTGAAATAATGACTAAGTGTAGGGTGAAAAGTCTAAATAGTGCTCATAAGTCTAAATAGTGCTCATATGTCTGAAATAATGACTAAGTATAAGGTGATAAGTCTAAACAGTGGTAAAAAGTCCAAACAGTGCTCATGCTTCCCAACAGTGCTCATGTGTCCAACACTTGGAATTTTTTTCAGAAATTTTCTGGGAATCTGGATTTTGGGGACTTGACCGAGGTTGACCAAGGGCCATTTAATGATGATGTTTTGTGCACACAATGATGATTAATGATTAACCCTTGATTATTGTTACTGATTTTATTATCAGTATTTTATTATTGTTAACAATATTATTATTTTAATATTGTTAAGTATGTACTGGCATGATGAAGAATAACTAAAATTTAATGAAGAGCATAATCATTAATAAGTAAAATATTAACAGTAAAGGGAAATGGAACGTAAAGTGGAATATAATAAAAGAGGAACATGATGAATAAATGCATGCATTAATAAATGAACGAATGAAAGTAAGAAAGGCTTGTAAGCAAATGAATGGTGGTGCACACCCCTGGTAGGTGTTAGCTCAACTGTGATGCGGGTTAGCTACCCCGAAGGATGCACACAGGGTCAATCTTTGAGATTGATAATGAGGTGAGCAACTACGTGTTGCAACAGACTCGGTTAGTAGGCAATCATGAGATTGCCACTGAGGTGAGCTGCCGTGTGCTGCAACAGACTTGGTTAACGTACGATAGAATGAAAGTTAAAGATAAGTGGTGCATGTACTACCTCAGGTGACTGGATCAGCTTCGTGCACAATGTTCATGGTTGATCACCACAGGTCCAGCACCAGCTTCGTGCATAATGTTCGGGGTATTGTACATGTTACCGGAAGTGATGAAATGAACGTACGAAAGAATGTAATGAATGTATGAATGAAAGAAATGATCGTACGTATGTAATGAATGAACGAATGAATGAAATGAATGTACGAACGTATGTAGTGTATGAATGAATGAAAGTGAGATACGTACGAATGAAAGAAAGAATATGAAGAATATGAATGTTAATGATGAACGGCACATGAACGGAAGCTAATGAATGAACGATGAAGATAATAATAATATTATCTAAGTGTACGTATGTTGTATGATCGCATGTATGTAAGAACGGTTATAATAAATGAAAAGTATGTTTTATTACAAAACTAGAACTCACTCAGCAACGCTGACGTTTTATGTATTTCCAGTTGACAGGTAGTGTTGCTGAGGATGGTGCGAGGCGGCTACTCAGATCTTTTGGGATGGCATTCTTGTGTTAGATGCTTTTGTGATGTAATACAACAATAGATATTTTGTAATTTATGTACGTTGTATTAACTTGCAAAAGCATTTACTTTAAATTGAAAGTAAAAATTTAATGTTTCCGCTACATGGTTTTTAATAAGTTAATGTAAATATATGTTTTATGTGCGATGATAGGCCAGCTGTGAGGTGCCCGGGAACGGGGCCTTACAAGTTGGTATCAGAGCAAAAGTTTAAGTAAAATGGGTAAATTTTCAAAATGAACCTAAACTTAAACTGAAAATGGGACGGAAAGGGGAAGAATGCCAAACTGAGTAGGTGCGTGTCATCAGGTATTTTTCTTAAAGTTAACCGGTATTATGTGCGCATGTTATGTGTTTATTGTTACTATTAGATTTAGATGTTAATGTAGTCAGGACAGGTAATGCTCGGGGTGCGAAGAGTAAAGTAAGTGGCTAATCACAACTGGCCACTGTAATTAGGGACTTACTATACTTGACATAAACTGAGCTATTTCCTTGAATGACTGTTTTGGTGTTTGAATCTTATAGTGCTTAGCAAATGGCTGGGAAGAAACCTACCAAAGCTTCTAGAGGTAGAGGTAGACCGCGTATGACCAGGAGCAGTGCTAAGGCTCCTGAGACGACCCCCGTGAACCCTGAGGTTCCTGACCGGACTGAAGGAAATGAAAATGCTAGCCTGAATGCCTCAGCTAGGGAGGCGATTGCTGATGAGGTACACCAGGTCCTACAGGCAGTTATGCCATCTGTAGCGACCGATGTTATTCGAGCTATGAGGAACGAGGAGAGAAAGGAGAAGGAGGACAAGAGAGGGTCAACTGGGAAGGAAAGAAAGGGAGGAGAGGAACGACCGGATCCTGAGATAGTAGTATCTGATGAGGAAGGGGATGATGTAGTAGGGGTGACGACCAAGGGATGCAGTTACGGGGCATTTCAGAGGTGCAAGCCCCCGACTTTCGATGGCAATGGCACTGCTGCAACCGCTCACCGATGGGTAAGGGAGATGGAAGCGGTACTCGAGATCAGCGAGTGCCGTGAGGACCAGAAGGTGAAATTTGCCACCCACTCCTTTACTGACTCAGCACTATGCTGGTGGGACAATATTGTCCAAGCTGAGGGTTCTAGGGCCATCGGGAAAATGAGATGGACAGAATTGAAAAAGTTGATAATTGAGGAATTTTGTCCTCACAGGGAACTCGATAAGGTCGAGATGGAGTTCCTGCAACTCGAGGCGGGAACCATGACACACCAGCAGTACACTACCAAATTCAATGAGATGGCGAGGCTGGTGCCGGATCAAGTGACACCGGTATCTCAAAAATTAACCGGTACATTCAGGGACTGCCAGCTGACATCCGCAGGCACTTGATTACTGCCCGACCGAGCACCTTTAGATCAGCAGTAGACTTAGCTGGGAGGCTCTATGACGAGAGGGAAGTGATGGTGGTGGAGGCAAAGAAAGCCGGTGGTGCTAACCGAAATTGGAATGGGAAACGGTTCGGGCGTGGTGGCTTTATCCTGAATAACAAGAAGGTGAGAAGGGATGACCGCAGGGTGTGGTCACTAAGCTCGGGACCCAAAAGATGTGACAAGTGTGGGAAGGAGCATGGTGGTGAATGTAGGTGGGGGTTAAACGTCTGTTTCAAGTGTGGGAAATCCGGTCATATGGCTAGAGATTGTAAGGCTGCGAGGTGTTTCAACTGCGGTGAAGTGGGTCATATGAGTAAGGATTGCAGGAAGCCGAGGGCTGAGTGTTCCGGGGGAAAGAAGATGGTCGGAACTGAAGGGCAGAGGGCGAGTGCCAGAGCGTTCACCATGACCAGGGAGGAGGCTAGGACGGACCCCGATGTTGTGTCAGGTACATTTCTAGTAAATCAAACTCTTGCTTCTGTGTTATTTGATTCTGGTGCTAGTAAGAGTTTCATTTCTGCTACTTTCTGTGCTAAATTGCCTGTTAGTAGCAAATGCATTGATGAGCCCTTTGAAGTAGAAACCACTATTGGTAAGTCCACTAGAGTTACTGATGTGATAGAGGACTGCGCTATAGAGTTAGAAGGTCATAGGTTCGCTGCTAGATTACATGTGATGCCCCTAGGTGGATTTGATGTAGTACGAGGGATGGATTGGTTAGCAATCCCTGAAGCGAATATCGTATGTCGTAAGAAAATGATTAGACTGACGGCGCCTGACGGATGTCCGGTTACAATATATGGCGATCGGGTTATGACGATTCCAAAAGTAATCTCGATGGTGGTGGCGGGAAAGTGCATGAGACGTGGATGTAGCGCTTATCTAGCCTACGTGAAGGATGTGGACACGTCAACACCATAATTGTCCGATGTGCCGGTTGTGTGTGACATTCCCGATGTGTTTCCAGAGGACCTATCGGGTGTGCCACCGGATCGAGAAATCGAATTCCGAATTGACTTGATACCCGGTGCCCAACCTGTCGCTAAGGCACCGTATCGACTGGCCCCGACTGAAATGAAGGAGTTAATGGAGCAACTGCAAGAATTGCTCGATAAGGGTTTTATCAGGCCGAGTATCTCTCCTTGGGGTGCTCCAGTCTTATTTGTGAAAAAGAAGGACGGTTGCATGACAATGTGTATCGACTACCGTGAGTTGAACAAGCTAACGGTAAAGAATCGGTATCCGTTACCGAGGATTGACGACTTGTTTGATCAGCTCCAGGGTGCCAGTTGGTTCTCGAGGATAGATCTTCGATCTGGCTACCATTAATTGAAAGTGAGTGAGCAGGACATTCCTAAAACAGCTTTTCGCACGTGTTATGGACACTATGAGTTTCTCGTTATGTCCTTTGTTTTAACCAACGCGCTAGCTACTTTTATGGATTTGATGAATCAGGTGTGTCGGCCGATGTTAGATAAATCAGTAATTGTGTTTATCGATGATATCTTGATTTATTCGAGGAGCGAAGAAGAGCATGCCGGTCACATTCGTGAAGTGTTGGAGACTTTAAGAAGGGAGAAACTGTATGCTAAGTTCTCCAAGTGTGCCTTCTGGCTACGTGAGGTGCAATTTCTAGGTCACGTAGTAAATGCGGAAGGAATCATGGTGGACCCGACAAAGGTTGAGGCTGTGATGCAATGGAAGTCTCCTAAGATGCCAGCTGAAATTCGTAGCTTCTTGGGATTGGCGGGCTACTACAGGAGATTTATTCAAGACTTCTCCAAGATAGCCTCACCTTTGACTAAGTTGACTCGCAAGTACGTGAAATTCGTGTGGGGTCGAGAGCAGGAGACTGCCTTTGAGGAGTTGAAGATGAGACTAACACAAGCTCCTGTCTTGACATTGCCCGAAGGAAATGAAGACTTAGTGGTCTATTCGGATGCATCTTATTCTGGGCTAGGTTGCGTATTGATGCAACGTGGAAGGGTGATAGCCTACGCATCTCGACAACTGAAGACCCACGAAGTCAACTATCCCACGCACGATCTAGAACTAGCTGCGGTGGTCTTCGCGTTGAAGATTTGGCGGCACTATCTATACGGGACGAAGTGCACAATCTTCACCGACCACAAAAGCTTGAAGTACTTCTTCGAGCAGAAAGATCTGAACATGAGGCAGAGGCGATGGTTGGAACTAATAAAGGATTATGATTGCGAAATCCATTACCATCCGGGCAAAGCCAACGTGGTGGCAGACGCCCTTAGCCGAAAGAAAGGCCCGAGCCGATTCGGGTAAAGGCTTATCAACTAATTATGACCTCTGATGTGATGAATCAGGTTAAGGAGTTTCAAGACGAGGCTTTGAAACAAGATCGTCTTATCTCCGAAAGGATGACAGGTCTAGTCACGGAATTGGGCGAGAACACTCTTGGTGTTAAGACCCGATTCGGGCGGATGTGGATTCCTCGATATGGGGATCTACGTGGAAGATTATGGACGAGGCCCATAAGACTCGATACTCCATTCATCCCGGTGCTACCAAGATGTACCACGATATGAAGAAAGATTACTGGTAGCCGGGTATGAAACGTGATGTGGTGAAGTACGTGAGTAAGTGCCTGACTTGTTTACAAGTAAAGGCAGAACACCAGAAGCCTTACGGGAAGATCCAATTGTTGGATATACCCAAGTGGAAGTGGGAGCACATCACTATTGATTTCATCACGAAGTTACCACGTACCCCTAAAGGGTATGATGCTATATGGGTGATAGTTGACCGCTTGACAAAGAGTGCCCACTTCCTACCGATCCGCGAAACGTACTCATCCGAAAGATTGGCGGATCTGTTCATCAAAGAAATTGTAGCTCGTCATGGTGTACCGGTGTCTATTGTGTCTGATCGTGACACCCGGTTAACTTCCATGTTTTGGAAAAAAATTCATGATGCAATGGGGACGAGGCTACACATTAGTATAACATATCACCCTCAGACAAACGGTCAGTCTGAGAGGACGATCCAAACACTCGAAGACATGCTTCGGGAGTGCATGATCGATTTTGGAGGAAGTTGGGACGATCACTTACCGTTAGCAGAATTCTCGTATAACAACAGTTATCATGCCAGTATTGGCATGCCACCCTACGAGATGCTATACGGTAGGAGATGTAGGACGCCCGTGTGTTGGGGAGACATAGGGTAAAAAGAGTTAGGAGGTGTTGAGGTGATCGAAGCTACGACTGAGAAGTTAGAAAAGATCAAAGCCTTCATGAAGGCGGCGAAAGATAGGCAAAAGTCATATGCTGACAAGAGGCGAAGACCGATAGAGTTCAAGGTTGGTGACCGAGTCATGTTGAAGGTCTCGCCCTGGAAAGGCATTATCCGATTCAGGAAACGAGGTAAGCTAAGCCCGAGATATATAGGACCTTTCCGAATCATCGCACGAGTAGGGGAGGTAGCCTATCGACTTGAATTGCCAGATGAGTTAAGTGGAATTCATCCCACATTCCATGTATCTCATCTGAGAAAGTGCTTGGCTGATGAAGATATGATTGTTCCATTGGAAGACATCGAAGTAGACGAACGGCTCAATTACGTAGAGCAACCAGTGGCAATTATTGATCGTAAGGAAAAGAAGTTAAGGAATAAAGTGATTCCTCTTGTGCTTGTACAGTGGAAGCATAGGAAGGGGTCCGAGTCTACGTGGGAGACTGAAGAAGAGATGAGAGAACATTACCCACATCTGTTTGAAGAATAATAGGTTTCGGGGACGAAACCTCTTTGAGGGGGTAGACTTGTAACACCCGAAATGTTGTTAAAAAAATAAAAAAAGGCATAAAAGTATCCCATAAAAAGGAAAAGAAGTTAAAGAAAAAGGGGGCAAGGTTTAAATAGTACCAAAAGTCAAAATAATAAAATATAAATGGGTATGGCTTCCCATAACCCACTGCTTTTGTCGTTCAAAGAAGAAAGAAGAGCAGAGAAGAAGAGATTTCGATTTCTGGAGAGAGAGAGAGCTGAATTCACGAAAGGTATGCAAACTAGTGTTGTTAAGTTAGTTTTTATGAGTTTTTGGCCATAGAACCGGCTTTGACATGTTCTTATGTGTATGTATGTGTTCGGTTGTGCGTCCTTGGGCATGTATAGGTGTTAAGAGCTTTTGAATGGTTCAAGGTTTGGAGTTTGAGACCAAGAGTAGCAAAGGTGAGTTTCTAGACCCCGTATCTCACATGTTCTATAAACTTTTGGGACTGGAAATACATGTAAAAATGTTTTATACTTATTATGAAAGTCGCCTGTATGTGCATGCGTATGTATGTTAGTGATTTATGTTATGATTCATGTTTAGTATAATATGAACGTGCTTAGAACAAGGTAATATGATGTTTGGGACTGAGAACAGCTCAAAAATATGTGAACAGTGGCCTAATAAGTCCAAATAGTGCTTATGAGTCTGAATTCTGACTTAGAAAGACTAAGTGTAGGGTGAAAAGTCCAAATAGTGCTCATAAGTCTAAACAGTGCTCATATGTCTGAAATAATGACTAAGTGTAGGGTGAAAAGTCCAAATAGTGCTCATAAGTCTAAACAGTGCTCATATGTCGGAAATAATGACTAAGTGTAGGGTGAAAAGTCTAAATAGTGCTCATAAGTCTAAACAGTGCTCATGTCTGAAATAATGACTAAGTATAAGGTGATAAGTCTAAACAGTGGTAAAAAGTCCAAACAGTGCTCATGCTTCCCAACAGTGCTCATGTGTCCAACACTTGGAATTTTTTCAGAAATTTTCTGGGAATCTGGATTTCGGGGACTTGACCGAGGTTGACCAAGGGCCATTTAATGATGATGTTTTGTGCACACAATGATGATTAATGATTAACCCTTGATTATTGTTACTGATTTTATTATCAGTATTTTATTATTGTTAACAATATTATTATTTTAATATTGTTAAGTATGTACTGGCATGATGAAGAATGACTAAAATTTAATGAAGAGCATAATCATTAATAAGTAAAATATTAATAGTAAAGGGAAATGGAACGTAAAGTGGAAGATAATGAAAGAGGAACATGATGAATAAATGCATGCATTAATAAATGAACGAATGAATGTAAGAAAGGCTTGCAAGCAAATGAATGGAGGTGCACACCCCTGGCAGGTGTTAGCTCAACTGTGATGCGGGTTAGCTACCCCGAAGGATGCACACAGGGTCAATCTTTGAGATTGATAATGAGGTGAGCAACTACGTGTTGCAACAGACTCGGTTGGCAGGCAATCATGAGATTGCCACTGAGGTGAGCAGCCGTGTGCTGCAACAGACTTGGCTAACGTATGATAGAATGAAAGTTAAAGATAAGTGGTGCATGTACTTACCTCAGGTGACTAGATCAGCTTCGTGCACAATGTTCGTGGTTGATCACCACAGGTCCAGCACCAGCTTCGTGCACAATGTTCGGGGTATTGTACATGTTACCGGAAGTAATAAAATGAACGTACGAAAGAATGTAATGAATGTATGAATAAAAGAAATGATCGTACGTATGTAATGAATGAATGAATGAATGAAATGAACGTACGAACGTATAGAGTGTATGAATGAATGAAAGTGAGATACGTACGAATGAAAGAAAGAATATGAAGAATATGAATGTTAATGATGAACGGCACATGAACGGAAGCTAATGAATGAACGATGAAGATAATAATAATATTATCTAAGTGTACGTATGTTGTATGATTGCATGTGTGTAAGAACGGTTATAATAAATGAAAAGTATGTTTTATTACAAAACTAGAACTCACTCAGCAACGCTGACGTTTTATGTATTTCCAGTTGACAGGTAGTGTTGCTGAGGATGGCGCGAGGCGGCTACTCTGCTCTTTTGGGATGGCATTCTTTTGTTAGATGCTTTTGTGATGTAATACAACAATAGATATTTTGTAATTGATGTACGTTGTATTAACTTGCAAAAGCATTTACTTTAAATTGAAAGTAAAAATTTAATGTTTCCGCTGCATGGTTTTTAATAAGTTAATGTAAATATATGTTTTATGTGCGATGATAGGCCAGCTATGAGGTGCCCGGGAACGGGGCCTTACAGGCTATATATCTCCACTCCTTGGATAGAAAGGATTTTTTGATTTCCTTTCTGGTCCCGAAAGGAGGGCCCTCGTATCCCATAGACAAGAAAGCATCATACACCTCCTGATCAGTTAGATCAATATCACCTCCTGTAACTTCTTCCAATCTCAGCACTCTCGAAATAATCTCTTCTGTAATAGTCACCTGGTGATCCAAAACTTTAGCAATAATACTCTCAGAGTCTCCCCGTGTATTGTACTCTACGGTTCTCCAGAAGTCTCGTATGTGTAGATCATAGATGGTAGTGGAGTGTGAGATGGCTTATGCTATCGGAGATCTCTACGGCCATCTGATGCAGTCTCTGAATCCGGCTGCTTTAGGGTGAGTATCATCTAGAATGGCTGTGATGTTGTTTCGTACGTCGAACTTAAGATTTGCCATTAAGAGCGGAGACTCAAACAAACCAAGTTAGAAATATTAAACACAATTAAAATTTAAAAGTATTTACAGAAATAATGAAATAAACAAATGATTATAAAATATAGAAAATACAGATATATACATATATATATATATATAAATATATATATATATATAAATATATAAATATATTTTTAAATACAAGATATAGTTTCGCAAAGACGAAACTATATTTTCGCTGGGACGAAATTATAGTTTCGCTGAATTTATTTTAAATCTGACAATGAAGGAACACAATTTCGACAGCAAAATAGATAGTTTTGGCAATACATCAAGATAGATTCGACTGGGCGAAACAACAATTTCGGCAGGTGAAACTGAATTTTGTTGGCGAAGCTGTGAAGTTCGCTCGGGCAGCATAACTACATAGTTTCGCTAAATTAAAGTAACTTTCGTTCAGTTTCGCTAGAAGATGGGTTGTTTCGCAGGACGAACTGTGAGACTACCCAGACACAATCCAAACCAGTAAAAAACAGTTAAATGAGCCTATGAAAACTATATTCCTGAGTTCGAAACTAACTTTAGAAGCCAAATCAGAGTAGAATCGTGACAAAACAATGGAGATGTAATGATTTGAGATGAAAAAACGTAATAAAACCCTAAAACCCTAAAATGCACCAGTTTCGTCGAAGAGAGGTTTCTGCGAAAGTGATTGACTTGGTTCGAAAAGGTATCTAAGTACCTCGGAGTTTCGTAAGTGAATAAAAACATAGTTTCGGCAAAGCGAAACTACAGTTTCGCTGGCGCATAAAGATCAAAAGATCACAGTGCAGGAGTGTTGGCGAATCTGTTGTTTCGCTAAACGAAACTGCAATTTCTCTTTGCGAAACTGTCTGCGAAAGTATATTTTCGCAGAAACCCTAATTTTTAAGAAAAGGTTTGATTTTAACCAAATAAATTAAAGTAAAATAGAAGTGAAATAAAATAAAATCAAATCAAATCAAATCAAATCAAAGACAAGGACCCCACACAATCGAGCCAGACAATATTTTATTTTAACCGAGAACAAAGACTATCTAGAAAAAGAACGAGAAACTGAATGAATCATCTGGAGAGTCATAGTTCGGTGAGATTGTAGATATTTTTGTCCTTTCTTAAACCCAAGCCTTCTTTCTTTTGATAAGTAACACGCAGTTGTTGTTATCATGTTGTCGGTTATTTTAATAGATGACATAGACAAACTCAATCCTCACAGACATTTGGCAAAGAGACCTATCCTGTCCTCATGATATTTTGGATGAATGACATCTACAAATTGATTACATCTTTTCACATGTGATAAAAATCCCTTTTTCAGACCAAGTATGATACAATTTGACAGCAATTGATGAGAGCTCCAGGTCAGTACTCACGTACAGCAGAGGAGATCATCAAATTGTACTGATGAACATTCCAGGTCAGTACTACCGTACAGCAGAGGAAATATTCAAATTGTGCCGATGAGAGCTCCAGGTCAGTACTATCGTACAGCAAAGGAGATCATCATGTTGTGCCGTTGAGAGCTCTAGGTCAGTACTTCCGTACAGTAGAGGAGATCATCACTCCAGGTCAGTACCATCATACAGCAGAGGAGGTAAGCACCAACAAAACACCACAGTACACACAGAGGCTTCTATGATACAGACATGAAAGGGATAAATTTGAAATTTGAAAGTTTAGGAACAAGGGAGAATAAGCCAAGGAAAAGTCTTAATATGGAGGACCCTCATTCTCAATCCTTTTTGAACAAAGATGAGTAACTTTGTGAAGGCCAACGATGTCAAGGGGATTTGTTGGTTCATGATGAGGCTGGTGCAACCAAAACCACTTCATAGTCATTTTTGGTGCTACATTGAAGGGCTTCCGAAGCCAAGCAAGAGATCTTCCGAAAGTCTGAAAGAGCTTCCGAAGACAAAGTCTGAAGGAGCTTCCGAAGACAAAGTTTGAAAGAGCTTCCGAAGACAAAGTCTGAAAGAGCTTCCGAAGACAAAGTCTGAAAGAGCTTCCGAAGACAAAGTCTAAGCTTCCGAACACAAAGTCTGATGAAAGAGCTGAAGACAAAGTCTGAGCTTCCGAAGACAAAGTCTGATGAAAGAGCAGAAGACAAAGTCTGCTTCCGAAGACAAAGAAGACTCCAAGCCTCGGAAGAAGCAGTCTTCCAAAGTATAAGTATCTTCGGAAGATGTTATTCTTCCGAAGTAATTTATTCTTCGGAAGACATTGCTATGTCCAGCAGATAAAAGTATGGTCCCTGACAATCCGCTGCAGACCTCTGATACAACATGGCATCTTCCTAAAGAGCCATGTTGTTGACCATACTTTATTTTACTGTTCACCTTTTTATGATAGTACATGTTACCAACTTTAGTTGGTGACAGAAGGTAAGTCAGGGACATGTCCTGACTACCAACTCTCAGGCAAAATGTCTGAAAGACCTCACATAGAGTCTTGTAGTATAGATGTAAGGTTAGAGGTGTCCAGCTGGTATCAAAGTATATCCGGCTGTAGGTAATATTATATATATCTTCTCCTTGTACTCTTTAGGAAAGGGATTTGAGTCCAAGAGTCTTGTAATCCTTTGAGTTGAGAAGCAATATATAAAAGTACCTTGAAAATTTACATTCGGTGTTCATTTACTGCTCGTTACTTGTTATATTGTGATCAACTCTTCATAGATTCTTGCTGAGTGTTGTTCAGGGTGAGTTTGAGAAAAAAAACCATCTGTTGAGTGACCCGTAATCGATCCTGCAATTGGTATCAGAGCTCCAGGCTCTTGATTGTGAGATCTTACCATCCAAATCAACCTGTTTTTCACTCCTCACTACAAACCACTCACTCAAATGGCTGCTCTATCCAAGGCTGATATGGAAACCGGTACCATGACCAAGTCCCCTCTGATCACCCCTGAAGACTTTGACACATGGTGTATCAGGATGGAAGGCTTCATCAAGTGTCAAAATTCAAGGATGTGGGACTCCATTGTCAATGGTCCTTTCATACCAAGCACCACTTCTGCCACTGGTAATCGCATCATTCCAAAAGATGTTGATGATTACTCAGAAGAAGATAGGAAGAGAATAGCGCTATATCAAAGGGCTATGACTTCTCTCCAATCTGCTCTCCCCAACTCCGTCTACAGACGCTTCAAGAAGTGCAAAACAGCTAAAGATTTATGGGAAGCATTGAAGCTGATGTATGAAGGATCCAAGGAAACCCAACAGAACAAGAAGGATCTCTTGAAGCAGCAGTTTGAGAACTTTACTTTCAAGGCTGGTGAGACCTTGACCCAATAATACTTCAGGTATGTTGAGCTAGTAGATACTCTGGAGGATATTGGAGTAGCTCTTGAAAATAGAGACATAGTTAGGAAGTTCATGTCCTCACTTCCTAAACTATGGATACATAACTGTGTTGTAATCAAGATAACTTCGGACCTTAAGACTCTTACTCTGACAGAGTTGTATGGTATCCTAAGTGCATTCCAGATGGAGATGAACATGCAGAACTCCTTTGGTCACTCCAATAACCAACTGAGTTCAACCCTTCATGTAGTTGAAAGGGAAATCATAGAACCACAACATCAGTTGCTATGTTACCCTGACAACTCACACAGTGGACCCTACATTACTCTATCTGAGACTCCACAGTCTCAAAAGGTTTAACACAACTCCTTTCAGGGTAGTTGTGCCTTTGTCTCTAGAAATGGACACTCTGGTGATTTTCAATACTGCTTTGATGATCTGGAGTGCTTCAGTCCAGATGATGTGGAGTATGTGGACATTGTCCAATAGATGGCTCTTTTAACTTACAGAGCGAAGAAGTTCTTCAAGAGAACTGGACGGCAATTCCCTCAAAACCCAGTCAACAGCAAGTTTGGGTTTGATAAGAGCAAAGCAAGGTGTTACAACTGCAACCAACTTGGTCACTTTGCTAGGGAATGCAAGACTCCTAAAAAAACTCGGGAACCACACAGGCCTCCACACATCCCACTACTTCAAAGCATGAAGAGAAGTCAACTGAAGCAACTGCTGTGGCTCAAGAAGTTGACTGGAGCTTCATGGTTCAGGATGTGACTCCCGCTCAAGCACTCATGGCCGGAATAGATGATGATCAAGTATATGAACATCTTTGTACTGCTGCCTGTATTGCTAAAGTTAAACTTTATAAGGATTACATTTCGGAAATCAGATCTGATGTTGAGTCTTTAAATGTGCTAAAATCTAATTTTAAGAGAGCTGAATCTGACTATCAAAAGAAAATTGAAGAGTTAGAGAAAACTGTGTCTCTTTTAAAACATGAAAAGACCAACTATAAGACTCAAATCAAAGATCTGATATCCAAACTATGTGAAGTTCAAGCCCAGTTAGTCACTGCTAAGGCTCAGGCCAGGAAGCAAGCTATTGCTGAGCAAAGCTTCCAAACTATTCTTGCATCAACCTCTCATTCCAAAATGTTTTATCAAAACAAAGAAGGGTTGGGAACCAATGAAATAGCTCCACCACACTCTTATGAGTCTATTAGACTACCAAGATGTGGTACTGAAGAGCAAGAGGTTCTAACTGCTGACCCTTCTCCATTGGAACTAGAGGATGAGTCAACAATAGTGGCCACCACAGGGGAGAAACTGGAGGATACACTCATCTCCACCTGTGAAGACCAAATCCTAACCACAAAAGCAAGAAGAAGCAGAGCTAAAGCTACTAAAAGGACTGCCAAGAAGGTTGCAGAGTCCAAGCTTAAGATTGACCCAAAGCAAAAGTGTGTCTTCATTTCTGCTGGATTCCAAGTGGTAGGTACTCCTGATTCAGGAAAGGAGTGTAGTACCAGCACTCCTGTCCTACCGAAGGATGAGAAGTTGAAAGGGAAAGTTGCTGATGACGAGAAGAAATCCAAGAAACAGCAACCTGCTAGTTCCCATAAGGCTAACATTGCATGCATAATGTGTGGTCTGCACAACCACATGGCTAAAGATTGTTACTACAATCCAGCAAGCACACATTATGCAAATAATGTTAAAAGAGAAGGAGTCAGAGAAGGTTTCTCAGTTGGACCACTTCAAACGGTCCAAATGATGAAAAAGGGAAAATTGGTCTCGGAAGCCAAGTTGCTTTCGGACGGAAGTACTCCTTCCGAAGGGAAAATGGCCTCGGAAGCCAAACCTTCTAAGGTTCGGAAGAACAAGAAGGCTCCCTTGAAACCATCTCAGAAGAAGACTACTTCGGAAGAAAAGGTGGTGAAGGCTTCTTCCGAAAAGAATGAAGCTTCGGAAGAAGGCCGTGCTGCAAAAGCTTCAACAAGCTCATCCTCAAAGATCAACCAAGGGATGGATTGGAAGATCAAGGAAGATGCTGCAGCCCAAACCTCTTCTTCAACAACCTTTATTGAACCCCAATGCATATCTTTCGGTTCAATTATGTCACTATCTTTGGAAGAGCCCAAGACCTGCAAGGCTTGGGCTTCCAAACAAAACTAACCATCTCATCTTATGTGCAGGGATGTCCATTTGACAAGAACAACAATGTCTGGATTGTAGATAGTGGATGCTCCAGGCACATGACAGGGAACAGATCTCTCCTTCAACAATTCCAGAACTACAATGGAGGGTCTGTCCAATTTGGAGGTGAGGCCGGAGGATATATTTCTGGCAGAGGAAGTATATCCAATGGCAGAATAAACATTGACAAAGTTCACTTTGCCAAACAGCTTGAACACAATCTATTAAGTGTTTCTCAATTCTGTGACCAGAAGCATCAGATGCTTTTGACAGAACATGAGTGCATTATCCTCAAACCAGGGATGACAATTCCTCAGGAATTGGTGCTTCTTAGACCTCCCAGGAAAGGGGATATGTACAAGCTGGATATGAACAATGCTTCTCCTATGGGTGAAGTATCGTGCTTTCTTTCCAAAGCTGATAGTGATGAGTCAACACTATGGCATAAACGCATGTGTCATGTGAATTTTAAAACAATGAATAAATTGGCTAAAAATAACTTGGTACATGGTTTGCCTAAAAAGGAATTTTTCTACAAAGATAACTGTGTTGCATACCTGAAAGGGAAACAACACAGATCATCTCATAAATCCAAATGTGTTAACTCTATCACTACTCCATTACACTTATTGCACATGGATCTCTTTGGTCCCACAAGTATAATGAGCATTGGAAGGAAATCATACTGCCTTGTGATTGTTGATGATTTTACAAGATTTACATGGGTATTCTTTTTAAGAAGTAAAGATGAAACTGCTGAAACGTTAAAATCTTTTATTCTTAAAATAGAAAATCAAATTGATCACAAGGTTAAATCATTAGAAGTGATCAAGGGACTGAGTTTAAGAACTTTGTTCTTGACTCATTCTGTGACTCAAAAGGGATTGCCAGAAAATATAATGCTCCCAGAACTCCTCAACAAAACGGTGTTGCTGAGAGGAGGAATAGGACACTTATTGAGGCTGCTCGGGCCATGTTAGCTGATTCAAAGCTACCTCTAACATTCTGGGCAGAGGCAGTCAGCACTGCATGTTATGTGCAGAACAGGGTTCTTGTAGTTAAGCCCCATGGAAAACCCCTTATGAGTTATGGAACAAGAGGCCACCATTCATTGGCTTTCTAAGGTCCTTTGGCTGCAGGTGTACCATACTTAACACAAAGGACAACTTAGCAAAGTTTGCTGAGAAGTCGGATGATGCTATCTTTATTGGATACTCATCTAGCTCAAAAGCTTATAGAGTATACAATATCAAGAATCAACAATTTGAGGAGTCATCCAATATAGTTGTTAATGAGCACACTCCTTGTGTTAGGGGGAATGGACCTGAATATATCTTTGATTTAGAATTGTTTCCAAACTATTCTAAACCATCTTATGAGAATGTTTCAGGTAGAACAGGTGCTCAAGATGATGTTGATGCTGATGCAGGTCAACTATTTGAGCTTCCCAGACCTCTTCCAAATTCTCCAAGAGCTGAAAGGCAACAAGCTTCAACCATTCACAGATCTGATAGTGTAACTATCTCCAGAAATAGTGAAGCATCAACAAGTGAGTCACTTGATCAACCTCAAAGTTCTTCAGCTGATCCATTACAACACCAGATTGAGGGAAGTAGTATTCTGAAGGAACAGGCAACTGTTAATCCTACTTCATAACCAACCATTGATGATGTTTCTCAATCATTCAATCAGTCCTCATTGAATGACTTTGAAACAGCAGTTGGACAGAGTGATCCAGTTCCTGATCAGAATATGTCTAACCTAGACTTATCTCAGCAACTGGAACTGATTCCTCGTCTTAGGATTCATAACACTCATCCAACTGAGAACATCATAGGGAATGTCTCTGAGGGTGTGAGAACAAGAGGACAAACTCATCATGGGAATGTCTGCTTGTATTCATGCTTCTTGTCTCAGATGGAACCAAAGAAGGTAGAAGATGCCTTAAAGGATAGTAGTTGGGTTGAATCGATGCAGGAGGAGCTGCTTCAATTCAGAAGACAAAAGGTCTGGAATCTATGCCCACTACCATCTGGTCAAGTACCCATAGGCACTAAATGGGTATTCAGGAACAAGAAAGATGATAGAGGCTTGATTATCAAGAACAAGGCAAGACTAGTAGTTCATGGGTACACCCAGGAGGAAGGAATTCATTATACTGATGTCTTTGCACCTGTTGCAAGACTTGAGGCAGTGAGGATCTTCCTTGCTTATGCTGCATCCAAGAACTTCACAGTCTACCAACTTGATATCAAGTGTGCTTTTCTATATGGGGATATAGATAGGGAAATCTATGTATGTCAACCTCCAGGATTTGAAGACCCACAGCACCCCAACTATGTGTGCAAACTGGATAAAGCTCTATATGGGCTGCACCAAGCACCTAGGCTGTGGTATGAGACCTTGTCTCAGTTTCTCCTGAAGAATGGATACACTGGAGGTACCATTGACAAGACTCTTTTCATCAGAAAGAGTGGAGAAGACATTTTGCTTGTACAAGTCTATGTTGATGACATCATATTTGGTTCTTCAAACGACCAAATGTGCAAGGACTTTGAAAGCATTATGAAGCAGAAGTTTGAGATGAGTTCCATGGGAAAAATGGACTTTTTCCTTGGAATTCAGGTGAAACAGATGAAGGAAGGGTTCTTCATAAGTCAATCTAAGTATGTCTCAGACATCTTAGATAGATTTGAAATGAAGGATTGTAAACCAGCCAAGACACCCATATCCAAAAACCATAATCTTTGCCCTGACTTTGAGGGGGAGGATACTGATCAACATCAGTATAGAGCAATCATTGGTTCTCTGATGTATCTCACTGCTAGTAGACCAGATATCATGTTTGCCACATGCATTTGTGCAAGATATCAGGCTGCTCCAAGGTGTCTCACCTAGCTGCTGCAAAGAGAATCCTCAGATACCTCAAAGGAGCACCTAAACTAGGTCTCTGGTATCCAAGAAATAGTGATTTCAATCTCTATGGATACTCTGACAGTGACTATGGTGGCTGTAACATTGACAAGAAATCAACATCAGGAGGATGTCAATTTCTTGGTGGAAGGATTATCTCATGGCAATGCAAGAAACCATCCTGTGTCTCTACATCAACTGCTGAAGCTGAATACATTGCTGCTGCTAGCTGCTGTGCTCAACTGCTATGGATTCAAAATCAGATGTTAGACTATGGATTCAACTTCATGACTACTCCTATCCAAATTGACAACAATAGTGCTATCTCCATTACTGAAAATCCGGTGAAGCACTCCAAGACAAAGCACATTGATATCAGGTATCATTTCATTAGAGACATTCATGAGAAACATCTGATCAAGTTAATCAAAGTTGACTCAAATGAACAATATGCTGATTTGTTCACAAAGGCATTTGATGAACAAAGATTTAAGTATCTTATATCAGCTATTGGGATGATAAATATTTATTAACTACCTCTTTTGAAAAAGACTTTTTAAATGTGTAATGTCTTGTGTCAATATAATTTAAGCCCTGTTACAAAAGATCTTTAAATTATTCTAAGTGTAAGTTCCTTCCGAAGAGGAATTAACTCTCGGAAGATATTCTTGAATATCTTCCGAAGCCAAAATTCCTCAATGGAAATTTTTTTCTCGGAAGAGCTTTTGGTCTCAGAAGAAGCGATTGATTTCACATCAGATCTACTTCCGAAGCTTATAAAACTCTCCATTCGGAAAGGCAACTTTACCTTCGGAAGCAATGCCTTGCTTCGGAAGAGAAAGTGCCTTCAAAGGACAATTTTACCTTCGGAAGCAATGACTTGCTTCGAAAGAGAAATTGCCTTCGGAAGAAAATTACCTTCGGAAATGTTTTACATTCGGAAGTAGAGGTTTTTATATGTAACGGATATCTTTTTGGGCCGCACTCTGTAAAAGGTAAAGATTTTGCTCATGATGTCAGATTATTTAAAATTATCCTTTGCCGCCACTGTCATTTCTCCGCCGTAAACCATCATACCACCCACAGTAACCTCAAAACAGTTACCCTATTACCACCACTACACTATTCATCCCTTTAAATAATCTTGACTGATCAATTTCATTCTCTTTTACCAATTTACTGCCCTAACTATTCCCTTCTCTGTAAAACCTGCAATTTCACCCAAATTCAAGCTTACCTTCTATTCAATGGTGCTAAACCCTCAGCACAACCAAGTCGCATTACTTGATTCGTCAAGGGATGCCGACTTCACCCAAATCATCACCTTTCTTACCGAATCCACATACCTTACTGCACTTACAGTTAACCCCACTGTATACTCCAACCATATGTCTGAATTCTGGATTAACGGTCAAACTGCAGTTGTGAATGGGGTTCGAGTACTGAGAACCCGCATTTGTGGCCAAGAGTTGGTCATCACTGAACAGCTCATCAGGGAGCATCTTGAGCTTCATGATGATGGGGCTCGTACTGAGTTCCCCAAAGAAGACTTGGAAGGCACCTATATCCTCATGGGATATGGAGGGGATGTGAGCAGATCTACCGTCTACAAGTTTAAATTCTCTTACCATTGGAAGTTCCTGCTGCACATTATCCTGCACTGCCTCTCCAACAAATCAGGGGGTTGGGATCAAATCCCATATGAACTAGGATGCCTAGTTCATGGGTTGGTGAGAGGTCTCCGATTCAACTACTCACGATTTGTGTTTACCAACCTTATCAACAATCTGAGCAGGGATACATTCTTCATGTATCCCAGATTTATTCAACACATAATCAACTGTGAGCTGGAACCAAGCAAGCTTGTCTACGCAGCTGCTCTTACCGTTCCACAAATGAGGCCTACCATCCTCAAATTACTGAAGAAGGTTTCCATCAACTTCACTGGAAGGTACACTCCATTACCTCCAGAGATGACTGAGCGCATAGCTCCTGGTGACATCCCTGTTATCCCCACAGGTGATGAACCCACACCAGCAACCTTCACCACAATGCCAAAATCTTCTTTACCCATCAAAGCTACATACCAGAGACGACCCAAACGAACCCTTGTTCAATCTACTCTGATTGAACAAGCTCCTTCAGTTCAAACCAAAAGGGCTAGAGTGGAATCATGGGATCCCACTCAGTCCGAGGTCACACCTTCCTTCACATTCGACCTCAATGTGGGTTTTGAGCCTCCTCAGTCTCAAACCAAAGAGCCCAAACCCCAAGCCTTAAGCCCACAGGGTGAGTCTCTACACTCCCCTGTGCAGCCCTTTAGGGACAGCCCCACCATAGGCTCAATGCCTGTAGACATTGATCTAGGTCCTGGGTCAGTAGGTTTAACTTCCCTATCTTTCAACGACCTTTTACTTCGCACTAATGAAGAGATTACATCTCTCCATGGCCATGAAGTTGATCTACAACACCCTCTGAAAGATCAACAGAGCGAAGAGGGATCCCTTGTCTCTAGCCCCCATCAGAAGCCAATTACTGAGGTGAGTCCCACTCATGTGGAGGGGACTCATGTAGGCTCAGCTGCCACTACTCAGAGTCTCTCATTGAGCTCTCAGGACAGTGGTAACATCATTAGGACTGAGTCTACGGCAACTTTGCCCATTGACATCTCTGAAAGGGATGACTTTGAGCAAAGGTATCCAGGGTGCCAAGAAGCCACATCAGGTGGTGAGACTGAGCATACTAGGTATGTTATCTCATCTCCTCGTGATTCTTCTCTTGAAGATGAGGGAAGTATGCAACCAACACTTCAGTACTTGCTTTCTAGGGTCTCCAACCTGGAATCACAGGTGCGGATCTTAGAATCAAGGACTGCCACTCAGCAACTTGAGATTAACAACCTCAAGGCTCAACTAGCTGAGAAACAGACGGACAGGTCTGTTAGGCATGTACCTGTTCAGGTCTCAATGACTTCTTCCTCTAGCTCATCTAGCTCTCAAGATGATGCTACCAAAAAGGGGGAGAAAGTTCAGAGACAAACACTGGAGGAACCACAGACCCAATTCCTTACTTCCCAACTCATCACAGTACCTGAGTCATCTCAATCTTTTCTAGGGATTGACTCAAAGATGCTTTAAGATCTCTACAGACTTTTCACAAAGTTTGTATTGAGATCATCCCTAGAACAGCCCAGCCCCGACACCACACTTATATATTTTGGGGCTGAGGAGCTTCAAAGACTGACTGCACCTTCTATCACTGTGGAAGAAGTTGGTCAACCTAAGGTCCACATGGAACCTGAGATTAGCTTCGAAGGGGAAATGGGGACTGATGGCCCAGCAACTAAAACAGTTGGGACAGAACTTGTAGCAGTCTCATCTTCTGAAGCTCAAGCTGAAGCTTCAGAAGCTGACATTGAAGCCTCTGAAAAACAAGACAAGTCTTCCGAGGCCGAAATAGAAGCTGCGGAAGGCTTACTTCAGATGTCCGAGGAACTGACCATCACAGATGTTATTGCTGAAATAGCATCTGAGGTGAGCAGGGAGGATATTTCTGACATTCCTCCAACCCAAACACCAGCTGAACTTCTCTCTCAATCACAACCCTCCATCCAAGAACCACCACAGTCAAGCATTGCCAAAGACAAAGGAAAAAGAAAATTGACTACGGAAGAGCTTCAGGAGGAGGAGAGGATTGAGAAGCTCAAAAAGAAAGGTAGGTTTCCTACTGAAAAGCTGCTAGCTGGTAGTTCTAAGGCAGCTGCAGCCAATCAGGAAAAGATCAACCAAAAGAGAAGAATAGCACTCATTGACCAGCTCATCAGCCTAGGAGCTGTCAATGAGGAAGTACTCCTGCTACCACTAGAGGAGTTGGTGTCTTTGGAGAGGTCAACCCGGCTAAGGCAAGAAGAAGAAGCCAGGTTGGCCTTGGAGAGGGAAGAACAAGAGCGAAGAGAAGCTGCTCTGAAGCTATGAGAGGATAGGATCAAATTCCTACTCTCAAGAGGCTTCAGTCTTCCTGAACTGTCTCCTCATGATGATGACATGATCCTGCTGCTCCACAATAAAGAGCAGGATCAAATGGAGAAGGAAAGGAAGAGAGCTTCTAGGGAGAAGCTGAGGGAGAAGAAGAGGAGGGAAGAAGAGAAGGGGGTCACTGCCACCAAGAAGTCCAATGACAAAGCCTGGATGAAAGACTATCTCCGGGCTCATGGCTTCTCTGGTAGGCAGGTGGGACCTATGTCCGAAAGGACACTCCAGCGGATAGTCAGTGAAATTAAAACTGACATCCGTTTGGGGAAAGGAGGGAGATGTACAGGAGGGTACATGGAATGGTCTTCACCCCAGCCACTCAACCACAGCCAACCACTAAACCACAACCCACACCAGAAGAACCAACCCCATTTCCCATCAAAACTGAACCCACTGATGAAACCTTCACCCCTGAACCCACAACTCTACCCAAACCTACCACATCACCTCAACCACCCAAACTACCCATCCTAAAACCCAAAACACAACCCAAAACCACTAAACCTAAGCCTACCCAACAAAAACCAAGACCATCCCCTCAGCCTCCTCAACATCTCTCCTTTGAGGAAATAAAGGAGTTCAAGACAAGGCTCACCAACTGCACCACTTTGAGCAGCATCTCCTGTGAGGGAGACCTTATCAACATCACCTATGTTGATAACTCTTCAAGCTCCCTCACCCTAGGCAAATTTCTTGAGTTTCCTAGAGATACCTTGGGCCAGGCTGCAAGGCTTCTTGGTCTCAACTCCGATACCCTCAATGCTGAGGAGAAGAGGCTAAGAAGGAGGCTGGTGACTCTACTGGATACAAGGAAGGAGGACAGGATTTCTAGTCAATCTCCTGGACCTAGGAATGCTATAATCCAGTGGAGGTTCGATGAACCTTCTCACAACTTTGTTGTGGAAAGGGAGAATGGTGAAACCAACAGGCTTAATGCCACATCTCTACTGCATCTCAGCAGATTTGATCTTGCTGAGCTTGCTGAGAAGCCATTCTCCAATCCCTCTAACTCTGAGACTGCTGCACACATCAGAAATCATATCAGCGGTCTCCACTTGGCTGAACAAAGTAGAAGAGCCAAGATTGAAGAAGAGTTGAAGCTGAAAAGAGTGGAAGACAAGGAAAGACCAACCACCAAAGGCACAGCCTTTCTACAGATGGTGGAAGGTCCTGAATTGGAACCAATAGTTATATGGGAATATGACTATAGTTCCCATCAACTAACTCTTTTCAGAGGGCCACAACAGAGGGTACACATAATCCAAGGTGACAGAGTAGAGGTTCTGTCTACCAAGCATTTGTACAAGATTCTCAGCACCACATCAGGAAAGAATAAAGACACGGGTAAACACTTACTTTCCATGGTGCTGAGAGCTTTGAGAAGAAGAGGAAAGTGAAGTTTTGGTAGCATCAGCCTAGGGGGAGTTTGTTGGATCATGATGAGGCTGGTGCAACCAAAACCACTTCATAGTCATTTTTGGTTCTACATTGAAGGGTTTCCGAAGCCAAGCAAGAGATCTTCTGAAAGTCTGAAAGAGCTTCTGAAGACAAAGTCTGAAGGAGCTTCCGAAGACAAAGTTTGAAAGAGCTTCCGAAGACAAAGTCTGAAAGAGCTTCCGAAGACAAAGTCTGAAAGAGCTTCCGAAGACAAAGTCTAAGCTTCCGAAGACAAAGTTTGATGAAAGAGCTGAAGACAAAGTCTGAGCTTCCGAAGACAAAGTCTGATGAAAGAGTTGAAGACAAAGTCTGCTTCTGAAGACAAAGAAGACTCCAAGCCTCGGAAGAAGCAGTCTTCCAAAGTATAAGTATCTTCGGAAGAAGTTATTCTTCCGAAGTACTTTATTCTTCGGAAGACATTGCTATGTCTAGCAGATAAAAGTATGGTCCCTGACAGTCCGCTGCAGACCTCTAATACAACATGGCATCTTCCTAAAAAGCCATGTTGTTGACCATACTTTATTCTACTGTTCACCTTTTTATGATAGTACATGTTACCAACTTTAGTTGGTGACAAAAGGTAAGTCAGGGACATGTCCTGACTACCAACTCTCAGGTAAAATGTCTGAAAGACCTCACCTAGAGTCTTGTAGTATAGATGTAAGGTTAGAGGTGTCCAGCTGGTATCAAAGTATATCCGGTTGTAGGTAATATATATATCTTCTCCCTGTAACTCTTTAGGAAAGGGATTTGAGTCCAAGAGTCTTGTAATCCTTTGAGTTGAGAAGCAATATATAAAAGTACCTTGAAAATTTACATTCGGTGTTCATTTACTGCTCGTTACTTGTTATATTGCGATCAACTCTTCATAGATTCTTGCTGAGTGTTGTTCAAGGTGAGTTTGAGAAAAAAAACCATCTGTTGAGTGACCCATAATCGATCCTGCAGGATTATTCTAGTATATCAAGCATCTTGTATTCTTAGTTAAGCTACGGGAGTACTATCTACTTTTCTTACGGGCTGGGCCTATCAAACAAATCCTAACCCGATACTGTTGACCTCCTTCATATTGTTCAGACATCTCAACAGAGCAGAGTTTCTGCACAAGGAAACAAAAGAAGCAATTATAAAGCTATAAATGCTTATACTCCCCCAAATTTCTGCAACGAACAGGGAAAGAAATTTCTAAAGATAATCATTTATTAGTATTTTATTATATATATATATATATATTATTTATTTATTATTTTATTATTATTATTAATAATTTAATAAAGAAGGGTTTAAAATGATATTAATCCTAGCATGGAAATCAATTCATAAAAACAAGGTTTATCAAAGGTTTTTGTGAAAGGATCTGCTTTTTGATATCTTGTATCAATAGGAATAATATTAATGAATCCCTTCTCCTGAGCATCACGGATTGCATGAATCCGTGTCTCAATGTGCTTGGTCCGGGAATGATGAATTGGATTCTTGGCAATCCCGATGGCCGCTTCGTTGTCACAGAACAGCGGGGTATGAAGAAAGTTGATCCCGTAATCAATCATTTGGTGCTGAATCCATAGCACTTGGGAACAACAGCTAGAGGTAGCAACAACTTGTAAAACTTTGTCAAGGTTTGATTGTGCATTCTGTCTTACATCCCTAGTTACTTTGTTCTCTAATTTACAACATGAATTGCCATCTTTTATATATACTTATGTATTGAAACTATGGAAATCTCACCAACATTATTGTTGACCTTTTATTTTTAACATGTTTCAGGAAATGATCAAGTTTGATTGATATCTTGAAGTGCTTTCACATCTAGGAATGGACCTAGTTAAATAAACGAAATAAATAGGATTGTTACATCTTATGTTATGCTATTTACTTTCTTTGAGACTTATGTTTTTAATGGTACAATTGGCACTTATGATTAATATATATTTGGATTATTAATAGCGTTATGTGGTTGTGAACAATCTTAACCCTCACACCTCGACGTTTCCGCCGTCATGGTTAGGGTGTGACAACTACGTAGATCATCATACCACCAAATATTATAATCACATTCATTAACCAATTTCATTCCATCCAACATACACAGCAACAATCAATTTCCAATCCCAAACATGATCCCCTAATCACTAATCAAAATTCATCATCATACCACTCTTGCAAGTCCCTAACAATTAGCATGCTCAGTGTGACTATAACACAACTAATGCATCATACAAGGATCATATCATGCACAACACATCCGTATAACTCATAACGATGAATTCTTATAAATAGGCCAAAACAAATAATTAACCAATTAAACATTCATACTATCCAAACAAAACAATCAACCACAATAGCATTCATCCATGAACATACTAGCATGATTCCTATGTCCCAAACATGATAAATTTCTCATATGTAAGAATTTGTACAAATAAAGTTTTCTCTTTGGGAAAGTACATCCCAAATCCATCAAACATACAATGTATTCATGAATTCATCACTAATATACCAATTCAAGCTCATAACAACCTCTAGACATGATCAACAATACCTAATCATCATAATCCATCAATCATCACGAACAAAAGTTTCCACTTTTGGCAAGGTATGAACTAGTCTACATCATGCATAGATTTCTTGCACCAAATTCATTATCTAATACTCATGAATCATTAACAAGCACATTACATCACCAACTCATTACAATTCATCAGTGTTCAACATCAAAAATTTCTACTTTTGGCAAACTATGAACTACAACATTCATTCCAAAGTTTCTAGCATTCATACCATCATTCTAACATCCATATATCATCACAAACCCATTAAGAACATCAATTCATCATCAAATCACCATATTCATGCAAATAAAGTTGCTATTGTTAGTAATCTATGAACAACACCTCAAAATCCTAACTTTCTTGCATAATCCACGTTAACCGTCATATATACTATCTAACTAACATACTAACATCATCAATCAACCAACAACTAACATGATTTGACATCCAATTGCAATTTTTGAATGAAACCTTCGGCCATAATCAAAAACACATGAAAAAGAATACAAACTAACCTTTAAATCGCCAAAAGGAACAAGGTTTGATGTGGTAAAGTTATTGAATTGCTTGGAACTCGATCAAATCCGTGGCTAATTGCTTGTTCTTGGCCAATTTTCGAAGTATGTGTGTGTTGGGAGGGTGTTCGCGGCCGTAGGGGTGGGATTAGGGTTTGGAATTTGTTTTGTTTTATTTAAATAATCTTAATTATATTTTAAACCCTTATAAATTGTAATGTTATAAAATTAAGCTTTCAAATAGTTTTTAAATGGTTTTTAACTGCTAAACACAATTATTATTAGTCACAAATGATAATCATGCATAATTTCCATATGTCACAAAACACACGAAATAATATAACACGTTTCTACTTTACGCGATAAAACTCACAATTTACATTTACATCACATAAACATATAAGCACAACTTAATAATCACATAATCAGTTAAATTATCATTAGTTTAACATTATTAATTATTATTAGATCACCAACATTAAACGACAACTAGTGTGTGCTCATGACACGTGTATGCATGGCTTAACAGTACTAACGGAGTTTGGTAATGGAAAATTACCGGATGTCACGTTATCCCCATGTTGAAAGAATTTTCGTCCTGAAAATTGCGTTACATGGTGAGTGTTCCATCACTTGTCTACTACTGCATTGGCACATAGAAATCCAAATCGAGTGAGTTTTAAAATGAGTTGTCACATCATCCCCATGTTGAAAGAAATTTCGTCCTGAAGTTTAAATAAGTACCTTCGTCTACTGGCATCGTCTTTTCGAATAGTTGAGGATACTTAAGCTTCATTTGTTCTTCACGTTCCCACGTGAATTCTGGTCCACGTTGCGAATTCCAACAAACTTTGATGATGGGTATCTTACTTTGCTTAAGTTTTTTCACCTCACGGTCCATCACCTCGACTGGTTCTTCAATAAAGCGTAATTGTTCATCCACCTGAACTTACTCTAGCGGTACGACCATTGTTTCATCAGTTAGACACTTCTTTAGGTTCGAAACGTGAAATACATCATGGATTCCACTTAGCGAATCAGGTAGAGCTAATGGATAGGCCACTGGACCTATTCTTTCCACTATCTCAAATGGTCCAACGTATCTTGAATTTAGCTTTCCTCACTTGCCAAACCGAACTACGCCTTTCCATGGTAAGACCTTCAATAAAACCTTGTCGCCAATCTGAAACTCTAAGAGTTTCCTTCTCTTGTCAGCATAACTCTTCTGTTTGTCTCGTGCTGCAACCATACGGTTTCGTATCTGCACAATCTTCTCAGTTGTCTCATGTATTAACTCCAGGCTCGTTAGCTGACTATCACGAATTTCAGCCCAGCAAACTGGTGATCTACATTTTCTCCCATACAAAGCCTCGAAAGGTGCTACCTGTATGCTAGTGTGATAACTATTGTTATAAGAAAATTCCACCAGTGGCAGGTGAACTTCCCAATTATTCCCGAAATCAATCACACAAGCACGTAGCATATCCTCCAACGTCTGCATGGTACGCTCACTTTGGCCGTCAGTCTGTGGATGATAAGCAATACTCATATCCAATCGTGTACCCAAAGATTTCTGTAGTGATTGCCAGAAGTGTGACGTGAAATGAGCGTCGTGGACAAAAATAATTGAGATCGTTACACCATGTCTTGAAACGATCTCCTTAAGTTATAGTAGGGTTAATTTTTCCATCTTGTCCATTTCCTTAATTGCAACGAAGTGAGCAGACTTTGTCAACCAATCCACAATAACCCATATTATGTCACAACCAGTATTAGTCAGGGGTAACTTAGTAATAAAGTCCATGGAGATTTGTTCCCATTTCCACATGGGTATCTCGGGTTGTTGTAATAGTTCGGATGGTTTTTAGTATTCCACCTTTACTTTCAAGCAGGTCAAACACTTGCTCACATACATAGCTACATCCGCCATCATGTTAGGCCACCAGTAGTGCGCCTTTAGGTTATGATGCATCTTGTCAGAACCAGGATGTATAGAATACTTAGATTTGTGTGCCTCACTCATAACTAAATCCCTCAGATTTCCATAGACAGGCACCCAAAGTCTATCCATGAAATAACGAATTCCTCCTCTTTCACCTCCAGTTGTTTATCCATCCCTCGTAACGACTCAGACCCGATATGTTCTGCTTTTAAGGCTTCTACCTGTGCTTCATTAACTTGTTCAGGCAGATGGGTACTGATTGTAAGCTGTAAGGCTCGTACCCGTCTGTGTTTAGCTGATTCTTTTCGGATTAAGGCATCGGCAACCACGTTCACCTTCCCCGGATGATACTTGATAGCGCAATCATAATCGTCAGAAGCTCCACCCAACGCCGTTGCCTCATATTCAACTCCTTTTTCTTAAATATGTGTTGAAGACTCTTGTGATCGGTGTAGATAGTACACTTGCTACCGTACAAGTAATGTCTCCAAATATTTAAGGCAAAAACCACTGCACCTTCTAAGTCATGGGTGGTATAGTTCTTTTCGTGAACCTTTAGTTGTTGCGAGGGGTAGGCTATCACCTTATCTCGCTGCATCAGGACACAACCCAATCCTTGAATGGATGCGTCATAATGCACCACAAATCATCCGTTCCCTCTGGTAGTGCCAATATCGGTGCACTACCGAGTTTCTGTTTTAACATTTGTAAAGCCGGTTCTTGACTTTCACCCCGTTTGTATGCCATTCCCTTATGAGTCAAGGCTGTGAGAGGTTGTGCGATCTTAGAGAATCCTCTATGTGTATATATATATATATGTGTGTGTGTGTGTATATATATGTATATATATATGTGTGTGTGTGTGTCTATATATATATATACATATATATATATATGTATATATATATATGTATATCTATATATATGTATATGTATATATATGTATATGTATATCTATACGTATATGTATGTATATGTATACATATGTATATGTATATATATATATGTGTACATGTATATGTATATATGTATATGTATATATATATATGTGTGTATATATATATACACACACACACACACATATATATACATATGTATAGAGAGAGGAGAGATCAGATTAAAACCACTCTTATTATAAAAACCTAAGAAAACAATTTTCAACCAATTACACAATTCTAAATTTATTTTTATTTTATTTTATGTAAAGGGCTATTAAGTAAATTTCTCTTTCGATATTTATGATAGTGATCTTTATTAATTAGTCTTCCTTAATTTACTCCCTAATTAGTTTATTTGTTAACTAATTAAATTCTTTTTTTAAATACTTTTTCTTTCATTAAAATAAACGAATGAGCAAGCATATTTGCATCAAGGATTTTGAGTTGGTGTCACACCCCAAGCCTAATGAGGGTGGGACGTCACAGACTAGCAACATAAATGGCAGAGGAAACAAACCATCATAAGAGCACACAAATAGAGAAATCACATGGCATTACATTAATTTTACAAATCCAGGGGCTATAAAAGTTGAGCCCGATCACAACCGAATTACTTCAATACAAATTGTACCACAAGTTTAAATAACATCAAATTTAAATTTCCCGAAAAGGGGGAATCAAGCCAAATAATGCCATGGGGTCACGATACTTAGTCATCCATAAGTCTTCTAATCAAGTTGGACCTTCATTAAGGATAACCTGAAACATGCTCAAAAGATTTTTTGTGTCAACTAAAAAGTTGGTGAATTCAGGTGCTTGAAGTTCTAAAAACAATAGGACTCTTTATAATCCATAAGTTATTTTTAGAGTCATAAATATCACTATTGTGGGGTCACAATCAACCTTGCTCTTAGTCTTGGCTAGCCTTTTTAATCTTGTGTATACCAGTTAACTGATAGGGATAACTGAGCCTAAGACAGTGCACCATACCTGCTGGATGGTTCACCATAGTATGTTATAAAACCTTTCACATGCCACAAATGACCCCTTAGGATCTCAGTGTGGTTTCCTTCCTATAATGTCATTGGGTTATGATGGAAGGCACTGTGTGTGGGGGATTCCCCAATTAGATCTACCCATATAAAACAAGCGGTTCACAAGAGAATTAATTTCTGTGATATAAGTATAAGCAGGTATCAACATTATCCATAATATGTAGCATCACAAAATAGCACAGTAATAGTTTAAATTTAATCAGAGCATGCTTCATCCCAAAATATTAGTAAAAGGGGAACACTAGAACAATGAAGGAATAGATCTTCGCGTATAGATAACGATTCAATCCTAGCACCCTAATCATCTAGATTCAATAATAAGCTAAATGCTCTAGGGACATTACAGAAGTAATTAGATGTTTTGAATGGTTAGATGTTCCATAAGCTTAGACTCGATAACGATCGAGTTAAAAAAATCATTTTTAGGAAAGTTGGGGTTTCTTAATATAAATGACTAGTTAGTCACTTGTTAACTTTTATTTCAGTCATATTTACAGATTTTACGCTTTGGTCCCTAAAGTTTCAAAGTTTACAATTTCTACCCTAAAGTTTGCCTTTTTACAATTCTTGACCCAATATGACCCTTATTATTTTCTTAAGGGTTTTTATAACTTATTTGAGCCTGTTTTACACAAATTTTTAGTTACCGGTTACGGTAAAACAGACAATTTTAAACGTCTAGTTTTAAATCTTTTAATTTCAACCAAAATCTAAATTTAGGGGCTCTAACTTACTAAAATAATGTGACTTTTGTAGATTTTAGGATCCTCATTTTATTTTCAAGTTTTTACCCAAAATTCTCCCGATTTAGGCTTTCTTTTGTTAAGTAATTCAATAAAAATCACATTTTAACCCAATAAATCACCAAATTTGATTTTTATTACTAAAATAATTATTTTACGGCCTAAAAATGTTTAAACTTGTATCTTTTTGAGCTTTGACCATATCTGATAATTTTTCCACTTTTCGGATCCCCGAACAACCTTGTTATGACTTCAAATCCGTTCTTTTTTACATTTCTAATAAGACTTAGTTTATGGGTTATACATATATGGCATAGATGTTGCTTTTAATGGGTGTTTATACTATTTGCACTTGTGTAATCAACATAAATTGTACCTAAACATATCCAAACTTATATAACTTTCATAGCAAATTGTTATGGAGTTCATAAACTGTTTTTAAGTAGATTTTTAACTTTAGTTGGGGGAGTTTTCAATACAACTTGATAGATGGTGTGTAAAAACATAAAAAGAGGGTTTTCAAGTTGAAACCTTGTGCACCAACCCTTGATTCACGGGTTTTTCTTAGAATGTAGCTTGAGTGAAGTTACGAGTCCTACAAAAACAAGGTTATAGCAGCAAGTTTTCTATTAGAACAAGAAAAGTGAGGTTTGAGGTATATTGAAGGTGATAAAGTCAAGACATAGCACTGTTAGAGTGCAATGGTGCTTACGTTTTAGATAGTCCGTGATTTTGGAGAAGGTTAGAAGGCTAGAATGAGCTGATGATTCACGAAATAGGGCTGGAGCTTCTTGTTTTTTCAAGAACCGTGCACCAATAGCTTACTAAATCTCACCTTCTTCCTGGTTTCGGCTTGGATGAAGTTGGAATGGTGTTGTTCTTCGAGATTTTGCTAGAATGTGGAAGAAATGGAAGTGTATATGTGTTCTCGGTTGAGAGATGTCCAAGAGAAAGAGAGGGAGATATGGGAGGGTTGAAATGAAGTGTTTTGCATGTATGGGAATAAGGGAGACGTGGAGTGTTTAAAGGAGTTTGGTGGAAGCATGGAAAGGTGGTGAGTGGGTGAAAGGGGCGGCCGATTCATTTGTTTTTTAGTGGGTGTTTGATTGAAATTTTCTATTGTGATTATGTAGCATAATTTTGTGTAGTATTGTTTTGTTGTAGATGGTAGTTTCTACTTTTATAAGTTTTTAAATGTGTTATATATATACATATGTATTTGAACAGTGACTATGTACATATATATATTCATTCACACATAATTAATTTGTATTTATTTAAAGTTGTAAGATCTGCATAGAATTTTACATTTCGGAGTTGCTAAACGATTATATATTAATGCTAGACAAAGAAATCTTCTATGAAATTAAAGGATGTACATATACATGTGTAAAATCTTAGGTGCATGACACTATTGGTGCGTATGACCACTGCTAGGACGTCTAAGACTTAGGTGCATGACAACTATTGGGGCGCATGAGCATTGTTTGAATGCCCGAGACTTAGGCGCATGGGCACTGTTGGGGCGCATGGGCACTGTCCAGGCGCATGACTTAAACAAACACCTACACTTGGATAGTTATCATGATTCCTCTCTCACCTTGGGATTGAGGAGGGGTTGTTACATTCTCCCACCGTTTAGGAAATTTTATCCTGAAATTTTATCTTCAATTAGACTTTGCACGAGTAGGTTTGAAAAGGTGCGGATATTCCTTTCTCATCTCATCCTCTTATTCCCAAGTGAACTCGGGTCCACTCCTAGAGTTCCATCTTACCTTTACCTTTGGTATGCGACTTCGCCTAACTTTCTAAACCAATCAATTAGTAATCTCTATGGGTTCCTCTATAAAGTTCAACTTGTCATTAAGTTTAGCTTCCTTCAATGATAATTCCAGGGTTGTGTTTACCAGACACTTTTTCAGGTTAGACACATGTAAAGTGTTATGTATGTAACTGAACTGTTGAGGTAGTGACTGCTTGTGGTCCGAGAATGATATTCTTTGCTGAGTATGAGTCAACACAGATCGAATATGTAGATTGAGTCACTGATTTAGTAGCGGAAATACCAAATCAGAGTACATTAAATATAGTAAAAATATTCATAAATGCTTGTGTATTTATTGTAGAACAAACAAGTTTTAGAATGTTTTAGGGTTTCTTGAATAGTGAAAAGATAACCTTAAAACATCAAAACTTGGGTACAAGGTTTTGTCAATGACAATACATGTGACAAGCTTAATAAACTTGTTGAAAAACTTACATAAAATGGATATTCTATTCTATTTAAAGGCTGACATAAAGCCTGTACAAAAAGACTAAATTACCCTGACATCTTTAGTGAATACTAGTCTAAGTACAAAAGTTTCTTCATCCGCATTAGTTGTTGAACATCCGCACTAACTAATGCGGATACCTTGGCTTCATCAACATTTCTTTATTCTTCATCAGCATTAAGTGTTTGGTTATCCGCATTAACTAATGCGGATGAACAAACACATCAACATTTCTTCTTGTGCATCCGTATTGACTAATGTGGATGAACAAATACTTGACAACATTTGTTCTAATGCATCTGGATTAACCAATGCGGATGAACAAATACTTGCAGCATTTGTTCCTTGGTCATCCACATAGACAAATGCGGGTATCCAACACTTGGTCTTTCTCCAGCATGTCTTCTTGGACTTGTGGGAGAATGCCAACAGAACAACCATCACCCATCACTTGAATTGGCATGTATGATCCTTTCAGGGACCAAAAATATTCCCCCTAAGGATTATACAACCTATGTACTTCAAGGTTTTGATGGTGGATAAGGTTGTGAAGATTCAACTGGATCTTTAGCTGTTGCTTGGACTGGTGATTCTGGAGCTGTGCCTGGGTCTAGAAGAGATGGGTACAGGATAGACTTGATTATGTTTGAGAAGTCTCTTGCCTCGTTCATCCTATCTCTACTCAGTACGTGAATGTTCATTTAGCTCATGGTGTGAATTGCTTCAATGGGCATCTTCTTCAGTGATATGGTTTCCACAACCCATCTCTGTGAATCAGAAGTGTTCCATCAACATCAACCTCAAGTTTCACTATACTGCCCAGATTGAGAGGTGTATTCTTCTTCTTCCTTTGTTCTCTCTTATGCCTGATTCGGTCATAAGCCATCTTCAAGATCTTGATACACTTCAGGAAGAAATACATGTCTGCTTCTCCCAGCTTGTTGGATATTTCCCTGAAGTGTCTTGAATAGATGTAGTGGATGTAAGACTCATCAAGCAGTCTTACTTCATATCCACTGAACAATTGAATTTCAGCACCTTCTTTACCTCCCCATTTCCACTCAATCACTAACTCATATGTCTTTTCATCATAATATACATTAGAGATTAGGATGGAAGTTTGGGTGCTAGCTACCATCTTCTTTTTCAGTGATTCAGTTGGTTTTACATTCACCTCAGGAAACACTAACTCTTCAATCCTTTTGGTTCTCTTTTTCTTTTCTAGGGGATTTTGGAAAGATTTATCTTTCCTTAAACAAACTGCCTTTAATGAGTCGATGTTCTTTGTCCTTTTGAAAATTCTCCGAATTTCTTCGAACTCATAACCCCTGTACATTGCTTTGTGGTTGATTAATTCAAGCTCAGCAAGCTCTTTCAGGTCATGAATCTATAGGGAGTTCACTAGAGCAGAGTACTTTGTGAAGAATTGCACCAACCCTGAGATCCTCTTAATCATAAACATATTCCAGTCACTATCGTACTTCTAGGCAATGAATTTGACATCAGTTTTTCTCTCGGGAGCCGATACACTCTAAATCATCTCTGAAGTGGTTAACCCTTCTTGAAGCTTCAATTATGAAGGTTTAGTAAACCATTCAGGATTTCTGTTAAGAATGGGTGCCAAGACATCATGGTCTTGCTTAGTGAGCTGTATATCTTGAGCTGTGAGTCTTGTTCTGGGTCTCCTACCTACAACCTCCTCTTCCAGTTTCTTCAATCTGTCTTTCTTTTCATTAATCATCTGGAGAATTGCAGCTCTTAGAGATATAGTCTTCATGTTACCCAGTTTTCTCTTGGTATATCCTTGCTTGGAAAGATAATTATTCATTTCCCTGTCAGACATGGTGTAGGGATCAGGATAAGGAGTTTCAGAGGTCTAAGCCTGTTTTGTGATTGGGGTGGTGAATGTGATTGGGGATTTGACAGACTTTCTCTAATACTCAGTCACATATGTTGGATCAAGAAGCTGATTCATCTTTCTCACTTCTTCAACCATTAATTCATATGTCACCCCGAACACTTCGTCAGCATCATAACCATGATTGATCAGAAACGTTGCATTGATCATCAGGTCATCAGTTTGAGCCTTTTCAACCTTCTTCTCAATAGAAGGTTCAGCCATCACAAGGTTATCTTTCATCATAGGTTCATCCACCTGGTATCTTCCTTCAATCTCTCCTTCCTCCAAGTCAATGATATCAATCATTTCTTTTAACTGTGCCTCGACCTTTTCATGTTCACCGAGAAATATGGCTATAGCAGCTAAACTTCTTGGATCATCTTTCTGTTTCTTCTTTACCGACTCTTTTTCCTCTATTAGCCTTTTTCCTTTAGCCTTCTCAGCCAAGTACTTCCTTTTTCTTGAGTAGGTGTGTACTAATGGTCTGGATGAGGATGGCATAAATGATTCAATAGTTGTTTGACTTTCTTCTGCAGCTTGCTTTTTAGCAGCTTCTTCTCTTTCTTTGAGCTCTTCACTTAGTTTTCTGATGAGGTTTTGTTGCTCAACAGATAGGGTGACTGCAGGAACAATCTGCAAGCTCAGCTCTCTCTCCAATGGCACTGGAATTTGAAGAATCACCACTAAGTGTTCTACTGGAGGTCTTGGGTCTTTAAGAAAATCCCAAAAATCATCATCAATGATAAAGTCTCTAGTAGAGTAGCTATCTAACTCTTTTATGAGATCTCCAAGCTCAAAATTTTGCTCTATGGTTTCTTCATATGGGTCACTTGAATAGACAACCATTGCTAGAATTGGCTCAGTCTCTATTTCTGTTTCTTTTTCTTTTTCTTGTTCACTTTCTCTTTGTTCTTCTTCATCATCTTTTGTTTCTTGTTCTTCAGCCAATTCCTCCTTGATCTTGATTAGCATTTCTAGTTCTGAGACCCTTTTTAGTAAGATCTCATTCTGGTTACAAAGATCAGTGATTAGCTCAGATTCGCTCTCAATTAGGCTTTCTTGCTCTTCCATAGAAATGGTTTGAATGGTCATAGTGTCAACATAACCACTAATTTCTTCTTTTGCTTGATAGAGAGCAGCCTTGAGATCATCTATTTCTTTGTCTTTCTTTGATAATTCAGCCTCATGTCTTACTTTCATGTCTTTTATTTCTTCTTTTTTCTTATTTAGTTCTTCAATTTTCTCTTGAATTATTCCTGATCTTCGGTTCAACAATGTTTCCATCCTTTGCACCTTCAACATGAGCTGTGTAATCATTTCAACTTTCTCATCAGGTAGATTAATTCCTGATTCAGCAAAGCTTTTAGATGGTCCTGCTTCTGATTGGGCTTGTTTTACAGGCATCTTCATAGTATGACCTCATCCGGAGATGATTCGGAGTCGTCTAAAGAGCTGGTAGATTCACCGGACTCAACAGGCTCAGCAGCTATGGGTGAAATGTGAGGTGGAGAAAAATAAGGTGGAGCCATGTATGGAGACCGAATAGGTGATGTAACATGAGGTGATCCCATTTCTGCTTCTTGAACAGAAGGTCCTGAGTGAAAATTGGTGACTCAGGCCTTTGTATTGCTGCTTCTTCTTGAGCATGCTCATCAACAGGTTGTTGATCATGAGCTGCTTCTTCTTCTTTTTGGAGCTTGTTCATCAGGAGCATTGTCCTCTTGTTCTTCTTGTTGGTGGATTTGCTCTAGCATCGAAGGAAGTAATGGAAATAAGGTTCCACTGTAGAAGTTCATAGGATCCCTCTTCTTTATGTACATGTAGGACATGGCATTGTAATGAGGAATGTTCATTACAGGTCCTACCGGTGAAAGTTGTGGAAATGCTTCATTAATTAGACATTGGAGTATCTTTCGTACATCAGGAACATGTTTCTTCTTCCTTCTTTCACATTTGACACCAGACCATTGAATACATAGGTAGACATATTGAATGGTCTATTGGTGCATATAGCACAGATAGCTGAAGAGGTAGTCACTGGAATATCATTCCAGCTTGTCTTTCTTTTGGACAGACAGTGCTGGAACATATGGATCAGAAATCTGCATTATAGATCTACCAAACCCTTAACAATTTGCTTTCCTTCATAACTAATGTTGTCAAAGAAGGTCATGATTTCCTCATCTTCAAGTTCCTGAGGTGTGTTGGCATCATCACCAAACTTTAGACACTGTCTCACAGTTTGTTTAGTGATGTTAAGGGGGTGATCAGCAGATATCCTTCCAGATAGTGTGTTCACACCATCAATCTCTACTACTTCAGTTGTGCTCCAGAATGATCTTATGAAGTGTTCATAAATGACTGGTCTCACTAAGACAACATGAGCAACCTTTGTGGTGGAGATGAATCTAATCATATCTTTAAGTCCATCTGCTTCGGGGACTTCAGGGTCAAGAAATCCACTCACATTGTGTACCTTGCTCCAAGTGTTATTTGCCATATGCACATGTGTTAGTTTTTGTCCTCAAATTATTAATGACATTGACAAAATCAATCTGATTATTTCAATTTTGACTTTATTTGGTCAAAATTGAACAATCAAAATATTGTTGCATATACAATTTGACCCAACTTGATTTTCTCATGCATGTTTAATTTTATTTTGAATTATATTTGATTTTGATGTTTACTTTCTGTTTACATTCTCTTTTCATACTCAACCATGTGTTTTGAAGTCGATATTCTTAGTTTGATGATCCCCTGTTCATATGTCAAATTTGGGGTTTCGGAAATCACTTGTTTGTATTGATTTTCATGATCACTTGTGTCATTGAGTTCAAAAATGTCTGTTAATCCTTGGTTAGTGGTTGATTTTAGTGATTGTTTCATCTTTTTAGGGTTATGTGTTCAACTGAGTTTGACGGGAATCTCATGGATTTTGCTTGTAATCACCTTGTTTTGATAATATGTTGATTTAGAATCGAAATTGAAGCAATGATGTGTGTCATCCGTCACCACAAGGTCCGTCATTTAACGTGAATTTCGTTAACTATTCTTAGAACAATCATTCCTCACACTTATAAACCATTCGTGTGGATATCATACTTGATTTATTTTCTTTTTCAGTGGTGTTATCATTATTTGTATCCGTATCACTTAAAATGCTTATGAATAGCACCGACAACATCACTAACTAAATTATGTTATATAATATAAACATCATTAATAACATCATATTCAAGATACAAACAACATTAAATGCTTCCCTATAATTAATATAACCCGCGTATTTACGTCGTTTTCAACCGAAGCAAATTTGGGAACCCGGGGGCTAAGTGCAGGGACTAAAAGTGACAATTGCCAAACTAGGGCTGGGTATAAATACCCTTGTTTCAGCCCTAGCCTTCACAACCACACTTTCTTCTTCATCTTCTTCTTCCACTTTCTCCACCTCCCTTGCACCTAGAACCGCCCTGTTTTCTTCGTGATTTCACCGTTTAGACTACTACTACAGCCTAGACAACACGTTTCAAGCAGGTAGACAACCTTGGTCGTCCGTTTTTACTCATTTTACTTCTGCGAATTCTAGGGTTTCGGGTGCTCGGGTTCAACCCGAGCACAAGAGGTCGTGGGGGTACGTGTGTTGCCTTTCTGAGTGTGCATTTTACTTAGATATGTTAGATGAGTGTTTCTGGAGGTTCTTGATGTGTGAAACCCGTGCACGGAGCAGCTGCGAACATACTGTTCAGGCGACTGGGTCTATCATGCGACTGAGTCGTGCGACTGGGTGAGTTGTGCGACTAAGTCCATGCGATTGGGTCTGTCGTGCGACTGAGTCCAACCGATTGAGTGAGTCATGCGACTAAGCCCATACGATTGTGTGCGCCGTGCGAATGAGTCATGCGGATGAGTATTGCCATGCGATTGAGTCAATACGGATGATTGTGTGCGACTGTGTGTATCGCACGACTGAAGGTCCAGTCGCACGAATGAAAGTTCAGTCGTACGAATGAAGCTAATTCATACGAATGAAGGTTGAATCATGCGAATGGAAGATTGAGTCATGCGATTGGGTGCTGTGTGGTACGACTGAATGCTTAGTCGTACGAATGGGGATTCAATCATACGAATGAAGCTGATTCGCATGATTGAGACTTGATTCGTGTGAACGGAGTGTCCAGTCGTGTGTCTAGTCCTGTCGTGCAATTGGAGTCATTGTGTGTGAATTCTTCCAGTGTGCGGTGTGTGTTGTAGTGTGATGTTAAGGTGACATCGACATGGTTGCCATTGCTAATAACGATCTTTAAGATTATCACTATCAAACTTATCAATGTTATATCAAATCCATTCAACTTAACATTCTGCAATTAGTAAAAAACGATTCATAACACAAGTGCTTACCAAGTACTTCTCTGACAACAATAACACTTTTACCCAAACATCATCGACAATGGCAACACTTCTAGTGCTTGGATCTACATAACATCTATTGTGCATGTTTGTGTGCAAGTGTTAACCACGGCCGAATCGATACGACTCGACCCAACTAAACAATATTATTAACAGCAGGCATGTCATTAATGCTTAACATAACTGTCAATAGGTGATTGACCGTTCATACATACATACAAGTTTGGGAAGTTTCACCATACATACTTACCACTTAACAAGTGTGTTTCGTGGCCTCTTTTTATGCTTATACAATTGTTTCAATCTTTTACAAACATGGGGGAAAAGTATGCTCACACGTTTTCAATGCTGTACAACATACATACAATTTTCATACTTGGAATCAACATGATACTGTTTTGTGAGTACATATCTGATACATACATGATGTTACTGTGTGGTTCTTCTTACAACTGTTAATTCCGGTGTTGGAACCAACTGATAGGTATTAGTAGTACTACGGGGTTGACACCCCCACCCTTGATAGATGGTTAATTTTGAGTACCATCACACTGCCAGGAACGAGCCTTGGGTGAATATATTCCGACAAGTTGCTGTGTGTACGTCTTAGGTTTGGTTGTATAAAACTCATGGTATGTGATTTTGCTTGCTTATAACTATATGCACGGTATTCCACAACAAACACTATACAACATCAATTACATGTTTACAATTCAAACCTGCGAAGCTCACCAACATTATTGTTGACAATTTTGAGCATATCTTTTCAGGTAACAATGAGAACTGAAGATCTAGGCGTGCTGCCTTAGTGGAGACCATAGGATGCATTTTTGAGACTGAACATACTTGATGAACAATTATTTTGTACATTGTTGCAGTCCATTAAACAATATTCATTCTTTTGGAGACTTGTTCCCGGGTTGTGGGAATTACATACAAGAATACAATTTTGTGATGATGTGAATCATTTATGTGAATCGGTACAAGTTTCTGTTTATGCTTATGGCTATGCTGTCGTGGATATTGACTAAACATGACACAATTCTACATTTGTGCCGCGTGTCGTGTTGACACGCTATGTCACCAATTACATATATATTGCATCTCTATCGTTAACCATGTGTTATGACGATCCCGTCTCGCTCGCATCCCCGTGTTTCCGCTCTCAGCGGGGGTCTGACAGACTGGTATCAGAGCCATTGGTTATAGAGAATTAGGCAATTCACTTGACCTAGACTATAACCTAGGAACCTTCATTTAGAATGGATGCTAGGACTGGCTTGCATTTGATGTTACATGTATGTTCCTCTATACTTGTTTCTTGTCTCTATACATGATTCTATACATACATGCTTCTTATTTGATCATCCTGAGGAAGACACTACTACTCTTAGTCTTTCTTCACGGGATACCTTATACTAAAATCTTACATTTGTATACGCACCACATTATACCATTAGGTCGGAATAGCCAAACTGAAGGGAAACTTCACAGATCGCGCGTAGCGTCGATCTCAAATACTAAATCCAACCCTAAGATAGCGTGCCTGAGATCCTGAAAGTATGAAGGATATACAACTATCGTTAGACTAATTGTGTTTATGTGCTTGGAGCTTATTTGCTATCACATACTACTATTGGAATACTATTGGCTCATGGACATGAGGACATTACATGAACCGTGCTTGATGAATTTTGTCAATACTATGATGTTAACTTAGGATAGGTGAAGCTAAGGGTGACCATGCAAGGCAAATTACCATTACGGGTGCACACGTAATTGCAATTTGCAGTGCATGAGAAGTCTGGCTAATCTTACCATGAGGTAACGATCATGAGTAGTACTAGTCTTCTATTCTATACCCTAGGGTGCTAGGATCATAATTCTAGTAAGACCTTGTTAAGGGTAACAAAACATTACTAACACCTACTATTACCTAAGCCCTATCCTACTTAGAGCCTTCATGATATTTCCAATTATGACACTGATGTTATTCTCCACTAAACATTCCTCCACTTAGCATTTCAGTAACGAAGGAACTGATTGAATGCTTAGAATGAAAGTGGACTACAAGAAATGTAGAGGAGTGATGATACTCTCTACACATACATTACGACGTTATTCATTGGAATGATGCTAAGGGAAATCGGATGTCAAGTAACCGGTTTAGGCGTCATTCTAGGTATATCGTGGATGTGGTGGGAACGCTGCGGGGAACCCTATATATAAGAATCACCGGTATACTATGAATGTGCTTAAACTGGGCTACGTGATGATCCTGATTGACTGAAGCATGGATTGTTGGAACTTGATTAGTGGAATCATACATGTATCTTCAAGTGACTAAGGTTTACATGTTTACTAAAGTTTATATGTTTACTCCTTTATGATTAGAAGATGCCGCCTCGAAGAGTCACACGCAGTACAAATTAAGAAGTTGAGACCCCACAAGGCAGAGGTAGGGGTAGACCACCAAGAACGGATGGTGCTCCCGCCGGCAACAATCAGGGAACTGAAAACCCTGATATAGCTGCTACGATTGCTTAGAAGCTAGCCGCACTGATTCCAACTATCAGGGATCATGATACTAATGATCAGCATAATCAAGGAACAGGGGAAGACACTAGGATTGGCGGAACAACTGGTAACGAAACTGGGGTCGATAATACAAGACGGGGATGTTCATACAAGGAATTTGTGGCCTGCAAACCCCGAGAATTTGATGGGAAAGGTGGGGCGATAGCCCTAACTTGGTGGCTTGAAAAGATGGAGGCAGTGATTGATATCAATGAGTGCCTCGACAGTCAAAAAATCAAGTATGCCACGTGTTCACTACAGGGCAAGGCACTAACCTGGTGGAACACCCACGGTATTCCACAACAAACACTATACAACATCAATTACATGTTTACAATTCAAACCTGCGAAGCTCACCAACATTATTGTTGACAATTTTGAGCATATCTTTTCAGGTAACAATGACAACTGAAGATCTAGGTGTGCTACCTTAGTGGAGACCCTAGGATGCATTTTTGAGACTGAAAATACTTGATGAGCAATTATTTTGTACATTGTTGCAGTCCATTAAACAATATTCATTCTTTTTGGATGCTTGTTCCCGGCTTGTGGGAATTACATACAAGAATACAATTTTGTGATTATGTGAATCGTTTATATGAATCAGTTACAAGTTTCTGTTTATGCTTATGGCTATGCTGTCGTGGATATTGACTAAACACGACACAAGTCTCCATTTGTGCCGGGTGTCGTCATGACACGCTATGTCACCAATTACATATATATTGCATCTCTATCGTCAACCATGTGTTATGACGATCCCGTCTCACTCGCATCCCTGTGTTTCCGCTCTCAGCGGGGGTGTGACATGATGTTTGTGGATCACAGAAATCCGAACGGTGTTGATTATTATGATGATGGATGAAGAACAGTAGTGATTTTTCGCTCGTCGCACTTTAAAGTCACTCAGAATTTCAAAAGTATTAAATGCTCAGTAAAGATCTTTTTAAATACTCCTTTTAATGACCTTTTCAAAAGTTACAAGTGTTAAAAACAAATGCGGTCAACTACTGTAGCAAATGCGGAAGAGTAAAACAGTCAGCCTTTGTTTACTATAGCAAATGCGGATGTTCGCATTTTGTTACTATAGCAAATACGGATGTTTTAAGTTCTGGCATTTTAACACTGTAGCAAATGCGGATGATTTATGTTAGCATATGCTTTTGCACTGTAGCAAATGCGGATGTTTAACTTTGTCAGCATTTCCACACTGTAGCAAATGCGGAAGAACATGTGTTGTCCTGTATTTACTTCAACAGATGCGGATGAACAACAAAGTTATCTGCATTTCTTGAACTTCAACCATGATGATATATTAGTGTAAGCGTACTTCTAATTTATCATGATACACACATTCAACCATGTTTAAGTGTTGATCTCAGCCTTATTTAGGAAATGCAGCTGAGGAAAACAAATGCGGATGAACAAAAGTTATCCGCATTAGTTCTCATACTAAAAAACTTTGAATATTTGTAGTGAGAGTAATGCAGTAGAATTAACTTATCCGCATTAATTTCCCTTGTGTTTTCATAACTCAAAACTATTACCTGCAATGGTTCTGTGCTTGGGTTACCTTCACCCGCATTAACCAATGCACTTACCTGCATTAAGTTTTGAACTTGTCAAATCTTAATGTTTTTGCTGTGGATAGTTTTCTTTGTTTTTGCTTTGATGCATGATCTTTATGAAGTTGTGTCTCTTGCTTTTGACTGTTATAAAGATGAATCTGTTGTTTTGTTGTTTATGAAGTTTTGACTGTTGCTTGGGTTGTCAATTCTAGCTTGGATTGACCTGTTCATCAAATTGTGATACAAGTTTCCCATTGTTGACTGATCTTGGACTTTTGTGCTTAAAGATGTCTCCAAAAACTGAGTTACTATGGTATAACTTCTACACCAGTCAGCTTTTCTGATTTTTTATGCTTGTTTTTTATTTTTATAATTTTTAAGAAAGGAAACAACTGTACTAATTAATCAAAAATTTTAATATCTCCCCCTAAAGTTTATATCCATAAGAGATAGAAACTTTAAAGATTGTTAAAATTTTGAGGAGAAAAATATTTTTGTGATTTTTGTTTTTCTTATCTGTACATGAAGTATTGATATACCTTTCTTGGGATCATATCAATCTTACATTTCACAAGTACAACCAATTGTTAGTAAAGCAGACATGGTTATGAACATATTGACTGAACGTATGTTTGTCCTCTTAAACTCATACTTGGTCAATATCTTAATGCTAGTGATCTTATCATATTTTGAGTTGATTTTGTATTCAATATGTACCTCACACTCAAAAGCATGGTAAGGTCAACCATCTACATGCAATGTATGGTAGAACATTAGCAACTTACTTGACCAGGTCACTTGAAATATGAAATCTTATTTTGCTTGATCCTCTTTGGGATTCTTTTGTTTTGATCCTTTTATCATTTTTGATCCACATTGGAATTCTTTTAACTTCACTTTGCAAGGTGATCACTTAGGATTCTTTTGTTGTATTCACTTGGATTGTATTCTATTCTACTGATTCATCCAAGTTAGATGTGTTCCTTATTGGGAATCATGATGGATCATGACATCAGCACTATATGCTTGTTTTTCCAGGTATTTGCTCAGCAGAACAAAGGAAATACTGATGTGAGAAAAAAAGAATTCATAAGACATCATTACCTAGTGTGTTTTGGTTGGTACACATACACACAATTGGATATGCTAATACTTACACACACTTTGAGATGAAAGCTTCACAATTGAATATAAGCATTAGTTCATCACTACATGTGTTTTCTTTTCCCAGTTGAGCCTACCTGCATATCAGATAAGTCATGTCAGTCATTTGAGATTTATGAACAAACGATGGTGAATGATATAACGACTATAATTATATCATTTCCCAAATATAAAGTATGTACTTTAGCAAGATAATTTCTTTTTGTATTTTGTGAATTTTTGAATGTTTTTTTTGTTGATTTTGGTTTTTACTCAAGGCTAATCATGCCAATTGATTGAAATAAGAATTCAAATCTGCGAGGATCAAATGCCTTGGTGAATAAATCAGCTAATTGATTATTAGTGTGAACCTGTATCAATTTGATTAACCCTTTTTGGTTTTTGAGTGTTGAACTGGATTATTAGTTATTAACATTGTTGTTGTGTTGTTAATATGAATTGGTGTGTGCAAGAGTTAAAACCATAATCAAGCATCTAGTTTTGAATCCAGAGAACTTGAGAGCAACAGGCTGATTCTACAATGTACTTAGCTTGTGCTGTTGAAACAAACACATTTGTCTTCTTTTTGCACTGCCAAAAGACCAGTCTGGGGCCAAGAAATTGACAACCACCAGAAATGGACTTCCTGTTGAAGTTGCATCCTCCATAATCACTGTCAGTGTATGCATAGAGATTGAAATCTCCTTCCTTTGGATACCATAATCCAAGTGCAGGCTTGTCCTTGAGATATTTGAATATCCTCTTGACTGCATTCACGTGTGATTCCTTTGGATCTGCTTGATACCTGGCACAAGAAACCTGGCAGAAGCACGTACACCAAACATAATGTCATGTCTACTAGTTGTTATATACATGACTGATCTAATCATAGATCTGTAGTGAGTCTGGTCCACTGATTTTCCTTCAGGATGTGGACCAATCTTCATCTTGGTATCAATAGGAGTTCTGAAAGACTGACAATCTGCAAAATGAAACTTCTTCAGCATTGTTTCCATATATTTTGATTAGTTGATAAAGATTCCATCTGCTATTTGTTGTACTTGCACTCTTAAAAAGAAAGTGAGTTCTCCCATAGCACTCATTTGGAACTTGGAATGCATGAGATCTTCAAAATCTTTACGGAGTTGCTTGTTTGTTGAGCCAAAGATGATATCATCCACATAAATCTGGACTAGCAACATGTCTTTTCCTTTTCTCTTTCTGAAGAGAGTCTGAGCAATCTTTCCTCTTTCATATCCATTTGTGAGTAGAAAAGATGATAGTGTCTAATACCATTTTCGTGGTGCTTGATGAAGACCATACAGTGCTTTGTCAAGCTTGTATACCCTGTGAGGCAAATCAGGGTCTTCAAATCCAGGAGGTTGACTCACATAGACTTCTTCAGTAATCTTGTCATAGAGAAAATCACACTTCACATCCTTTTGATATACTGTGAATTTAATGTATGCTGGGTACGCAAGGAAAATTCTGATAGCTTCTAATAAGGCTATAGGAGCAAACACTTCATCATAGTCTATGCCTTCTTCTTGTGTGTATCCCTGTGCCACTAGTCTTGCTTTGTTTCTGATTGTAGGATATTATATGCCCAAGACACATACAAGATTGATGTGGTTAGTACGTTATGATCCAAGTCAGGTCATACCCAATAACAAGTTACACAAACACCAACATATATTTATTTATTGATAAGATCATACAAATAAATATTAACACCTATTTAGAAAATTGGTTTTCTAAATATTGCTTTTGTGATAGAACAACATTATATGGATAATTTGTTCATGAGATATTTTTTTGTTTCATTATTTAAGTTGGTTAAATAATGACACATAAAAATGTGTTATGTTATAAAATTAAACTAGGCTTAATGATTTAAAGGGTGTGATTTAATAAAATATCAAATGGGTGGGAAACCCATTTGAACAACCAAATATTCGGCCGCCCAAGGGCCTTGGGAACACCCATTTGGTCTTGTTTCTTACAAGACTTAATAAGTCTTACACTCTTCCATCATTAGTAACACAACACTCTCCTTTTCTCTCACACATGCAAAAGAGTTTTTCCCTCATTCTTCTCTCAAAATTTTCAATTTTTCTTGGCTGATTTGAAGTGGTTCTTGGCTGAAAATTTCGAGTTTGAGTAGAGGGACAAGGCTTGGTGTAATACTACCTAGCAAGTGAATGTTTGGAGGGCTTGTGCGTATCACGGTTTGAGGTCCTCTACTTTGAAGGCTTGCTATTCAAAGACATCATCATCCTCATCCATTTTCGACCCCTTTTGGCTGCTCAAAGGTAGTTTATGGCAGCCTCTTTATGGCTGTCCATAATGTGTGGTTTGTGTTCACATAGCTAGCATTATTCACATATAAAAGGTCCATTAATCTTGGGTTTGTTTGTGACTTTACAATATCAAAATAGAACTTGATTTTTCAGCTTATAAACCATGTTATAAAGTTAATTTCAGCTGCGTTTTTACAAAGTTTAAAATGGTTAAACTACGTTTCATGTTCTATCAAACCCAACATTGGCATCTAGAGCCGGTTATGTGGATAGCTAGCTTGTTTTGTCTTTTAAAAATTCGTTTTATGGACTTTAAAACCCCTTTAGGGGCTGCTATGTTCATGTTTAATGAATCCCCAAACTCTCAAAGTTATATCACACATGCTTGTGATTAAACTTTGAAAGACAAGTATGTTAAATTATTTGTTTTGTTTGGACAAAACAAAACCCGAAATTTCAGTTTGTGTTGGCTGAAATTTCGTGGTTTTTAGTGGGGTTTCATTATTGTTTTGGATGATATGATCATTGTTTATTATGGTGCATAACCTAGCTTTTGGCCTTGTGTTGTTTGGATAATTGTAATGGTTGTTTTATTCATTTAATTGGGTTGTAATGTTTATGTTTATTATTTGGGTTGTAATTATTTATTCATTTGGTTATGTAATAAATAGATTAGGTGCATTTCTTTTATTAGAAAAATATATTAGGATATAATTTTTTTGTTAAAGGAAGATGCACAAGATGAAGACCCAAAGATGGACATGAAAGACATGGACCTTGAAGCATTTGGATATGAATTCATGTGGGAGTTCATGGATACATATGATGTGTCATTATTAACCCTTAGGAAAGACCTTATGACAACACTTGTGATGGCAAACAAGTGTGGTCAACTTAGTGGCTATGGTTATGCACTCATGTTTGAATGTTTATGCTTGTTTGGATGATTGTTATTTAATTGTTTGGTTGATATTTGGATATGCATTACAAACTCATAAACAACTTAACAAGCTGAAAATTTGATGGTTCTTTATCATTAAGTGGATAATAAAAGGTTGTTAAAAGGATTAATGGATTTAATAAAAGAGGTTTTATTAAAGGTGAACTATAGGGTATCTTGTATTTAAAGGCATGCAAATATAAGTACATAGAGTTTTCTAAACTAGAATTATGAAATCTCTAAATATTTTAAAAACGAGATCAACACCGTCCTTTTACACAACACTTGAGTCATTTGGGAACTCTTAGTGGGATAAAGGTCACCTAACCATTTTGAGGGAACTTGGACTTGAGGTGAGAATGCCATATTCGTGGGATAAAGGTCACCTAACCGCTTATTATGGTAAACTCACACGTGTGTGTAAGTAGGGTGTCTTGATTTGCAAACCATGTTAAATGGATCACCTACGATGTGGTTTCCAAATGGCGTTGATAGGATTAACATGCCGACATTACATGTGATGTTTCAAGTCGATCCCATACCTCTAGAAGTTGCAAATGGTTGCAACCGTCAATCGTTGACCACCATATTAATTTAAATCGTGGGATAAAGGTCACCTAACCACAATTTAAATGTAATGTTGGTTCTAGATTATAATATGAAAATGACCTTAAAAGGAATTAATTAATTATTAAAAATAGCAATATCGAAAATACTAAAATAGATCTTTGTTAAATTTTGTAGATGACCACCAATAATGATAATCATGATAACTCAACCACGTCCGCCCAATCTTTACGAGCGATTCTCCAAAAGGAACGTCTAAATCATAACAACTTCGTTGATTGGTATCGAAACTTGAGAATCGTTCTCAAGCAAGAGAGACGATCATATGTTTTAGACGACCCTATCCCCGATCAACCTACTGAGGATGATGAGGAGGCCTATAACGATTGACTGAAGTACACTGAGGACTCCGTCCAAGTGTCTTGCCTCATGCTGGCAAGCATGACTCCGGATCTCCAAAAGGAGTATGAACATCATGGAGCTTATGACATGATAACCCAGCTGAAGGAAACGTTCCAACAGCAAGCAAGGGTTGAGCGCTTCGAAACGGTTCGAGCACTCCATGCATGTCGTATGGACGACAACCAATCGGTTTCATCTTATGTATTTAAGACGAAAAGCCACATTGACCGCCTCGAAAGGCTTAATTGTCCCGTCTCGAAGGAATTGGCCACGGATTTGATCCTCAATGGCCTTACCAAGAAGTTCGAGACATTCATGTTGAACTACAACATGAATGCTTGGGACAAAAGCATTGGTGAGCTTCACTCAATGCTGAAAACGGCTGAAGCGGCCATGGGTAAAAGGGTTTTACCAGTTCTCACCATCAATGAAGGTGGGAACAAGAAAAGGCCTCATCCCGCACCCAAGGCAAAAGTTGCCAAGGGTAAGGGACCCGTATGGGGAAAGGGGAAAGGGGTGGCAAGGGTGCCACCCAAACCACAAGAGAAGAAGCAAAAGGTTGCTACTAATGACCCATACTTCAAGTGTGGGGAGATTGGACATTGGGCAAGAAATTGTCCTGTCCATCTCCAAGAGTTGAAAGCAAAGAGAGATGTTGGGCAAACCTCAGGTACAATATACATGATCCATATTGATTTAAACATAATATCCTCTAACACATGGGTGTTAGATACCGGATGTGGAACTCACATTTGCAATTTGTTGCAGGGGTTCAAAAGAAGTAGCAACTTCAACAAAGGGGATGTTAGCCTCTACATGGGCAATGGGGCTAAAGTTCAAGTTGAAGCCCGTGGTGACTACATCTTGAAACTTCCAAATGGTTTGGAAGTAGTCTTGTACAATGTTTTGTATGCTCCTAGTTTGACTAAGAGCATTATCTCTGTAGCCCTATTAAAACATTTTGGATATGTATTATCATTATTGGAAATGAAATCCATGTTACTTTGAATGACATGTTTTACTTTAAAGCTATTCCCATCAATGGTATCTATGAATTGGTTCGTGAAAATACATTGAATGATAGCTTATTGTACCAAACTAGTACCAAGAAACTCAAATCGGATTTGAGTGACACTTACCTTTGGCATTGCCGTCTTGGTCATATAAACAAGAAAAGAATACATGCACTACAATAGAATGGTCTTTTAACAACAAGTGAATGTGATTCATTTGATGTATGTGAATCTTGTTTACAAGGTAAAATGACCAAGGCACCTTTTAGTGGCAAAGATGAAAGGGCAAAGGATTTATTAGGTATCATACATTCGGATGTATGTGGTCCTTTTAAACCTATGACAAGGTACAATGAAAGATACTTCATTACCTTTACTGACGACTATAGTCGATATGGTATGTGTACTTGTTAAGACATGAAGATGAAGCTTTTTAAATGTTCAAGAACTTTCAAAATGAAGTACAAAATCAACTCAATAAGTCAATTAAAATTCTTCACACTGATAGAGGAGGTGAATACCTGAATAATGCTTTTAGGGACCATCTAAGAAGTTGTGGGATTGTCTCACAACTATCTCCACTGGGAACACCATAACATAATGGCGTGTCCGAGCGGAGAAATCGAACTCTATTGGATATGGTTCAATCTATGATGGCTAGAAGCTCATTACCTCTGTCATTTTAGGGTTTTGCTCTGCTCTCTGCAGCCCGTATTTTGAATATCGCCCTAGACAAGAAAGTGGAAACGACACCTTTTGAAATATGGCATGGAAGGGTTCGATCGCTTTCATATTTAAAAGTATGGGGTTGTGAGGCTTATGTTAAGAATCCCAACTCAAACAAGCTAGAGAGTCATTCCACTAAGTGTATCTTCATTGGATATCCTATAGATTCTATGGGATACTATTTCTATGATCCATTGGAACAAAAGGAGTTTGTTGCCAGAAAAGCTGAGTTCTTAGATGCTAAGTTCCTTACAGAAGGAACTAGCAGTAGAACTGTGGATCTTGAGGAGGATCAAGAACAACAAACTGATACACGTTTGGTTGTCACTGGCACTCAACATGAGAATGTTGAGAATGATCAAGTGGTTGATAAAAATACACAAAACATTCGCAGATTTGGTAGAATTAGTAATCCACCTGAAAGATATGGATTTTTTGTAGATGGATGCTATCTGGTAGATTCCGATGAACCAACCACCTATCGTGATGCAATGTCCAATTTGGATTGTGTCACACCCCGGGCCCAGAGAGGCGGGACGTCACGATTAGTAAACAACAACCAAAATGCAGCGGAAACTAAATAGTTTAATACATTACAACTTTCAACATTTACATCAGAGTATTAGCTCTGTTTCAATTCACAAGGTGCCTAAGTCTACAGTCTATAGGTGTTATGATCAATCTTTTGGTAAAGGTTTCTTGATGCTTCAGTAACTAAAGCTTCTAGGCTCGACTTTTGTCTTCAACCCCTACCCTCACTTCTTGCCTCGGATTTAGGTATCTTCTATAGCTCGACTATTCTCCCTAGCTGTACCTGAAGACATGCTCAAAAAGAATTGTGTCAACATAAAGTTGGTGAGTTCAAGTGGTTAAAGTTTCAAAACAATTTAAAAGGAACTACAAGAGTCCACAGTAAAGGTTTTAGAGTCTAGTGTGATAGTTTATAAAAATCTCACTCGATTTTAAAAGCATCATCATAGTATCAGTCATCGTGGGGTATCACAATCAACCCTGCACTTGGTCCCCGGTTGGCCTCTTCTAAACTTGTGTTTAACCGGATATCCCCCGTAGGGGAGGAACCAAGCCTCAGAACAGTGAACCATTCCTGCTAGGATGGTTCACCATAGTATCTTATTCAAAACCTGTTACATGCCACAAACGAGCCCTCAGGATCTCAGTGGGGTACCTCCCTTTGGCTGGAGCCACTGTGCGTGGGGGATTCCCCAAATAGATCTATTCACGTAAGAACAAGCGGTTCACAAAAGAATTAATGATTATGACTAAAGTATCAGCAGGTATCCAAAAAGTCCCACATACAAGCATCAAGTAAGCATAATCATAGTTCATAAAACAAAAGATCATGCCAAACAGTAAACAATATCACACATAAGAGTTTCAGTTTTAAAGGAGCATGCTTCATCCCCAAAACAAAAGTAAAAAGGGGGAACACGAGAACTCACCTGGTGTCCTTATATAAATTCAGAGCTCGGTAAGGAAAAGTGATGACCATCAACAAAGCCATCCTAACTAAAACATACAGGATTCACATTTAGATTTAGCACGATGTTATTACATGCGTGCGGTTGAGCTCTTTAGTTAAATTTAAGTTAGTGATTAGTATCCTTAGTGTACCTTAGCTTTTTGCGTATTTATTAATTGTCATGAATTGATTCGTGTACATTAGGTTATTTTATGCATTTAATCAAGAGTTGTGTCTTAGTATGAAGAATGTCGAAAAATCAATTTATATCATGGATTCCAAATTATTATAAATAACTTGCATTAACAATGCAGGTAATAGATAATGTTTCAAACGATGTTTATAATGTTCACATTCACATCATTTTAGTTAACTTGATTGACGCTAAGTAATTCAGTTAGTAATGGTAGTTGACTATATTTCTAATAAAAAGGGTGACATCAATAACATTTATCTTAATAAAATGGGATGACCGACAATTAATATCCACAATCATTATAGAATTAATAACCCATTTGCCATAATTAAGTACGCGTGAACATCGGTTAACCTAATGTATCTATTGTGCAAATATATATTTTTGTAATCATCTTGACGCCTTTTAAGGATTATATACGCCACGAGGTTAATTAACTTGTTATATGTTTTTAACATCTTTAATCATATAATAACGTTACCAAAGTTGTTTTACTTTATGCAATTTGTTACATTCTTTTAAATTTATGTATTCATTCATAACCATTTATACATAAGTAGATATTTATGTGCTCTAAGCTCAACACACACGTCTTTTAATCATAAACATGTTTATATGCACGTTATACCTATCGATTTGCTTCGCACTCTTGAACCTTTGTATCGACTCGCATTGCGTTGAACGTCCGTTGCCCAAGTTTGACCAGCTTTGACCGATGGATGACCGGAGTTTAACCTAAACAACGTACCAAAAACCATGTGTAAGCACTACAATAGCCTAGTCCACCTAAACCCAACCCAAAATCACATCACATGTTACCAAACAGTTTTGTCACAATCCTTACCACCATTTGACAGCCCATCACCAACGTAGCTAACAGCCCAACACCACCACAATTAACCAATCCAACCGACAGCCTAGACCATAATCACCACATGCCATCACCACTAACACAGCTAACAACTATCACATGCACGACTATTAACTACAATTCCAAACACAACCATAAGCACAACCGTCAACACCTTCACCATTATTGACACTTACAGCCCTAATCTACACCAAACCATCCTTTTTGACAGCTTCTAACCAACTCAACATCCTAACACCCGTGTCACAGCCACCTCTGCCCTCAACTACAGCCAATAACAACCATCACCACCATCATGGACCATCACCACTGCAGCATCACCTGCAGCCACCCGAACAGCACCATCACCACGGCCATCAACAGCCCCAAATCACAACCACAGCAGCATTCATACTATTCCACGGTCATCAACAGCCCCAAAATCACAACCACAGCAGCATGCATACTGTTCCACGGTTATCAACAGCCCCAAAACCACAACCACAGCAACATGCAGCCCACAATCTTAGTAATTTGCGGTTTGTAGCCCAAGAAAACAAGGATGAATGGACTAATCGGTTCTAGGGGACCTTACCGTGAGTAAAGCAGTGGGGGCGGTCTGGGACACCTTCGGGTGCCCCCCTTTCCTTCGCGACCTCGGTTGTCGTCCCGGTGGTGAGGGAACACCACGACAACACCACCACCATCGCCATCGTGACAACCACAGTCACCATCACAGCCGTCGTGACCGCACACCCTCGGGACACCACCATCATGACACCACCATCGCGAGACCACCATCACGACCGCATACCACCATCATCACCACCGCGCAACCACAGCCTCCAACACCACCGTCGGCTTACCATCACCTCGAAATTGACCTGCAACCGCCACTTCATCCTTTGATTCCCGTCGCCACATCGAGTTTCAGGAGAAATTGAAGTCACTATCGCGACCCCAGGGGAGAGGGGAGTCGGGGCTGTCGTCAATTCGCCGGCACTCGCCGGATTCAACCATCGGTGGCCGGTGGTTTGGCCGAATCGAAGGGAACAGGGGGAGAAGGGGGAGGTCGCTGCCTGTTTCTCTCTTTCTCTGAACTTTGTTTTGTTTTTGAAACCCTAGATTAGAGAAAAGGTTGCTTATATAGTGGGGTTAAGAAACGGGGTCAGTTCGTATCACGTTCGGGTCTGTTTTTCACGTAATTGTTATAATTTTGCTTCTCGTTAGATACAATTATACAAATTGTTATAAATATTCTGAGATTATTGATTTTATCGTATTTAAAACATGATGAACAGTTTAAATGATACCGCGAAATCGACACGTTAACAGTTTTACGCGTTTTCCTCGAACGAGCGCTTTTATTATTCTTTTGATATCTAAATGCACGTAGTTAAGTGTTAGGATGATATGTTGAGCGTTATCTTCCCATGTTGGTCACATTAAAACCTTACCTGACGAATTCTCGGGTTGTAACTGATCGTAACCCGGTTCGCGTCACGGTCGCGTTTTGGAACGCAGTTATTCCGGACAACGTACCATTCATCAAATTCAATATGTTATGATAGTAAACGATGATTAAATAAATATTTACGGTGTTACGAGTCTCGGTCATCCTAACAGACGTCAGTTAAATGCCGGTGAAAACCGGTTTTCGCGTTTCGCTTACGAAATTCTGTTGTTCATGCTTGATTGATGAAAAATCTTTCATTAAGCATTATCTATGATATTGTTAGCATTGACAAGGATTTAGATTGGATGACAAGTCATTATAAGAAATTCTGATGGAATTCAGACGTAGTACGCGGTAAATTGCCGGATTTTACCCAGCATGGGTTCTGAATCTGTTTTTAGTTTGGACCTTTCCATAGTGATTTCAAATCACCTAATAATTCATTGTTTCATGGTTTCTTGTTTAATTAGTTCTTAAACGTGTATTTGGGCCTTAAATGGGCCTTTTTATAAGTTCAGGCCCTTATTGCGCTTATTGGGCCCAAAAAGCTAGTTTCGTTTTGCAAGGTTTCTTTGGTAAGCCCAAATCAATTCAGACTTTTATTGTGTTTTATAACATTTATAGGTTTTGAATTGTGTCATATTTCAGAGGTGTTACATTCTCCCCTCCTTTTAGAAATTTCGCCCTCGAAATTTTCATATAGTTAATATTTGTTTCCAAGTGTGATACACTCATAGTATGAGTCTTGAAGATTTAAAGTTATTTAGCTGAGCATCCCAGAACAAATGTTGATGATTAGGTGTCAAATAATCAGGTTTGATTTGAATTGGAGTAGCTATCTGAATGTTAGAATCATGCTTGACAGGATCAGTGAGTCAAAGTATGAACAGGTTTTTGGTTTCACAATCAGATCATTTAACAATCATACAGAATTAACAAGAAGAGACTCTCCACCGTGGTTCAATACACCGACCTACAAAATAGATCTAGCAAGGAGACGATTCCCAAAATCCCGACGGTGTTACCGTCCTCACTGAGAATCTTAAGAACGATTGACAAGAAGAGGATATTAGCAGGAATGCCATTAATTAGGCAGGATAGTCGTGATACAATAGATTAAAGGTTTCAAATCAAGAAGGATTTGGGTTTTCCCAAACGAGTACAGATGAACATCTAGGCATCGCGCGATCATTTCTATGAAGCTAAGACTAAGAAGTTTTCACGATTTCAAAGAATATAGAGATTAGGTCATGCACAAAGGCCTCCAGCTTTCAAAGCCTACTTTTTAATTCTCAGCTTCCTTCTGAAAATTTCTTCAATCTCTTCCTTCTATGATTTCATCTTTAAGGGTTAAGTCATTTCTTCTACTACGTGCTTCCTCTAGTATGCATCCTTTTCCGGAACGGTTCTGTATATCAGAACCTCAGTCTTCGAGTAGATCCGTTCATCTTATTTGAAGCATGACAAGAGTTTCCCCGAAATGGGATGTGCTATATATATATATTCACGTGAACTGACGCTGGTAGAATCACAAGTTTAAGAAATGATACGGTGTAGGTAATAGAAGAAAAGCCTAACTGTAGGCTATCTGCATTCGTCAAAGAGGGTAAGCAGATACAAATGCGGTCAATACTTGTTCTCTCGCATTTGGTAATACGGACGTCTTAGGACGATGCGGATGATGGCCTCCTATTCGCACTTGCCAACGCGGTTGACATTACAGATTGTCGATCACCCTATTGTGCTTGGTCTAGTATTCCGATGTGTAGTGGGTAGTGTCGCATCGATAATGTGTCCAGGTGCATCCTTTTATTTTATGGAAGTTTCCAGTTCATGCTTAATGTAGCTCTCCATACATCTTCTCAGCTTCAATCGGGCGACTAGAAAATTGTCTTGTACTGTTGTATCAACACACATCTGTAACTTTCTTATTCATGCCCAATCAAGTTCCGCACTTTCCCAAGAATAACGATGCTAGTGCTATAGCTACATGGATCAAGTTTTTGTTAATCCTTTTACAACTTTTTTCCTATCCCTAGGCATTGACGCATCTCAATGTGGTTTTTACTTCTTCCCGAAATTTTATAGCTTCAACTATAGCGATTTGTCTCGAATTTCGTGCTTAGTAGTAGTGGCAAAATGACAGACATGTCTAATTATGTCTTACAGATCCTATCCATGAGACTCATGATTACATGAGATGTGTAGGTCCTCCCACACGGGCTTGACCACAACCTTCGTACTTGCCATATCTGGTTTCAACTGTTATTCGTGAAATGTCGTTTCCTTATAAACATGACTGATAACGATTAAGATGTAGGTAGCATCTTGAAATTGATTAAGTAGGTTATCATCTCTAGGAAGAGGATATCACTTATCCTTGGTGACTTTATTTAACTCTTAATAGCCCATCCATAACTGGAGCATTCTATCTTCCTTTTGCAAAGAGCATTAAGTTTCCTCAAGACGGCATACGAGGTCTTATGACCTGTTTATCTAACAGCTATCGAATCTGCTTTCCTTCCACCAGCTCCTTAATATAAGCTTCAAGTCCAGTACCTCCATTTACATATTTTACTTCTATTCTCCGACTCAATTTCCTTAAGAGCAACCTCAACTGTTGTCTCAAGCTACAGAATTGCTGCAAACGTTCCCACTAATTTCTTCATAATGCTTCTTAATTAAGGCCAACCTTCTAGATGACCTCTTCCTCGGTCCATATTCTCCAAGGTAACTGTGCCCTGTAGAGGGTCTATTCTTAAAGCAAGTAGCTCTGTTTAGATTCCAATCCTTTATAATCATATCAATTGTTCCAACGAGATATGGGAGTAAGACTTTTTGCTCGAACTTCTGACGGTACGGAGCGTTCTAGGGTAAGGTATTAGAGAATCACTTTAGGAGAGGTTTGAAAATTTAGAGAGGAATAACACCAATGCTTACGATCAGGGGTGATTATGCAGACTTTCTTTGTCTACAATCTGTTGCACGTCTATCACTTCGTTGTAGTTGGATCCCAAGTGATTTAACACATGAGATTTCTTGTAGCTGATCTTTTATGCTTCTTATGCATCTTTTGGAGCAATACCATCCTTTAAGTTCAACCATGAGTCTTCCCCATGAATTCTTCATTATTATCGACCGTAACGATTTGAACAAGTTTAGGACTTTATCAAGTTGCTCGCTAGTACATGAAGGTTAACTACCACTCTAATAGCTGATCGTATCGTTCGAGATCGTATTCTACTTCAGATCTTCGTGCTCGAATCACGAACTTATCACCCAAATAGTAGAGATCTCCGAGTAGAGATGACTTACAAGGTTTTAAAGTTTTCCGCATCGGCTATCACGCGTTTCCAAAGATGAGGGTTATGCTAGAGGGCTTAAGGTAAGTAGCACTACTCGTTAAGAGAATAAATCGAGAACAGAGGGTGCGTGGAAAAATTGGGGATCCACTGAAGTTGTACATTCATATTTTGTTTTGCAATCTCAAAGGTTAGTTTTTCTCGGCAAATATCCCTGGCACTTGAGCATTTATCTTCGGAGAATCTGAATTTTTAGAACGAGGTTTCATTTCCTATATATATATTCTGGCGTTCAGAACTTTATCAACAGCGCGGTCAGTTAAAGGCAGGGTCAAAATAGTTAAACCTAAGTTTCGTGTGAAGATTTTCATTAGACGACTAATGGTTTAAGATGATGGAAGATTTCACGAGCGTAATATTAAGAAAGGTGATTATCAATCACAATCGGAGCTGATATTAAGAATATTCCTTTGAGTTAGGTGGTTCCATTACAATGAATAAGTAGAGAGAAGTCATATTCCTCAAAGGCTTTGAGAAAATGATCAGAGGAATTCTAGAATCCGGAAGATCCTATGAAGTGTGAACTACTAAGAAAGAAAGAAGTGGCAAGTCTTCTATGTCATTGACCACAAGAGGCGTGTCTGGGAAATTTATTACTCTGGTATGTTCTCCGATCCACAAGCCTTGTTAGAGAGTCTTCCACTATATTGAGGAAGTTTTGACGAATTCAATGTTGGGTAGGAAGGAATTTTTAGGCATCGCTCGAAATAGTATGGCTAAAGTACACGCATAACGAGGTAGAGTGCCATACTCAGCACGAGACCAGTTAAGTTTGAGAACATCATTTAATGATCTTTAGAGTCTGATGGTCTTATCATCATAATTCCAATAGGAGAGTAGAATAAAAGAAAAGAGGAGAGTAGAATAAAAGAAAAGAGGAGAAGAGAAAGGAATAGTTACTACAACATCGTCCTTGGTAGCTCGTCCAGTGTCAAATGGTTTTCGCCCAGCATGAAAGTTTTGGACCTGAAATTATCGAATATATTCCAAATGTTTGTGTTTATTCTTGCATTTATTGGTTCTTTAAGTGTTATACCTGGATACTAGTTTTCATGATGGAGCCCACCAGAATTTAAGGGTACCTGTAAATTCACCATTACGTGTGCACCCGTAATCGTCAATTTACCTTACACTATCATTCTAGTCATTCCCATCATAAGTTCCAAGTTTTGTGTATTTAGGTCCTGGAGTTAAAAATTTTCATTTAGTCATCATTTGCAATTAAGCATGCTTAGATTCCAATTATGTTAATCATTCAAGTTAACCCAGAAATTGTTTCGAAGTAAGTCTCAGCAAATCAAGCAATAAATGAGCATTCTGGTACATGCTATCCTAGGGAGCAGAACAAACAAAAGGCATCATGGTTAGTATCTTATCACTAAATTACAACATGTATCATCTTACAAATGAGGCATAATAGCAAGTATCATCATTTCAAACAAGTATCAGTATAACAGTTGTCTCAGGTAACGACACAAGTCGTATCAAGTGTATAGCTAACAGCAGTTGTTTCATATAGTGACAAAAGTCAACTGTGCAATTAGATAAGTGTCTCTCCAGGATTTAAGTCCTAATTTATATGCACACCTTTGGTTTCTAATATTCTGAGTACTTGACAATCAGTAGTCCTAAGAGTCAACTCCCAAAAGATTCCATACTTTCATGGTTTACTCGGGTGCATCTATCATAGGTAATACCCTAATGTATCAAGGTTTCTTATAGGGTAGAGAATTCTTAATAGGATATATGAAATCCTTAAGGTATCCAGGTTAAAGAATGGTGTTCTTAGGAAAACCTATTCTTGCTACAAACTTTGGATCACTGCATCGTGGAAACAACCTACTAGGCTGGTCCTATTTATAGTTACAGCTTAGGTATTGCAAAGCAAACCCGTATTTCTACACCATTGGTTCAGCAAAGCTCAGAAGAATCTTCCTACTAAGGTGGTCCTATGAGGTTCATATGGTTGTAGTTTAGGTCTCGCGAAGCAGACCTACTTCGCTACAACCTTTGGCTCTGATACCAATCTGTCACACCCCGGGCCCAGAGAGGCGGGACGTCACGATTAGTAAACAATAACCAAAATGCAGCGGAAACTAAATGGTTTAATACATTACAACTTTCAACATTTACATCAGAGTATTAGCTCTATTTCAATTCACAAGGTGCCTAAGTCTACAGTCTATAGGTGTTATGATCAATCTTTTGGTAAAGGTTTCTTGATGCTTCAGTAACTAAAGCTTCTAGGCTCGACTTTTGTCTTCAACCCCTACCCACACTTCTTGCCTCGGATTTAGGAATCTTCTATAGCTCGACTATTCTCCATAGCTATACCTGAAGACATGCTCAAAAAGAATTGTGTCAACATAAAGTTGGTGAGTTCAAGTGGTTAAAGTTTCAAAACAATTTAAAAGGAACTACAAGAGTCCTCAGTAAAGGTTTTAGAGTCTAGTGTGATAGTTTATAAAAATCTCACTCGATTTAAAAAGCATCATCATAGTATCAGTCATCGTGGGGTATCACAATCAACCCTGCACTTGGTCCCCGGTTGGCCTCTTCTAAACTTGTGTTTAACCGGATATCCCCCGTAGGGGTGGAACCAAGCCTCAGAACAGTGAACCATTCCTGCTAGGATGGTTCACCATAGTATCTTATTCAAAACCTGTTACATGCCACAAACGACCCCTCAGGATCTCAGTGGGGTACCTCCCTGTGGCGGGAGCCACTATGCGTGGGGGATTCCCCAAATATATCTATTCACGTAAGAACAAGCGGTTCACAAAAGAATTAATGATTATGACTAAAGTATCAGCAGGTATCCAAAAAGTCCCACATACAAGCATCAAGTAAGCATAATCATAGTTCATAAAACAAAAGATCATGCCAAACAGTAAACAATATCACACATAAGAGTTTCAGTTTTAAAGGAGCATGCTTCATCCCCAAAACAAAAGTAAAAAGGGGGAACACGAGAACTCAACTGGTGTCCTTATATAAATTCAGTGCTCGATAAGGAAAAGTGATGACCATCAACAAAGCCATCCTAACTAAAACATACGGGATTCACATTTAGATTTAGCACGATGTTATTGCATGCGTGCGGTTGAGCTCTTTAGTTAAATTTAATTTGGTGATTAGTATCCTTAGTGTACCTTAGCTTCTTGCGTATTTATTAATTGTCATGAATTGATTCGTGTACATTAGGTTATTTTATGCATTTAATCAAAAGTTGTGTCTTAGTATGAAGAATGTCGAAAAATCAATTTATATCATGGATTCCAAATTATTATAAATAACTTGCATTAACAATGTAGGTAATAGATAATGTTTCAAACGATGTTTATAATGTTCACATTCACATCATTTTAGTTAACTTGATTGACGCTAAGTAATTCAGTTAGTAATGGTAGTTGACTATATTTCTAATAAAAAGGGTGACATCAATAATATTTATCTTAATAAAATGGGATGACCGACAATTAATATCCACAAAATGATGGATCATTATAGAATTAATAACCCATTTGCCATAATTAAGTACGCGTGAACATCGGTTAACCTAATGTATCTATTGTGCAAATATATATTTTTGTAATCATCTTGACGCCTTTTAAGGATTATATACACCACAAGGTTAATTAAGTTGTTATATGTTTTTAACATCTTTAATCATATAATAACGTTACCAAAGTTGTTTTACTTTATGCAATTGGTTACATTCTTTCAAATTTATGTATTCATTCATAACCATTTATAGATAAGTTGATATTTATGTGCTCTAAGCTCAACACACACGTCTTTTAATCATAAACATGTTTATATGCACGTTATACCTATCGATTTGCTTCGCACTCTTGAACCTTAGTATCGACTCGCATTGCGTTGAACGTCCGTTGCCCAAGTTTGACCAGCTTTGACCGACGGATGACCGGAGTTTAACCTAAACAACATACCAAAAACCGTGTGTAAGCACTACAATAGCCTAGTCCACCTAAACCCAACCCAAAATCACATCACATGTTACCGAACAGTTTTGTCACAATCCTTACCACCATTTGACAGCCCATCACCAACGTAGCTAACAGCCCAACACCACCACAATTAACCAATCCAACCGAAAGCCTAGACCATAATCACCACATGCCATCACCACTAACACTATCGCGAGTTACAACCATGAACCACAGCTAACAACTATCACATGCACGACTATTAACTACAATTCCAAACACAACCATAACCACAACCGTCAACACCTTCACCATTATTGACACTTACAGCCCTAATCTACACCAAACCATCCTTTTTGACAGCTTCTACAACATCCTAACACCCGTGTCACAGCCACCTCTGCCCTCAACTACAGCCAATAACAACCATCGCCACCATCATGGACCATCACCACTGCAGCATCACCTGCAGCCACCCGAACAGCACCATCACCACGGCCATCAACAGCCCCAAATCACAACCACAGCAGCATGCATACTGTTCCACGGTCATCAACAGCCCCAAAATCACAACCACAGCAGCATGCATACTGTTCCACGGTCATCAACAGCCCCAAAACCACAACCACAGCAACATGCAGCCCACAATCATAGTAATTTGCGGTTTGTAGCCCAAGAAAACAAGGATGAATGGACTAATCGGTTCTAGGGGACCTTACCATGAGTAAAGCAGTGGGGGCGGTCTGGGACACCTTCGGGTGCCCCCCTTTCCTTCGCGACCTCGGTTGTCGTCCCGGTGGTGAGGGAACACCACGACAACACCACCACCATCGCCATCGTGACAACCACAGTCACCATCACAGCCGTCGTGACCGCACACCCTCGGGACACCACCATCACGACACCACCATCGCGAGACCACCATCACGACCGCACACCACCATCATCACCACCGCGCAACCACAGCCTCCAACACCACCGTCGGCTTACCATCACCTCGAAATTGACCTGCAACCGCCACTTCATCCTTCGATTCCCATCGCGACATCGAGTTTCAGGAGAAATTGAAGTCACTATCGCGACCGCAGGGGAGGGAGGAGTCGGGGCTGTCGTCAATTCGCCGGCACTCGCCGGATTCAACCACCGGTGGCCGGTGGTTTGGCCGAATCGAAGGGAACAGGGGGGAGAAGGGGGAGGTCGCGGCCTGTTTCTCTCTTTCTCTGAACTTTGTTTTGTTTTTGAAACCCTAGATTAGAGAAAAGGTTGCTTATATAGTGGGGTTAAGAAACGAGGTCAGTTCGTATCACGTTCGGGTCTGTTTTTCACGTAATTGTTATAATTTCTCTTCTCGTTAGATACAATTATACAAATTGTTATAAATATTCTAAGATTATTGATTTTATCGTATTTAAAACATGCTAAACAGTTTAAATGATACCGCGAAATCGACACGTTAACAGTTTTACGCGTTTTCCTCGAACAAGCGCTTTTATTATTCTTTTGATATCTAAATGCACGTAATTAAGTGTTAGGATAATATTTTGAGCGTTATCTTCCCATGTTGGTCTCATTAAAACCTTACCTGACGAATTCTCGGGTTGTAACTGATCGTAACCCGGTTCGTGTCACGGTCGCTAGTACATGAAGGTTAACTACCACTCTAATAGCTGATCGTATAGTTCGAGATCGTATTCTACTTCAGATCCGTGCTCGAATCCCGAACTTATCACCCAAATAGTAGAGATCTCCGAGTAGAGATGACTTACAAGGTTTTAAAGTTTTCCGCATCGGCTATCACGCGTTTCCAAAGATGAGGGTTATACTAGAGGGCTTAAGGTAAGTAGCACTACTCGTTAAGAGAATAAATCGAGAACAGAGGGTGCGTGGAAAAATTGGGGATCCACTGAAGTTGTACATTCATATTTTGTTTTGGAATCTCGAAGGTTAGTTTTTCTCGGCAAATATCCCTGGCACTTGAGCATTTATCTTCGGAGAATCTGAATTTTTAGAACGTGGTTTCATTTCCTATATATATATTCTGGCGTTCAGAACTTTATCAACAGCGCGGTCAGTTAAAGGCAGGGTCAAAATAGTTAAACCTAAGTTTCGTGTGAAGATTTTCATTAGACGACTAATGGTTTAAGATGATGGATGATTTCACGAGCGTAGTATTAAGAAAGGTGATTATCAATCACAATCGGAGCTGATATTAAGAATATTCCTTTGAGTTAGGTGGTTCCATTACAATGAATAAGTAGAGAGAAGTCATATTCCTCAAAGGCTTTGAGAAAATGATCAGAGGAATTCTAGAATCTGGAAGATCCTATGAAGTGTGAACTACTAAGAAAGAAAGAAGTGGCAAGTCTTCTATGTCATTGACCACAAGAGGCGTGTCTCGGAAATTTATTACTCTGGTATGTTCTCCGATCCACAAGCCTTGTTAGAGAGTCTTCCACTATATTGAGGAAGTTTTGACGAATTCAATGTTGGGTAGGAAGGAATTTTTAGGCATCGCTCGAAATAGTATGGCTAAAGTACACGCATAACGAGGTAGAGTGCCATACTCAGCACGAGACCAGTTAAGTTTGAGAACATCATTTAATGATCTTTAGAGTCTGATGGTCTTATCATCATAATTCCAATAGGAGAGTAGAATAAAAGAAAAGAGGAGAGTAGAATAAAAGAAAAGAGGAGAAGAGAAAGGAATAGTTACTACAACATCGTCCTTGGTAGCTCGTCCAGTGTCAAATGGTTTTCGCCCAGCATGAAAGTTTTGGACCTGAAATTATCGAATATATTCCAAATGTTTGTGTTTATTCTTGCATTTATTGGTTCTTTAAGTGTTATACCTGGATACTAGTTTTCATGATGGAGCCCACCAGAATTTAAGGGTACCTGTAAATTCACCATTACGTGTGCACCCGTAATCGTCAATTTACCTTACACTATCATTCTAGTCATTCCCATCATAAGTTCCAAGTTTTGTGTATTTAGGTCCTGGAGTTAAAAATTTTCATTTAGTCATTATTTGCAATTAAGCATGCTTAGATTCCAATTATGTTAATCATTCAAGTTAACCCAGAAATTGTTTCGAAGTAAGTCTCAGCAAATCAAGCAATAAATGAGCATTCAGGTACATGCTATCCTAGGGAGCAGAACAAACAAAAGGCATCATGGTTAGTATCTTATCACTAAATTCCAACATGTATCATCTTACAAATGAGGCATAATAGCAAGTATCATCATTTCAAACAAGTATCAGTATAACAGTTGTCTCAGGTAACGACACAAGTCGTATCAAGTGTATAGCTAACAGCAGTTGTTTCATATAGTGACAAAAGTCAACTGTGCAATTAGATAAGTGTCTCTCCAGGATTTAAGTCCTAATTTATATGCACACCTTTGGTTTCTAATATTCTTAGTACTTGACAATCAGTAGTCCTAAGAGTCAACTCCCAAAAGATTCCATACTTTCATGGTTTACTCGGGTGCATCTATCATAGGTAATACCCTAATGTATCAAGGTTTCTAATAGGGTAGAGAATTCTTAATAGGATATATGAAATCCTTAAGGTATCCAGGTTAAAGAATGGTGTTCTTAGGAAAACCTATTCTTGCTACAAACTTTGGATCACTGCATCGTGGAAACAACCTACTAGGCTGGTCCTATTTATAGTTACAGCTTAGGTATTGCAAAGCAAACCCATATTTCTACACCATTGGTTCAGCAAAGCTCAGAAGAATCTTCTTACTAAGGTGGTTCTATGAGGTTCATATGGTTGTAGTTTAGGTCTCGCGAAGCAGACCTACTTCGCTACAACCTTTGGCTCTGATACCAATCTGTCACACCCCGGGCCAAGAGAGGCGGGACGTCACGATTAGTAAACAATAACCAAAATGCAGCGGAAACTAAATGGTTTAATACATTACAACTTTCAACATTTACATCAGAGTATTAGCTCTGTTTCAATTCACAAGGTGCCTAAGTCTACAGTCTATAGGTGTTATGATCAATCTTTTGGTAAAGGTTTATTGATGCTTCAATAACTAAAGCTTCTAGGCTCGACTTTTGCCTTCAAACCCTACCCACACTTCTTGCCTCGGATTTAGGAATCTTCTATAGCTCGACTATTCTCCATAGCTGTACCTGAAGACATGCTCAAAAAGAATTGTGTCAACATAAAGTTGGTGAGTTCAAGTGGTTAAAGTTTCAAAACAATTTAAAAGGAACTACAAGAGTCCACAGTAAAGGTTTTAGAGTCTAGTATGATAGTTTATAAAAATCTCACTCGATTTAAAAAGCATCATCATAGTATCAGTCATCGTGGGGTATCACAATCAACCCTGCACTTGGTCCCCGGTTGGCCTCTTCTAAAGTTGTGTTTAAACGGATATCCCCCGTAGGGGTGGAACCAAGCCTCAGAACATTGAACCATTCCTGCTAGGATGGTTCACCATAGTATCTTATTCAAAACCTGTTACATGCCACAAACGACCCCTCAGGATCTCAGTGGGGTACCTCCCTGTGGCGGGAGCCACTATGCGTGGGGGATTCCCCAAATAGATCTATTCACGTAAAAACAAGCGGTTCACAAAAGAATTAATGATTATGACTAAAGTATCAGCAGGTAGCCAAAAAGTCCCACATACAAGCATCAAGTAAGCATAATCATAGTTCATAAAACAAAAGATCATGCCAAACAGTAAACAATATCACACATAAGAGTTTCAGTTTTAAAGGAGCATGCTTCATCCCCAAAACAAAAGTAAAAAGGGGGAACACAAGAACTCAACTGGTGTCCTTATATAAATTCAGTGCTCGATAAGGAAAAGTGATGACCATCAACAAAGCCATCCTAACTAAAACATACAGGATTCACATTTAGATTTAGCACGATGTTATTACATGCGTGCGGTTGAGCTCTTTAGTTAAATTTAAGTTGGTGATTAGTATCCTTAGTGTACCTTAGCTTCTTGCGTATTTATTAATTGTCATGAATTGATTCGTGTACATTAGGTTATTTTATGCATTTAATCAAAAGTTGTCTCTTAGTATGAAGAATGTCGAAAAATCAATTTAGATCATGGATTCCAAATTATTATAAATAACTTGCATTAACAATGTAGGTAATAGATAATGTTTCAAACGATGTTTATAATGTTCACACTCACATCATTTTAGTTAACTTGATTGACGCTAAGTAATTCAGTTAGTAATGGTAGTTGACTATATTTCTAATAAAAAGGGTGACATCAATAATATTTATCTTAATAAAATGGGATGACCGACAATTAATATCCACAAAATGATGGATCATTATAGAATTAATAACCCATTTGCCATAATTAAGTACGCGAGAACATCGGTTAACCTAATGTATCTATTGTGCAAATATATATTTTTGTAATCATCTTGACGCCTTTTAAGGATTATATACACCACAAGGTTAATTAAGTTGTTATATGTTTTTAACATCTTTAATCATATAATAACGTTACCAAAGTTGTTTTACTTTATGCAATTGGTTACATTCTTTCAAATTTATGTATTCATTCATAACCATTTATAGATAAGTTGATATTTATGTGCTCTATGCTCAACACACACGTCTTTTAATCATAAACATGTTTATATGCACGTTATACCTATCGATTTGCTTCGCACTCTTGAACCTTCGTATCGACTCGCATTGCGTTGAACGTCCGTTGCCCAAGTTTGACCAGCTTTGACTGACGGATGACCGGAGTTTAACCTAAACAACATACCAAAAACCGTGTGTAAGCACTACAATAGCCTAGTCCACCTAAACCCAACCCAAAATCACATCACATGTTACCGAACAGTTTTGTCACAATCCTTACCACCATTTGACAGCCCATCACCAACGTAGCTAACAGCCCAACACCACCACAATTAACCAATCCAACCGAAAGCCTAGACCATAATCACCACATGCCATCACCACTAACACTATCGCGAGTTACAACCATGAACCACAGCTAACAACTATCACATGCACGACTATTAACTACAATTCCAAACACAACCATAACCACAACCGTCAACACCTTCACCATTATTGACACTTACAGCCCTAATCTACACCAAACCATCCTTTTTGACAGCTTCTAACCAACTCAACATCCTAACACCCGTGTCACAGCCACCTCTGCCCTCAACTACAGCCAATAACAACCATCGCCACCATCATGGACCATCACCACTGCAGCATCACCTGCAGCCACCCGAACAACACCATCACCACGGCCATCAACAGCCCCAAATCACAACCACAGCAGCATGCATACTGTTCCACGGTCATCAACAGCCCCAAAATCACAACCACAGTAGCATGCATACTGTTCCACGGTCATCAACAGCCCCAAAACCACAACCACAGCAACATGCAGCCCACAATCATAGTAATTTGCGGTTTGTAGCCCAAGAAAACAAGGATGAATGGACTAATCGGTTCTAGGGGACCTTACCATGAGTAAAGCAGTGGGGGCGGTCTGGAACACCTTCGGGTGCCCCCCTTTCCTTCGCGACCTCGGTTGTCGTCCCGGTGGTGAGGGAACACCACGACAACACCACCACCATCGCCATCGTGACAACCACAGTCACCGTCACAGCCGTCGTGACCGCACACCCTCGGGACACCACCATCACGACACCACCATCGCGAGACCACCATCACGACCGCACACCACCATCATCACCACCGCGCAACCACAGCCTCCAACACCACCCTCGGCTTACCATCACCTCGAAATTGACCTGCAACCGCCACTTCATCCTTCGATTCCCATCACCACATCGAGTTTCAAGAGAAATTGAAGTCACTATCGCGACCGCAGGGGAGAGGGGAGTCGGGGCTGTCGTCAATTCGCCGGCACTCGCCGGATTCAACCACCGGTGGCCGGTGGTTTGGCCGAATCGAAGGGAACAGGGGGGAGAAGGGGGAGGTCGCGGCCTGTTTCTCTCTTTCTCTGAACTTTGTTTTGTTTTTGAAACCCTAGCTTAGAGAAAAGGTTGCATATATAGTGGGGTTAAGAAACGGGGTCAGTTCGTATCACGTTCGGGTCTGTTTTTCACGTAATTGTTATAATTTCGCTTCTCGTTAGATACAATTATACAAATTGTTATAAATATTCTGAGATTATTGATTTTATCGTATTTAAAACATGCTAAACAGTTTAAATGATACCGCGAAATCGACACGTTAACAGTTTTACGCGTTTTCCTCGAATGAGCGCTTTTATTATTCTTTTGATATCTAAATGCACGTAATTAAGTGTTAGGATAATATTTTGAGCTTTATCTTCCCATGTTGGTCACATTAAAACCTTACCTGACGAATTCTCGGGTTGTAACTGATCGTAACCCGGTTCGCGTCACGGTCGCGTTTGGAACGCAGTTATTCCGGACAACGTACCATTAATCAAATTCAATATGTTATGATAGTAAACGATGATTAAATAAATATTTACGGAGTTACGAGTCTCGGTTGTCCTAACAGACGTCAGTTAAATGCCGGTGAAAACCGGTTTTCACGTTTCGCTTACGAAATTCTGTTGTTCATGCTTGATTGATGAAAAATCATTAATCAAGCATTATCTACGATATTGTTAGCATTGACAAGGATTTAGATTGGATGACAAGTCATTATAAGAAATTCTGATGGAATTTAGACGTAGTACGCGGTAAATTACCGGATTTTACCCGGCATGGGTTCTGAATCTGTTTTTAGTGTGGACCTTTCCATAGTGATTTCAAATCACCTAATAATTCATTGTTTCATGGTTTCTTGTTTAATTAGTTCTTAAACGTGTATTTGGGCCTTAAATGGGCCTTTTTATAAGTTCAGGCCCTTATTGGGCTTATTGGCCAAATCAATTCAGACTTTTATTGTGTTTTATAACATTTATAGGTTTTCAATTGGGTCATATTTCAGAGGTGTTACAGATTGTCACAAATGGCTTGAAGCCATGAACGTTGAGATGCAATCCATGTATGACAATCAAGTATGGGACTCGGTTGTACAACCTCTTAACTCCAAAATAGTTGGAAGTAAGTGGGTTTTCAAGAAGAAAACCAATATGCATGGAAACTTGGATACTTATAAAGCTAGACTTGTAGCGAAAGGTTTCACTCAAACTCATGGGGTTGACTATGATGAAACTTTCTCACCAGTAGCAATGCTAAAGTCTATTAGGATATTGTTTGCCATAGCTGCTCATTATGATTATGAGATTTAGCAAATGGATGTCAAAACCGCTTTCCTAAATGGATATCTTGAGGAAGATGTCTATATGGTTCAGCCTGAAGGTTTTTTCGATCCAAAACATCCTAACAAAGTATGCAAGTTAAAGAAATCAATCTATGGATTGAAACAAGCATCAAGAAGTTGGAATCACCGTTTTGATGAAGAAGTAATTAAATTTGGATTCATCAAGAACGCTGATGAAGCTTGTGTATATAAGAAAGCTAGTGGGAGGATCATCACTCTCCTAGTATTGTATGTTGATGACATACTACTATTTGGAAATGACATTCCAACCTTGGAAGGTGTAAAAACCTGGCTTGGAAGTTGTTTTTCCATCAAGGATCTTGGTGAAGCCTCCTATATTCTAGGAATAAAGATCTATAGGGATAGATTAAGGCGGTTGATTGGTTTAAATCAAAGTGCATACATTGATAAAATCTTGAAAAGGTTCAAGATGGAGAACTCTAAGAAAGGTACGGTACCTATTCAAAGAGGAACGATCTTGAGTACGACTCAATGTCCTTGCTCAAAGGATGAGCAAGATAACATGAAGGCAATCCCATACGCATCTGCTATTGGATCCATCATGTATGCAATGATATGCACTCGACCGGACGTTTCATGTGCCTTAAGCATGACAAGCCGATACCAGCAAAATCCTAGAAACAGTCATTGGATGGCTGTTAAGAACATACATAAGTACCTAAGGAGGACTAAAGATATGTTCCCAATCTATGGATCTGGTGATGAGGAACTCATTGTAAAAGGTTACACAGATGCGAGTTTACAAACTGATCGTGATGATTCACGATCATAACCGGGATACATTTTCATTCTGAATGGAGGAGCGGTCTCTTGGAAGAGCTCTAAACAGGATGTGGTGGCTCTACCAACTACAGAATCTGAATACATTACCACCTCACTGGCAGCTCAAGAAGCTGCATGGTTGAAGAAATTCATTGCCGATCTATGGGTTGTCCCTTCCATTCAGGACCACCTAGAGATCGTTTGTGATAACGAGGGTGCGATTGCTCAAATAAAGGAACCTCATGCTCATCAAAAGACTAGGCACATTGAGCAGAGATTCAACTACATACAAGATGAAGTTGAGAAAAGAAAGATATGTATTCGCAAGGTTTACACAGATCAAAATATTATGGATCCTCTTACGAAGCTCCTAGAAAAGGCAAAGCATGAAGGTCATACCTGTGCCATGGGACTTCGATATTCTAGTGATTGGATTTGATCTATAATTTCGTATTTGGATATTTGGAACTTCCTTATTACTTGAGTAAAGTTATTTGGTTATAATATTTCAATAAATGTTCCAATTTAGCATGTTTAATCCATGGGTAAATTGTTTACTCTAAATGTCCGTAGTCGTTCGTACTTGTGGGAACAAGTATGAGGGTAAGATTATTATGAATTTGGATTGGTAGATATTCATATGGATGAATATAAAGCAAAAGGTTGCTGCAAAAGTTCATAGATATTTATGGGATGCAAATATTGAACTGACCTGCATCTCAAATATTACTACATGAAATCTTCATGATTGATCATAAGTAATTTTGAGTAAAGGCGAACATCATTTGGTATCCTCTGACCTGAGATACATATTGGGTCACCAAATATTATACTTTGGCTCAGTTCTTCACTGTTCTGAAATATGGCAGTACATAAGTCTGAGTTCAGGTATGATATAAGGTAATTGTGAGAGACGTATGTAGTCAAGATGGGATTTGTCCCTCTTATTCATTAAGAGTAAGATGTCTAAGGCCTGATAAACTTAAATCCATGGAGAATGATCACTCTGTGTCTCTGGGATTTAACATGACATCTGTGATAAAAGGAAAGATGATTGATTCACCTAAAACATTTCAAGTATGGTACTTGAAAAGGTTGATGCTATTGAATGACACTTAGTCATACGTATTAAGGGTAGTAAACCGTTGCTAGGCGGTATTTACTGCTTGCATCAATCTTGTATGAATCTTGTGCAAGTGGGAGATTGTAGGATCTTATATGCCCAAGACACATACAAGATTGATGTGGTTAGTACGTTATGAACCAAGTCAGGTCATACCCAATAACAAGCTATACAAACACCAACATATATTTATTTATTGATAAGATCATACAAATAAATATTAACACCTATTTAGAAAATTGGTTTTCTAAATATTGCTTTTGTGATAGAACAACATTATATGGATAATTTGTTAATGAGATATTTTTTTGTTTCATTATTTATGTTGGTTAAATAATGACACATAAAAATGTGTTATGTTATAAAATTAAACTAGGCTTTAATTTTATAATTCTAATGATTTAAAGGGTGTGATTTTATAAAATATCAAATGGGTGGGAAACCCATTTGAACAACCAAATATTTGGCCGCCCAAGGGCCTTGGGAACACCCATTTGGTCTTGTTTCTTGCAAGACTTAATAAGTCTTACACTCTTCCATCATTAGTAACACAACACTCTCCTTCTCTCTCACACATGCAAAAGTGTTTTTCCCTCATTCTTCTCTCAAAATTTTCAATTTTTCTTGGCTGATTTGAAGTGGTTCTTGGCTGAAAATTTTGAGTTTGATTAGAGGGACAAGGCTTGGTGTAATACTACCTAGCAAGTGAATGTTTGGAGGGCTTGTGGGTATCACGGTTTAAGGTCCTCTACTTTGAAGGCTTGCTATTCAAAGACATCATCATCCTCATCCATTTTCGACCCCTTTTGGCTGCTCAAAGGTAGTTTATGGCAGCCTGTTTATGGCTGTCCATAATGTGTAGTTTGTGTTCACATAGCTAGCATTATTCACATATAAAAGGTCCATTGTTCTTGGGTTTGTTTGTGACTTTACAATATCAAAATAGAAGTTGATTTTTCAGCTTATAAACCATGTTATAAAGTTAATTTCCACTACGTTTTTACAAAGTTTAAAATGGTTAAACTACGTTTCATGTTCTATCAAACCCAACACTGATGACAATTCCCCTATCACTAATCTTCTTTCTGTATAGCCACTTGGTACCGATAGGGTATTGACCTTTGGGATGATCTAGCAGTTGCCATACTTCTGGTTTCTTTAACTGGAGCAACTCTTCCTGCATTGCCTTGATCCAGTTATTGTCTTGAAGAGCCTCTTTTATGTTCTTGGGTAATGTCTGACATAGAAACCAAGAAAACAAACAGATGTTTGCAATACTTGACTTGCTTCTAGTCACCAGCTCATCTAGTTCACCAATGATGCTTGACACTGGATGATCCTTATGTATCTTGGTGGTTGGAATGGAGTCACCACCAAATGGATACTTCAAGGTTGGAGAAATTCAGATCATCATGGTAAGAGGCAGGTTCATGTTGTGATCTGGGAGAGTGATGAAAATAGTCAAAGGTTCCATTGGTTTCTGCTTAGGCATCTGCTACACTTTGAACACTGTCATCATTCTCATTTCTTTCAATTTCAACTGGAACAGTAGCTGGTGCTGGATTCGTCACTTTATTCGATGGTTCATCTGAAGGAGTAGCCATAGAACTTGGACCAGCCTCAGTTGAAGTACTTTGATGTTATGGAGCTTGTCTGACAGGATCAGCTTATAAAAGAACATCTTCTTCTGGTTGATCAGCAGAATTAGGAGGGATCATTGGAAAATCATCTCTTCTTTTCATTTTTCTGGAAGATTCAACTGATTGTAGGTTACCTATATATGTCAAGTGGAACTGATCAAATGATCTAGTAAATGAGTCAATATCAAACAACCAGTCAGGACCATTGATTGATTTGGGAAAGGAGTGTTACTTGAATTGAACATTGGTTGTTTCATCAATTATGTTCAATCTAGCATTGAACACTCTGAAAGCTTTTGAGGCTGAGGAATAACCTATAAAGAATCCTTCATCAAACTTTGGAGAAAACTTTCCCAAATGATCTCGGGTGTTTAATATTGATACATGATTACCAAATGACTTAAAATCCAATGAATGGTTTTCTTAGAAAAAGAAGTTCATAAGGTGTCTTATTGCTCTCTTTGACTATCAGAGTTTGATTTTGTACAAAGCAGGCTGTATTGACTGCCTCAGCCCAAAAAGTAATAGGCAGTTTAGCATCTTCTATGGTTATGCATGCTGCTTCAATTTAGTGTTCTATTTCTCCTTTCAGCTACCCCATTTTGTTGAGGAGTTCTAGCTGCACTGAATTGATGTGCGATGCCTTTGGTTGTACAAAATGAACTCAGATCTTCATTTTTGAATTTTGTTCCATTATCACTTCTGATTGATTTTACTTTATGATCAAGTTGGTTTTCAATCTTAGTGATAAAGTCTTTCATTATCTGTGATGCTTTGTTTTTATAAAGTAAGAAGGAAACCCGTGTAAAGTGTGAGTAATCATCAATGATCACCAAACAATGTTGTTTCTTTCCAATGTTCATAACATGAGTTGGTCCAAAAGATCCATGAAAAGTAACTTCAATAGTGTATTGTTTGTGTTCACAAGCTTCGGTTTATGAGATGACTTGTGTTGTTTTCCTTTGAGACATGTTGAACACTGGTCAATGAAGTGAAATTCTTTCAAAGGAAGACCGATTACACGATTTCCTTTGACATGTCTGTTCATGTTTTTGAAATTTTAATGTCCTAAGCATCTATGCCAAAGTTGCGACTGACGAAATGATGCCTTAGACACAAGACATGTTTCTTCTTTGAGATGTGCAGAACTGAGGTTTAGGACATAGGTATTATTCTTCCTCGGGGTTTTCAAGACAACCCATTCTTTAGCAATTTGAAATCCTGGTTTCAGATTGTAGCAATGAGTGTCAGCAAAGTTAGTAGAATATTACTTGTCACAGATCTGGGACACGCTAAGTAGATTAAAATTCAGCTGCTCGCAGTAGTTCACTCTATCAAAGCTTAGCAATCCGTTCGTTACAGATCCTTCACCCGTAATCCTGCCACCTTGTGAATCTCCACCAAATGCTACAATTGTTCTTTGAATGTGCTTGAAGTCATGAAGGAGGGAATGATCTCTAGTCATATATCGGGAGCATCCACTGTCCATGTACCATAAGCTATTGGACCTGTATGGATGACCCTGCAAGCAAAAAAAACTAATTAGAATATAGAACCCAAGCCATGATGGTCTTGGGTTTCCCGTTTTTATTTTGTACTGTAATTTCTTGGTATTTTCCTCTAGGTTGAACTTTAGAGGCTGATGCTTTGATTGATTTGTGTGGGGTTTTTCTAGTTCTATTTCTCTCAATTTCAACTAACGTGTCAGAGGAATCATCAAACCTTTGGTCTCTATTTCAAAATAGAAAATGAGTACGGTTTTGATTTTCTAATATCAATTGGGTTTTAGATCTTGGAAGAGCATTAAGTGATTGTTTCATACTTTTATTTTGCTCTTTTTTTATGCTCTTTGACTTCCAATTGTCATAGAAATCATCATTTGAATATGATGAATATGAGATTCTTGATTGTCTATTCTGTACTTGACTTTTAGACTTGACTTTGACAATTGAAATTGATGAAATGGGTTTGTTTTAAGGAATTCTCAAGCCTTTTTGATTAAGGTAACAATTAGATGTATTATGATTTGTCATATCACATACTAAACAATACTTGTTGAAATAACAATTCTTGTTTGAGTGATTGTTCATGTTACAGATTGTGTAGTATTGGTTGTAATAACACTCATCTATGTTGTGATTTGACATATCACAGTTTTCATAATAGATCTGTCTGATCTTTGTTTTTGATGATGAAACTTCTTGATGCTTAATTGATTTTGACTTTGATTCTTGTTTTGTTTTCATTGAAGAAGCAAGTTCATCCTTTTTGTTATAAGTAGATTGTTTCAAAACTCTACTGTGTCTCTTGTTTGAAGGATGCCTTTGCTTCTTTTGAACCTTTTTCACCTCCAAATCAAATTATTCAACATCATTTTTGTTGAAAATATCAAAACCTATTCCTTGTTTTGATTTAGGAGGCGAGCTCAGATCAATCTTTATTTTTGGTGATTGATTCTTTCATGATTTTTATTAGAATGATGGTGATGCTAAAGCTTTGCCTTTAGTTTTCATTGAAATCTTGTCTGATTTGCTTGAATTATTTGTAGATTTAACCTCATAATCAGCTTTGATTTCAGCAGTTTGTTTCAATGGCAATTCAACATCTTTGTTTAATTTGAGTCTTTCTGGGATGAACTTCACAAAAGGAATGATGGCCTTGACTGTACTCTTTTGTTTCTTTAGATTGACATGTTTGTCTGAGCATTCTTTTATCTTAATAGGGTACCTAATCTGATTTTATCCTCATTTGTTCGATGTACACATTTGGACTGTTTTGAGGATTTATAGTATGAGAAACTAGTGATTTAGTTTCAGTAGATTTAGGTTCAATTGATTCAGACAAATTAAGATGCTCAGGCATGACAGTGTAGTTGTCATTGTATGGTGGTGGACAAGAATTATATCCAATTCTAGTCATGGCTTTAGGCTCCTTTTGTGAGTCAAGCAACTCTTATAGCTTAGCAGGAGAGAATTGAAACTTTTCAAGTTTCACTTCAGTGGCTGATTACTCAGCTTTGGTTTTGGTTAATAATTCAGTTAACCTCTCATTCTCAGCTACTGGAGTATACCTCTCACCATGCAATTTTTCAATGTCTGAAATAAAAGACTTGATTCTGATTTCAAAGCTTTTCATTTCATGGCTTAGCATTTCAGATTTTACTTTTTCTTCTATTAGTTTAGATGCCAATTTGTGATTATGTTCTCTGTACCCTTGTAATTTTTTCACACATTTTTCAATATAGAGATTAGCTTTTACCTCAGATGGCATGGGAGTTGGACTATCATTGATGTGAGCCATAAGTGCATGATTTTAAAATTACTGTTTGACTTCTTTTACATACAATCTCTAGTCAATACTCCATCTTATGTGATGACCAATGCGTTTGAGGTTGATTGGTTTTTCCATGGGCTTACTGTGTCAGTTGGTGCTGACTTTGATGATGTGGCTGATGATGAGACTGATGCAGAAACTGACTTTGATGACTTGATTGAGGAGCTGAAGTTGATTGAGATTGTGGTTGACCGTGTTCGCTTCTTTTGTAGTTATTGTTATTTCTTTGGGTGCATTACATTCCCTTGAGTGGTGCCCAATCATACCACAGTTGAAACACTTCACCTTGGATTTGTCATACCCAAGGTTTGTGTTCTCATTCAGGCTTAGATTTTTACATTTCCTGAAGAATTTCTTTAGCAATCATGGTCGTTTGCCATTCTAAATCCATTTCTCCAACATCATCAGGATCCATTTCCTCCAGATCTTCTTGGATTAGATGAGCTGATGTGAGTCTTCCTCCCAAGTAAGATTCAAAACTTGCAACAAAGGCATTGTAGGTTGCCTTTTGTTCTTCACACTTCTGATCAACAGACAAGTTAGTGGGTGTGGAAGTGGATGGATTAGAGGTGGATTGTTTCTATGGTTGAGATGAAGCAATAAATCCAATGTATCTGGATTGATCACTGGATGACAGAAAATCATCCCCTTCAGTAGTAAAGGCATTTTCCACAGAATGAGTTTCTGATGGAAATTTGTAAGCCTGTGTGATTTGAGGTCCACTCAAGTTTCTTGAAAGGATCTCAGCCTCTAGTTTGATCAATTAGGTTGTATTCGCAGCGGATTTAGCACGAGAATTAAACAAATAAGCAAGAACATAAATGATTTTGCATGTAACAGTAAATTATAGAGAGAGAGAATAATTCTGCGAAAAGGTGTTTTCTATTGAATCACACGCTTCGGCAAGGATTACAATTAGGTCATCTCCTTTTATAGGAGAAATGACGTATGCTGATGTCACTTGATAGTGACATCAAATGGGTATTAACCAACTACTGAAAGAACACTAAACTACTGAAGATGTCAAACAGCTGACATCTTCTTACAAAATGCTAAGTGTTCTAACTTATTACAAACTACTGAAGAAAAGAAACTACTGAAAGTATTACAATGACTGAAGAACAAGCTCTTCAGTCGTTTACAACTACTGAGCTATAACAGCTGAAGAACAAACTCTTCAGCTGTTGTACAAACTACTGAAAAGAGAAAATACAAACTACTGATAGAGAAAAACCATCACAACAACTGAAGACAACTTCTTCAGCTATTGTGACAAACTCTGAAACTTCAGCACTTGGTCTTCAGACTTTGATCTTCAGATGTTTCATCAGCTGATGACTTCAGTAGTTGTCATCAGCTGATGTCTTCAGTCTTTGTCTTCAGACTTTGTGCATCAGTTGTTGATCTTCAGTTCTTCAGTTCTTCAGCTTTTGATCTTCAGCACTTGTCTTCAGTACTTGGAATCTTCCGCTGTTGTTCTTCAGATCTTTGATCTTCAGCTGTTGAAGTCTTCAGTCTTTGTCAAACTGCTGATGAAGCTTTCAGTAGTTGTTGTGATGTCTTGTGGGACTTAGAGGTTTTTCTGATTTGGCTCATTGGTTCTTTTGGTCCAACAATCTCCCCCTGAACCAATGCAGCCAAAACCTCTAAGCAATTTATTGTCCCACTTATTGATGGCAGGAAGATTGGTCTTTTTCCTTCTTGATCTGATTAGAAGATGACCCAATTAAGCACTGGCCTGGGAAGAAGTCTTAAGAATTTGTTTGGCATAGTATGGATGGGAACTCTGTTTTGGGGAACTGGACACAGAGTTGTTGTCCCATCCATAAGACCTACTTCCCAACTATGAGCCTGTAGGATTCCCTGGTGTAGGCCTCTAAAAACATCACTTGTTCCTCCATGGTAAGTACTTCTGCCTCACCATCAAAGAATCCTTTAGGCCCATAGAGCTCTGAGATGTATTTGGCCTGTTAACCACTTTTGAGCTCCACAGTTGTTATGGCCCTATAGGCGAATTCATCTGGGTGATTACCCTTTATGAACAACTGGAGCTCATTTCTCTGAAGTTTCTCAAACCTCTTGTAGACTAACCCCTTTTTAACCACCCTGTTCTCCAACATCTTTTGTCGTGAGAGGTTAGCCTGATAGGTTTTCTTGAAATCTTCTATGATCTCCCAGGATGATATTACAATGGCCAAGGAGATCTCTTCACCTACGATCCTTTTCACTTGGCCATTGTATCTCTTTGGTATGTCTTTCTTCATAATTCTGTGAGACACCCTAGGATCAGGCCAAATACTCACTTTGTCCTTTTGAAATTGGAATGTATGCCTTAAAGTGAATAATCTCAGGGCTTGTTTCCTCATATTTATAATTGATGAGGAAGCAACATAGGCTTTATCTACTCTTTTCAACAGCTCATCATCGTGTAGCCTATGCTGCTGTTCATCTTCAAGCTTAACCTTCACAGTTTCCATCTGTGATGCAGGAGTGATGGGAGTAATGGATAAAGTTTTGGGTTTTGGCAAAGATAGGACTGCAGAGAGAGGCAGCCTATCTTCTTCCTCATCATCCTCTTCTTCTTCTTCTTGTAGCCTCAGCACCCTTCTCTTCCTCTTCAAGGGTGCATCATTGCTATGGGTTTTGATGGAGAAGGGGTTGGTTTTGTGGGTTGTGTTTGGGTTTGTGTTGGTGTGGGAGATTATTCAGGCTTTGCTAGCATTCTGGATATGAGTGAAGGTTTGATATGTTTTGCTAGCAAAGTCCTGTTCCCAGCACCGGTTTCAGAAAGGGCTTCTATGACCAGCCCCTTTGTGAATTCCCCAGCCGAACAGATCTTGGTGGCTATAGCCAAGATACTGTCCCAGGTCCATGATTTAATATCTAGGACTGGTCTCCCCAAATATTTCGAAATAAATCTAGTCATAGCCTCAAGTCTCTCTCTATCCTCTTGGCTATAACTGGTCCATCGGTACTCAATCTCCTTCATCTCCAATTTCCTAATTTCCTGATCTAGCATGGCAGTGTCCGTGTCAAAGCCTTGCCTGAACAGCTGATCAATGATAGAGTCCATTGATCGGCTATGCTCAGCATCAGCCTCCTTGACCAGGACTGCTAGATCAGTCTCCTTTATCACCTTCTCTCCATCCTTCTCACCTTTTTTCTTTTTATAAGTGACACTGAAATCTTTTTGGATTTCAGCCACTTTTATCTGTTCAACTCTCTCCTCCCTCTCCTTCTCCTTCCCCTTCACCCTCTCAGTCTCCTCACCCACATCCATCTCTTTTACAACCTCTTCCACCACTTCTTGCTCCTCCTCTACGCTCTTCCTCTTTGCTTTCACTGATGTCTCCCCCTTTTTGGGTGCATTGGTTAGGGTTTGATGATCAGAAAGCGCCTTAGCTACAGCAACCTCCACCAAGGGTTGTATTTGTGAGGGAAGCCTCTCATCAAGGGTTTTCATCACAATGTCTGTGATTATTGGTGTGGTGAGAGGCAGGGAATTTTGAAGGATAGCAACTAATTGCTCAGGAGGGTTCTGTTCCTGAGAACTAGTGCTAGAAGTAGTGGCTGGTGGCGGAGTTTTTGGGAGTGGCTGAGTGTTTAAGAGACCTTCAGGTGAAGGTGTCATTTGTGGGTTCATGGTGGCAGATGGACTTTTATCCTGAGACATTTTGGCAAGCAGCTCTTTTTTCCTGCTTACCTCGTCCTCTAGGATGGTGTTTTGTGCAACTACATCGTAGAAGAAGCACAGGTCATCATCAGTTTGCACTGAATCACCTGACCTCCTGACTATGTCAGGATGTATATGCACTGAGTGTGGCTCAGTAGTTGCATGTGCCCCTTTGTCTTGGTTTTGGGGAATCTAGCCTCCGGATTGGATCCATCATCGACAGTTGCCTCTGGTGAGGTCTTATTGATGTTACCAACTTCTTCCTGCTCATATGCTGATGCAGAGGAAGTGGCAGCCTCACCAGAATGTTCTATCCCCCTAGCCACACTGGGAGATGAGACATGTGATTCTCTGTGTTGTGGGCTCCCACCAACACTTGTGTCCACCCTCTCTTCGGTTGGAGATTCCCCAGTTGTGATTGGTTTCTGGGGTGAGGGTGGAGTGTTAAGATGGGTCAACACTTCTGCAATAATTAATGTAGGGCTTTTAGGGGCGGTTGCAGTAGGAGATGGGGTAGAAGTAGTATGCACATGGGGAGGAGTGTGCGTTTCAATGGCAACCTCCTCAATTGAGAAAGGTTCCAGATTTGTGGCAGCCCCTGTAATGGTTGCATCAGGCTCCTTTAGAGAGGATGCCTGTGCGGTTGTAGTAGGTGGAGTCGTGGTGATTGCTGGGAGAATCGGGCCAGCAATCACGTCCTGCCTTTGTTGTGCAGGGGCATCCTCAGGGGACTCATTTCCCTGAGTAGCCTTTTTGGTTTTTGTTTGGGTTTTGGCTTGGTGGGGACTTTAGACTTGGAGGTGGAGGCTGTGGGTTCCAGCTGCGTGGGTTTTCACTGCTTGGCAGCCTTTTTGAGTGTCTGGTCGCTGTTGTGCCTGGAGTATACCTCAGCTAAAACAGCCATGGCAGGGACTCCAGTGCCAACTAGTCCCTCAGCGTTAAGCTGGCTCTCTATCATAGCCATAATGAACCGAGGATATAAAATCTATCGGTTAGCAAAAGGTTTTGAGGCCATGTGTTTGAGTTCCAAAAATATTATTTCAGTAAAATTTAATGGCTGTTTCTCAAAGATAGAGTACAATACCTGTTGCCACCTTGTGGACATCTGGTCCCATGAGGATGTCTTCGGGGCCAGAAAAACATTCACCATATGGAAGATGAGTCGTTGTGGATCAGGGAAATGTTTCTTCAGCAAGGTGGAGGCAGAGAGGTCACCCTGATAATCATGAGCAGTGAAGGAGAGATCAAGGTTCCCTTTGGGGTAGGCAGTTGGGAAGGTGGCATCCTCCAGCTTTAGGGTTTGTCGGATAATAGCTGGAGTGATGACCACTTGGTGGTTGTTCACGGACGACCGGAGAGAGACCTCGCCGTCGTTCTCTCCAGTTTGAACGGTGACGTTCGTCCAGAACTCTGATAGGGAATGAGCATGAATGATCGGATTTAGGAGGAAGGCCGTTTGGTATTGTGAGTTGGTCATCAGATCAATGGCATTGTGAAATTTTGACCAGAAGGGCGATTTAGTAAGGTATGCGACACAGTTGTGTTGAGGTTTGAGTTGCATGGTCGCCATTAATGGTGTATGGGAAGGTTCAGAGGTTTTTGAAAGTTAGGTCAAGTGAGAATGAAAAACTCTAAAGGTTGGGTTTGTATTTATAGATTAAAGAAAAACGACTGAAGGTTGTGGTGTTAGTCATCAGTTGTTAAAACTACTGATGACGTGGTTTTAACCTTCAGTAGTTGTAACATCTGAGAACTTGGTGTTAGTCTTCAGTAGTTGAAACTACTGAGACTTTGGTTTTGTCCTTCAGACGTTGTAACAACTGAAGACTTGGTGTTAGTCTTCAGTAGTTGGAAACTACTAACATCAGTAGTTATGAACTACTGAAGACATGGTTTTGCTTCAGTTGTTGTAAACAACTGAGGACTTGGTGTTAGTCATCAGTAGTTGTGAAACTACTGAAGACATGGTTTTGTCCTTCAGTTGTTAGGATATGAAATAGCAGATGTTGGAATCAGCTGAAGAGTAAAGTTACTCATCAGCTATTGTCGTCAATTCAGTTGTTTCATACTGACCTCAACATTTACTCATCAGCTCTTTGGCTGACTTTCAGATGTTTCATTGGCCTTCAGCTCTTATGAATATTTATTCCTCAGCTCTTGTGAACAAATGTTCATGACTTGAAATAAAATATTCTTCAGAGCTTGTGAATAAATTTTGTCTTCAGTACTTATGTGTAAGATTACACATCAGTACTTGTGAACAAAATTTGTTCATCAGTACTTACTTGTTTGAAAATTATACATCAGTAGTTGTAACTACATCAGTTGTTTTCACCAAATAATGTACTTCAGTACTTTGAAGTATTTTAGTCTTCAGTAGTTATGAAAAATGCTGAAGACTAACTTACTTATCAGTACTTATTTTTTACTTTTGCATACTAATGCTCATCAGTACTTGTGAGCTGAGAGCGTCAGTATTAGTCAAATTATTCTAGCTGCAGCATACCAAGCCTTAGTACCAGATTTTGAAATGTGGCACTATCTAAAGGCTTAGTAAATATGTCTACAAGCTCATCAGCACTAGGCACAAACTTAGGATCAATCAGACCTTTCTCATAGTAGTCCCTAATAAAATGATGTCTGATTTCTATATGTTTGGTCCTAGAGTGCTGGACTGGGTTTTTAACAATACAAAGAACTGAAGCAATATCCATTAATAATGGAGTCTTAGTCTCTGTAATGCCATAATCCAAAAGTTGGTTCTGAAGCCAAAGTACCTGAGATGTACAACTTGCAGCAGCAATGTACTCAGCTTCAGCAGTGGATGTAGCAATTGATGTTTGTTTCTTACTATGCCAAGAAACTAAACAATTGCCTAGGAATTGGCAACCACCAGAAGTGGATTTTCTGGTGACTTTGCATCCTGCATTGTCACTATCAGAGAAAGCAACTAATTTGCAGCGGATTTAGCACGAGAATTAAACAAATAAGCAAGAACACGAATGATTTTGCATGTAACAGTAAAATTATATAGAGAGAGAATAATTCTGCGAAAAGGTGTTTTCTATTGAATCACACGCTTCGGCTAGGATTACAATTAGGTCATCTCCTTTTATAGGAGAAATGACGTATGCTGATGTCACTTGATAGTGACATCAAACGGTTATTAACCAACTACTGAAAGAACACTAAACTACTGAAGATGTCAAACAGTTGACATCTTCTTACAAAATGCTAAGTGTTCTAACTTATTACAAACTACTGAAGAAAAGAAACTACTGAAAGTATTACAACGACTGAAGAACAAGCTCTTCAGTCGTTTACAACTACTGAACTATAACAGCTAAAGAACAAACTCTTCAGCTATTGTACAAACTATTGAAAAGAGAAAATACAAACTACTGATAAATAAAAACCATCACAAGAACTCAAGACAACTTCTTCAGCTGTTATGACAAACTTTGAAACTTCAGCACTTGGTCTTCAGACTTTGATCTTCAGATGTTTCATCAGCTGATGACTTCAGTAGTTGTCATCAACTGATGTCTTCGGTCTTTGTCTTCAGACTTTGTGCATCAGTTGTTGATCTTCAGTTCTTCAGCTTTTGATCTTCAGCACTTGTCTTCAATACTTGGAATCTTCGACTGTTGAAGTCTTCAGTCTTTGTCAAACTGCTGATGAAGCTTTCAGCAGTTGTTGTGATGTCTTGTGGGACTTAGAGGTTTTTCTGATCTGGCTCATTGCTTCTTTTGGTCTAACATTTCTGCTCCTTTTGTCCAATTCAAGAGCTTCAATTTTTTCTATCATGATTTCTAAGCTTGTGCTCTCTACATCAAGTGTGTTTTTTAGAATGGTCACATTTTGCTTCCAGTTTTCAGGCAGACTTTGCAGCATCTTCTTGTTCATCTCTTTTTCTTGTAGGTGACCCCATTATCTCTAGATCATTTACCAGTTGGACAAATGTATGAAGTTGTTTTGAAATAGATTCTCCTTTGGTGTGATGGAAGGTTTCATATTGATTATTCAGTTTGTCTTTATTAATCTTAGTAACCTCACTACTCCCTTTACACATAATCTGAAGTGCATCCCATACACCTTTTGTAGTGCTGTATTTCTCTGCTCTTTTGAGGACATCCATTTTTAAAGCCTGAGTTAGAATTGAGTAGCCTTTAAGATCAATCTTAATCTTCTTGTAGTCATCATCATCAAGATTAAGATTTGGATCCACAATGGGGATTCTGACTATTTTGTACTGTGCAGCTTGATCAATATTCCAAGAGACCTGGATGTATGGCCATTTGCATATTGATATCCAATAGTTCGGATCTGCACCTGTAATATAGTTTCTAAACCTTATTTTCCATTACTTAAACTTAGATTTGTGTTTAAGCATTGGAGGTTTAGAAGCATGGCCAAGTTCAGGAAAGTTAATAGAATCCATGTTTAATATACTGATTTTAGAGTGTTGGAGTATGGTTTAAGTTGATTTTAATTCCAATAGTTCGAACAGTCCACGGTTTCCGAATATTGTATGTCTTCTATAAAGAGTAATAGCAGTAGGGTTTTTGACTTTTTTTGTATTTTTTTTAAGGTTTCTATGTTGTTGATTTTGTGTATTTTGTTTGTGTTCAATCACAGATCTGAATAGAATCGAAGTTTTTCAGTATGTTCTTGTAACAGAAAAGTGAAAGAAGATGAAGTTTTTCGAGATTTTTATAGTTGTATACTCATTAACAACATAGACTTGTTAATAAGCAACTCAATCAACATACCAATCAATTTTCAGTCTAGATATGAGCAGATCTGAGGTTGAATCCGAGAGCCAAAGCTCTGATACCAATTGACTGTTTGTGGTCCGAGAATGATATTCTCTACTGAGTATGAGTCAACACGGATCGAATATGTAGATTGAGTCAGTGATTTAGTAGCGGAAATACCAAATCAGAGTACATTAAATGCGTTAAAAATACTCATAAATGCTTGTGCATTGATTGTAGAACAAACAAATTTTAGAATGTTTTAGGGTTACTTGAACAGTGAAAAGATAACCTTAAAACATCAAAACTTTGTTACAAGGTTTTATCAATGACAATACATGTGACAAGCTTAAAAAACTTGTTTAAAAACTTTCATAAAATGGATATTCTATTCTATTTATAGGCTGACATAAAGCCTGTACAAAAAGTCTAAATTACCCTGACATCTATACAGAATACTAGTCTAAGTACAAAAGTTTTTTCGTCCGCATTATTTGTTTAACATCCGTATTAACTAATGCGGATGCCTTCGCTTCATCAGCATTTCATTATTCTTCATCAGCATTAAGTGTTTGGTCATCCACATTAACAAATGCGCATGAACAAACACATTAGTATTTCCTCTTGTGCATCTTCATTGACTAATGCGAATGAATAAATATGTGACAACATTTGTTCTAATGCATCCGCATTTACCAATGCAGATGAACAAATACTTGCAACATTTGTTCCTTGGTCATCCGCATAGACAAATACGAATATCAAACACTTGGTCTTTCTCCAGCATGTCTTCTTGGACTTGTGGGAGAATGCCGACAGAACAACCATCACCCATCACTTGAATTGGCATGTATGATTCTTTCAGGTTCTAACACGTAGCCATAGCTGATATGCTACCGAGCTAACTCTTGCCAATATTTCGAAGGGTCCAATATATCTTGGGCTTAGCTTGCCTTTCTTGCCAAATCTCATGGCTCCCTTCCATGGGTCGACCTTTAACATCACGCTATCACCAACTTGGAATTCTAGAGGTTTTTGCCTTTTGTCCGCATATTTCTTTTGACGATCTCTGGCTGTTCTTAGTTACTCAATCTTAATTATTTTATCTGTGGTCTCCACCATGATATCGGGTCCCATCGGTTGGGTATCACCAACCTCATTCCAACTTACTTGCGATCAATATTTTCTACCATATAGGGCTTTATAAGGAGTTGCTTTTATACTTGCATGGTAGCTACTATTATAGGAAAACTCCACTAGGGGAAGATGGTTATCCCAACTTCCACCAAAGTCAATCACGCAAGCTCTTAGCATGTCCTCTGAAGTCTGAATTGTTCTTTCACGTTGCTTGTTAGTTTGAGGTTGGTATGCAGTGCTTAAGTCAAGTCGGGTCCCCAGAGCCTGTTGAAGAGATTTCCAAAATCACAAGATGAACCGACTATCATGGTCTGAGATAATCAAGAGCGGCACTCCATGCCTTGTCACTATTTCGTCAATGAATAGTTGGGCTAACTTTGACAAACCGTAGTCCTCTCGAACTGGTAAGAAGTGAGTTGATTTGGTAAGCCTATCTATGATTACCCAAATAGCATCATGACCATGAAAAGTTCTTGGTAATTTCATGGCAAAATCCATTGTGATGTTGTCCCATTTCCATTCTGGAATCTCGGGTTGTTGTAGAGTTACTAACGGTTTTTGGTTTTCAGCATTTACCATTGTGCAAGTCAGACATTTCTCTACATAGGTGGCAATAGACTTGTTTAGTCTAGGCCACCAGAAAAGCATCTTCAATTCTTGATACATCTTTTTGCTTCCTGGATGAATCAAGTATCTAGATTTATGGGCTTCATCCAGGACTATCTCTCTAATCCCACCATATTTAGGTACCCATGTCCTTCCTTCATACTTGTATAACCCATCATTGTCCACTTCTAAACATTTTTCCATTCCCATTAGCATCTCCTCAGCTAGTTTGTCCTCCTTCAAGGCTTCTTTTTATGTTTCTTTTAATCTAGCGACAAGGCAAGTATACACGCATAGCCTCAACGCACGAACCCGAAGAGGTTTCTCCCTTTCCATTCTACCCAAAGCGTCAGCCACTACATTTGGCTTGCCAGGATGGTAACGAATCTCGCATTCATAATCGCTTAGCAACTCTACCCATCTTCTTTGGCACATGTTTAGCATTTTCTGATCAAGAATGTGTTGCAAGCTTTTGTGCTTAGTATAGATAACACACTTGGTACCGTAGAGGTAGTGTCTCCATATTTTGAGTGCAAACACCACAGCACCTAATTCAAAATCATGAGTAATGTAGTTTCTTTCATGCTCATTTAATAGTCTAGATGCATAAGCAGTCACCTTGTCTCGTTGCATTAACACGCATCCCAGTCCTTGACGCTAGGCGTCATAATAAACCACGAAATCCTCAACACCTTTTCGTAGGGCAAGGATAGGTGCGCTGCACAGGTTTTCTTTGAGTAACTCGAATGCTCTATTCTGATCATCTCGCCATGCATAAACTGCATTCTTCTTGGTTAAAGTGGTCAGTGGCTGCACCGCTCTCGAGAAGTCTTCGATAAACCTCCGATAGTATCCAGCCAAACCAAGAAAATGTCTTATCTCGGTAGGAGTTTCAGGTATTTTCAAGCTCTAAATGGTTTCTATTTTAGATGGATCTGCTTGAATACCTTCTTTATTCACTACTGTAGGAACTATTAAGGCTGATACAACCAAAACAACACAGAAGAATTTTGTACAAACTAAAAGAAGTCTTCCGAAGGTAATGCTGCAACTTCTGAAGGAAAATGCTGCAACTTCCGGAGCTTATATGGTGATCTTCCGAAGAGCTTTTGAAGGATGAACTCAGTCTTCCGAGACTTAGAAGATCTCCTTCTAAAGTAAAGCACTTATAAGAATGAAGACAAAGTCTTACGAAGACAAAGCCACGGAAGAAGTTGTGTCTTCCGAAGTATAAAATGGTTCGGAAGAACTTGTTCTTCCGAAGCCATTTTACCTTCGGAAGAAACACAGTATGAATCAGTGGACAAAGCATGGTCTGACTGACACTTGCTTTCAACTCTGATCCTCTGGAAAATACCTTCCACGTTCATGTGGTTGACCTTACTTTTGTACACTGTTCACCATTCCTTAGTTAGTACAGCTGCCACCTTTAGTTGGTGACCAAAAGGTAAGTCATGGACCTGTCATGACTACCTTATCTTAGATAATACTTTATCTAAGATACCCTGCCTCTAGCAATGTAGTATTTGTCTAGAAGTATGTCCCAGCATGTTATCTACATATAACAAACTATAGATAGTAGTATATATAGTCGCTCATTGTAACTTAGGATCCATGCTTCTGCATGAGTCTTGTAATACTTAGTTGAGAGATAATATGTACAAGTATCTTGGAAACTCTTATGTTCTTTAACTTATTATATTATTATCAACTGAGTTTTTGATTCTGCATTCATCAAACGAGTGAGATTTAACAAGTTTGTGAGAAACACTAAGTGTTAAGAGAACCATATCGATCCTGCAATTGGTATCAGAGCTTCCAGGCTCTTGATTGTGAAATCTAACCATCCCAAATAAACCTTGTATCGGAAACCTTACCCACTCAACCAAAATGGCCCTTAACCGGAAATCTGTTGAACCAGAAATGGGAACCATGACCAAAGCTCCCATTATCACACCTGATAACTTCAGGCGCTGGTGTCAACACATTGAAGGATTCATCAAGTATCAAGACTCCCGTATGTGGAAGTCCGTCACTCATGGAACATACATACCAAAAGTGGCATCACCAATTGGAGATGGTGCCATGATTGAAAAGGAAGTCTAAGATTATTGTGATGAAGATTTCAAAAAGATGGACATTGATAGCAAAGCTATGACTGTATTGCTCACTGCCATAACAAACTCGATTATAGCAGGTTTTGAGCATTGCACTATAGCCAAAGAACTCTTTAATGCCTTGAAATTAATGTACTCAGGGTCCTCAGAATCCAATGAATCCAAGAAGGATGCTCTGAAGCAACAGTTCGAGAATTTCACCTACATTGATGGTGAAAACTTGAGCCAACAATACTTCAGATACATGGAACTGATAGCATCTCTGCAGTCTATAGGAGTGACTCTTGAAAAGAGAGACATAGTAAGGAAATTCATGAGTGCTCTTCCTAGTGAATGGACTTTCTATTGTGTTTCTATCAGGAGATCTGAGAATCTTGGAACACTCACTATGACTGAACTATATGGAATCCTAGATGGATACCATATAGAGATGGAAAATCTGAACAGGCGGTAGATGAATGGTAGCTCAACCACTCCTGTTAGCTAGGGGTGTTCAAATTCGGATATCTGAATTTCGGATATCCAAAAATTTCACATAGTGAATTTCACTATCCGAATCCGAATCTGAAATTTCGGATACCCGAAAATCCAAAATTTCGGATTCGTACTCGAATATCCGTTAAGATATCCAAAATTTCGGATTCGGATTCGGATATCCGTTCGAATATCCGAATTCAAAGAAAATTTATATTATTTAATAATTTTTATAAAAGTCTAATAATTTTTATTGATGTTTTTATCGGATATCCGATGTTTTTTATTAAAATGTCCTAAATATCTAAAAATATCTGAAATATTTAATTAATATTTAATATTTTTAAATTTTTATAAAAATATTCTGAAAATCACTATCCGAATCCGAATCCGAATTTTCAAATATCCGAAGTTCAATTTCGGATACCCGAATTTCGGATATCCGAATATTTCGGATTCGGTTTCGGATTCGGATGATTTTGAACACCCCTACTATTAGCAATGCTCTACATGTTGCTCAAGGTGCAAGAACTCCCTAGTCCCAGATGTGCCTGACTTACAACCAGTAGCCATCATGTTCATCTGGACCACACATCACTTTCCTAGAGACACCTAAGTGTCAACAAGCTCAACAAGGTCCTTTTCAGGAAAGTTGTGCTTTTGTCTCAAGAAACAAACACTCTAGTGATTTCCAGTTCTATTCTGATGATCTGGAGTGTTTCAGTCCAGATGATGTTGAATATATGGACATTATTCAACAAATGGCTCTTCTTAACTACAGAGCAAGAAGTTCTACAAGAGAACTGGAAGGCAATTCCCTTGGAACCTAAAGAGTAGTAAATACGGGTTTGACAAATCAATGGCTAAGTGTTACAACTGTACTCAACTTGGTCATTTTGCATGGGAATGCAAGGCTCCAAAATCCAATCCTGGAGCAAGCCAAGCTTCTCAACATCATTCCACCACACAAGCTGCAACCAAGCCAACAGAGCATACTGCAGCCGTTGCTCAAGAAGTTGATTGGAGCTTTATGGTGCAAGATGTTACTCCTGCTCAAGCTCTCATGGCAGACACAGATGATACCAAGGTATATGAACATCTTTGTACTCCTGACTATGTAGCTAAGGTTAAGTTGTACCAGGACTACAACTTGAAACTTAAATCTAATATTGAGTCTTTGAACATATTGAAAGCTGATTTTAAAAGAGCAGATATGACTATATACTAAAAATTAAAGAGTTAGAAAACACTACATCTACTTTAAAACATGAACACTCAAACTACAGGGCTCAAATAAAAGATTTAGTTTCAAAGTTGACTGAGGCTCAAGCCCAGCTATTAATAGCCGAGAATGAAGCAAAGAAGTATGCTATCCAAGCGCATAACTTCAACAACATTCTTGCATCAACTTCTCACTCAAAAGAATGTTATCAAAACAAGAGTGGGTTGGGAACCAATGAAACTGCTCCACCACATTCTTATGTGTCTATTAGACAGCCAAGATGTGGTACTGATGAGCAAGAGGTTCCAACTGCTAACCCACCATCTCTTAAGAGTATGAGTGATGCAAAAATGGTTACCACCACCACCACAGTGAAGGACAAGGTATCATCCTCATAGCTGAGAACAAATCTCTTACCACCAAACAAAGAAAGAAGAAGATTCAAGCAGCCAAAAGAACTGCCAAGAAGGTGGGTGAGTCCAAACTGAAAATTGACCCAAGACAAAAGGGTCTTTTCATCTCAGCTGGATTCCAAGTGATTGGAAGCTCAGATTCAGGACAAGAGTATAGTACCAGTACTCCCATCCAACTGAAGGATCTGAAGCAGAAAGGAAAAGCTGTGGAAGAGGACAAGAAGACCAAGAAGCAACAATCTACATGTCCTACCAAAGCAAACACTGAATGCATAATGTGTGGTTTGCATAACCACATGGCCAAGGATTGTTTCTATAATCCTGCAAGCACACATTATGCAAACAGGGTAAGAAAAGGAGTAGCCAAGGAAGGTGTCACACTTGGATCACATAACCAGATCCAAAGATTGAAGAGAGGAAAGCAGTCTTCCGAAGCCAAGATACCTTCAGAAGGAACATCTTCTTCCGAAAGGAATGTAGATTCGGAAGAGAAACAAAAAGAATTCCGAAAAACAAGAAAGCACCTCTCAAACCTTCCGAGGAGAAGACTACTTCAGAAGAGAATGGTCTGAAAGCTACTTCCAAAGAGAAAGAAACTTTGGAAGAATGCTCTGCTACCCAAGCTTCATCAAGCTCATCTTCAATGATTAACCAAAGGATGGGATGGAAAGTTAAAGAAGATGTTGTAGCTCAAACCTCCTCTTCCCAAACTACTATTGAATCCACATGCTTACACTTTGGTTCAATTGTGTTATCATCATTGGAAGAACCTAAGACCAACAAGCCTTGGGTTTCCAATAAAAACTAATTGTTTCACCTTTGTACAGGGACATCCATATGATAAAAATTGAAACATTTGGATTGTGGATAGTGGATGCTCCCGACATATGACAGGGAACAGATCTCTTCTTTAACAATTTCACAATTTTGATGGAGGTCCTATTCATTTTGGAGGTGAAGCCAAAGGATAATCTATGGTAGAGGTAATGTGTCCAATGGTAAGTTAACAGTTGACAAAGTACACTTTGTCAAACAGCTTGAACACAATCTTTTAAGTGTTTCTCAATTCTATGACCAAAAGCATCAAATGCTTTTCATAGAACATGAGTGCATTATCCTCAAACCCAGGATAACAATTCCTAAGGAATTGGTTCTTCTTAGATCTCCCAGGAAAGGGGATATGTATAAGCTGGATATGAACAATGCTTCCCCACTGGGTGAAGTATCATGCTTTCTTTCCAAAGCAAATAGTGATGAATCAAATCTTTGGCATAAAATAATGTGTCATGTTAATTTTAAGACAATGAATAAATTGGCTAAGAATAACTTGGTACATGGTATGCCTAAAAAGGAGTTTCTCTGCAAAGACAACTGTGTTGCTTGTCTGAAAGGGTAGCAACATAGGGCATCTTATAAACCCAAAGAAGTTAACTCTATTACTACCTTATTACACTTATTGCACATGTATCTATTTGGTCCTACAAGTATAATGAGCATTGGAAGGAAATCATATTGCTTTTGTGATAATTGATGATTTTACTAGATTTACATGGGTATTCTTCTTAAGAAATAAAGATAAAACTACTGAAACAATAAAATCTTTTATTCTTAAGATAGAAAATCAAATTGATCACAAAGTAAAGATAATCAGAAGTGACCAAGGGAATGAGTTTAAGAATCAAGTTCTTGACTCATTCTATAACTCAAAAGGGATTGCTAGACAATATAGTGCTCCTAGAACTCCTTAACAGAATGGTGTTGCTGAGAGGAGGATCAGGACACTTATTGAGGCTGCAAGAACTAGGTTGGCTGATTCAAAGCTACCTCTAACTTTCTGGGAAAAGGCAGTCAGTACTGCATGCTATGTGTAGAACAGGGTTGTCATTGTTAAGCCCTATGGAAAGACCCCTTATGAGCTATGGAACAAGAGGCCACCGTTCATTGGCTTTCTCAGGTCCTTTGGCAGCAGATGCACCATACTTAACACAAAAGATAATTTGGCAAAATTTACTGAAAAGTCAGATGATGCTATCTTTATTGGATACTCTTCAAGCTCCAAAGCTTATAGAGTATACAACATCAAGAATCAACAATTTGAGGAGTCATCCAATATAGTTGTAAATGAGCACACTCCTTGTGTTAAGGGAAATGGTCCTGACCATATGTTTAACTTGGAATTGTTTCCTAACTATTCTAAACAATCTTGTGAGAGTGTTTCAGTTGGAATAAGAACTCAAAGTGACTCTGATGATGATCAAATATTTGAATTGCTCTGACCTATTCCAAATTCTCCTAGAAGGAATGAAGAACAAGCTCCCACCACTGCAAGTCCTGAAAGTCTGAATCTCTTAGGAAACAATGGAGCTTCAACCAGCTATCAACTGAATGATCATCAAGTCACTTCAGATGACAACTAGATTTCTCAACACCAAGCTGCTAAAGATAGCTATCTGGAGGAACAGGCAACTGTTGATGCTATCTTACAACAGAACACTTTTCGTGATGTTACTCATTCATTCAATCATCTTCATTGAATGAAAGAGAAAATTCAGCTTGAACCAATGTTAACAATCCTGATATGAATCATTCAAATCTGGATCTATCTATGCAACTAGATGTTATTCCCAGAATCAGGATTCATAACACTCATCCAGCTAAAAACATCATTGGGGATGTCTCAGAAGGTATGAGGACCAGAAGACAAACTCACAATGAGAATGTTTGCTTGTACTCATGGTTTCTATCTCAAGTGGAACCCAAAAAGGTAGAAGAGGCTCTCAAAGACAACAATTGGGTTGAATCAATGCAAGAGGAATTGCTTCAATTCAAAAGGAAAAAGGTGTGGAATCTGTGCCCACTGCCTCCGGTCAAGTACCCATTGGCACAAAGTGGGTATTTAGGAACAAATGGGATGATAGAGGTTTGATAATCAAGAACAAAGCTAGACTTGTAGTTCTAGGATATGTAACACCCGGACATTTTTATAGACGAGAAAGAAAGAATTAACGCGAATAAAAAGGAGAAAAATGTCATTTAACCCAAGTAGAGGGGTTAAAGGTGCCAAAGTGACAAAAGAATCAAAAGTTGGTACAAAAGTGAGCATGGCCGCCCACCCTAGGCTGCACACTTCATTCTCCTTCGGTCTTAGAGAGAGAAACAATAGAGAATTCGAATTTTAGAGAGAGGAAGAAGAAGAATTCGAAGTTTAAGGTAAGATTTTATGTTTTAAGTTGTTTTTGGTCGACTTAGCCTCGGTCATATGCTTATGTGAGTTATTGTATCTCCGGGTTGCGTGTTTTAGTGGGTTTTAGATGTTAAAAACGTCTGAGAAGCTCAAGGGAAGGTTTTAAACTTGAAAGAAGCTAAGATGAGTTTCTAGAACCCCTATTTTTACATGCTTTTAACAAATTTTGGGGCTGGAAATGCATGAGTTCATGTTTTTATAAAAATGGGTTTTATCCGAATGTGTGTGTATGAATATGTATGTGTGAGTGTGTTAATTTGGGGCTTATATGTGGTTATGTTTATGTTATGATGCTTAGAATGTTAATACTAAAATTAGAACATGATATATGTTGGATTGGGACTGATTTATGTTAATTTAGTGAAAGGTAGTTGCCCATGCGCCTAAAAAGTGGTCCATGCGTCCAACGGTCTAATTTACTAAGTGTTCCCAACCGCCCAGAAACCCCAACCCCTAAAACAGTACCCAACCGCCTAAGTGCCTATGCACCTAAGTCAGGCCCATGAAGATTGCCCGGAATGGCCAAGCGTTAAGCCAAAGCGCCTGAATAGTGTCCATGCGCCTAAATAGGCCCATGCGCCTAAGTGTAAATGACCAAGTGTAAGTCCAGACGCCTGCAAAGTAGCAAAACGCCTGAACAGGGCAGAAACGCCCAAATAGTGCCCATGCGCCTAGACACTTAGAAATATTTCTGAAATTTTAGGAAAAACATAAATTGCAGGGTTTGACCTGATTTGACTTATGGGCAATGATTACTCATTCTAAGCATGATTATGGGATGTTTTAGGGTTACGGAATGTATGATCGATGTATGGTTTTGTATAATGTGTTATCTTTTAATGGTATTTAGACGTATTTATTTTATGTTATAAAATACGTTAAATATTATGTTATTACTTTACGTAGTATGACAAATGAATGAAACAGCGTAAAGAATAACGTAACAAAGTGAAAGATAACAAAGATGAAAAGTAAAACGTAATGAACGAAAGAATGGCTTGCAAGCAGATAAAAGGAGGTGCACGACCATGCTGTCGTTAGCTCAACTGTGATGCGGGTTAGCTACCCCAAAGGATGCAGACACGGTCACACCCCGGGCCCAGGTAGGGTGGGACGTCACAGACTAGCAACAATATATGGCAGCGGAAACAAACCAATACAAGAGCTCAAAGGAGAGAATATCACATGGCATTTAATGTTTTCAAAAGATACCTGGGCTAGAAACAGATCTAGCACCCAAATAAGTTATACAACCAATATAGAGACAAATTGTATTGTTTAACAGAAATTTTCAATTGTACATATTGTTCCTTAAGGAAAATAATCCAATGCCATGGTCACGGGGATAAGTCTAGGTCTTTAACAACAGCTAGAGTCTCTTCATGGATTACCTGAAACATGCTCAAAAAGAAATTATGTCAACTAAAAAGTTGGTGAATTCAAGTGCTTAAAGATCAAAAACAAATGGACTTAACAAAGTCCTCATTTGATAAAAAGGAAAGAATCATAGTTTCAACATCATGGGAGTATCATAATCAACCCTGCACTCAGTCCCGGTTAGCCTCTTCTAAAGTTGTGTTTTACCGGTTATCCCCGAACGAAGAACTGAGCCCCAAACCAGTGCACCATACCTGCCCGGATGGTTCACCATAGTTTCTTAACAAAACTTGTCACATGCCACAAACGACCCCTCAGGAACTCAGTGGGGTACCCTTCCTAAACGGAAGCCACTGTGTGTGGGGGATTCCCCAAATAGATCTATCCATATAAAACAAGCGGTTCACGAAAGAATTAATGATCATGATATAAGTATCAACAGGTAACCATAAATCCCACATACAATCACCAAGTAAAGCACAATTACAGTTCATAAATTGCAGAGCATGTTTCATCTCAAAGCAGTAGTAAAAAGTAGGATCACTAGAACTCACCTTAGGTGTTAAGCAAAAATAACTCTTCGTGTGCCGGGAATGACTCAAGCCTAGCACCCTAGCATCAATATTATGTGGTATGCTACTGCTCTAACTCAATCAAAGTGTATAAAGTGTGTCAAAGATTTAGTTGTCGGATTCGGCTTTGATTCGATTAGGTTTGTATAAAAAGTTTCCTTTTATGGAAAGTCATTATTTCTTATGTAATTTAAGATTTTTCCCCATTAAGTTAATGATATAGGCTAAATAATATTGTTTAATAGATTATTAGTCCCATATAAGTCGGTTATGAAATTTGGGAAAATTTACAATTTAGTCCCTCAAGTTTCAAAATTGACAGTTTCTACCCTCAAGTTTGGTTTCTTGTACTAGATGACTTTTATGACCAAAAATCAGGTTCTTGAAGTTAAATTAACTTATTATTAAGTAAGTGTACACAAATTTTCAGATTATAGGTCCGGTTTAATACCTATATGTTTAACGTTCACGGTCATGGTAAAACCGAAGGGTTTTAACGGTTAATTATGAACTTTCATGTTTTTTAGTCTTAGACCAGTAGATATCATTTTAAAGAAATTTTTCTAAGTTTCAAGTCCTTTGATTTTGAATTTTTTTCCTCTAATAGTTGAAAGCCTCGCTTTTGTGTTTAACCCGTTAAAATGCGTTTTTAACAGAATTTGACCGTTTAAAAGCTCGTTTGACCAATTTTTCTACTTTATAAGTTATTTTCCCAGTTAGTCTACTGAAATAACATGGTTTTTATAAATTGTAGCCCTACACCCATATTTTTTAGATTTTCCTCAAAAACGTCTCCCGGTTAATACCCGTTTTTAACTAAAAACCCATTTAACTTACCTTATTGACCATTTAATCAAAACATTTACTCCAGAACATTTTATTATCCATTATTAAGCCTGTAATTCTCTTTAAAATGTTTAAGTCCAAGCTCTCTTGTTTTTAAGTCGTTTTACCATGTTTTCTGGTCCCCAATATGTCCAAAATTGCTTATACGTCTATAACATTTACATTTTCAGCCTTTAACATCTCATCATATACCCAAAATCATCCAAAACATTCTGAAATATCTAGTGTAACATACGGGTTCAACCAACCGATTACAACAAGATGGGAAACCTTAAGTTTACACCGTTTTCATCCATTACATATGTGTTATATGTTATAATTTGTAGTCAAACATTATCCGAATCTTTTGTAACTTTAAAAAAAGGTTATTACACGGTTAGTTTGAAAGATTACTACTTGATACAAGTTAGATGGTGTAAATACACCCAAAGAGGGGGTTTTCTAGGTGTAAACCGGGTTACACCTATAGAGTAACACATATTGCAAGTGTGATACTTTCAAGATTGTTAAAAGATTTTTAGGAATGAGATTGGGGCAGCAAGTTTCTGTAAGATACAAGAATAGTAAGATCTAGAGTGAACAATGAAGAAAAACGTATGTAATGACCGAACCGGGTGATGTGAAGCTTACACTAAGTGTAGCTTGCGGTTTGGAGCGTGTAGATAGTCGTGAATGGTCTAAAATCTCTTTGATGAAGCTGGAGAATCTTGAAACAAGGCTGGAAAACACGAGCTTGCAAGACCCAAGCACCAAAAGCTCACAAACCTTCACCTTGCTGGCGGTTTGGTGTTGTCCTATGGTGGTTAACAGTTGTGTTTTGAGAGTATGGGTGGAATGGAGAGAATTTCTTGGTGGTATGATGGTGTTTCTGCTAGAGAATCCGAGAGAGAGTGAGATGAGGTAGAGAGGTGAAGTGTTGATGTGAATTGCATGTAAGTGTAGTGGTCAAAGATATGGTGGTGTGTAGTGGTGAGCAAGAGAGGGGATTGGCCAATGTGGGGCGGCCAAAACTCTTGTTTTGTAGTGAGTTTTGTTTTTAATTTTAATTATTATTAGGAATTGATAATATGTAGGGTAGTATAATGGGGTATATTAGATGGTAAAATGTTGTTAGTTGATGATTATTATGCATGCACATGCATGCTTTATCCGTGAATTTATAAGTGTGTGTGTGTATGCACACATTTTATTTGTTTCAACTAGGATTAAGTTTTTAGCAAGGCTGACTAATTAACATTCCCGGGGCACTAAGTTCCTTAAAGGTAAAACTTTGAAATAGCTAAAATTCACAAAAATCACATAAAATCATGGAAATGCAAATAATAGCAAAGGATGATTCTAATAACGCAGATATAGTTAGATTGTTTCTATTATTAGCACTTATAAGACGGGAAATGATGCAATTAAATTAGGGTTAAAATAATGACCTTGATGTCGGTTGTCACATTCTCCTTTCGTCCTGAAATTTTAGCTTTGATTAGATTCCGAATGGGTGGGTTTGAAAAGGTGTGGAAAATTCTTTTTCATTTCGTCTTCTCGCTCCCAGGTTAACTCAGGTCCTCGTTTCGAATTCCATCTGACCTTGACCATGGGTATGCGGCTCCGCCTGAGTTGCTTGACCAAGCGGTCCGTGATCTCTATGGGCTCTTCCATGAAGTTTAGCTTGTTATTGATTCTTACTTCTTTCAATGGTAGCTCCAGGGTTTTGTCTACAATGCACTTCTTCAAGTTTGACACATGGAATGTGTTGTGTATATAACTCAGCTTCTATGGCAGTTTCAATTTGTACGCTACTGGGCCAATTCTTACAAGTATTTCAATGGCCCAATGTATCTCGGGCTTAGCTTCCCTCTCTTTCCAAACCTCACGGTTCCCTTCCATGGTGCTACTTTCAGCATTACCTTGTCACCCACTTGAAACTTTAATGGTTTTCGTCTCCTATCAGCGTATTTCTTCTGACGGTCCCATGCTGCCCGTAGTCGCTCCTTGATTTTGAAAATCTTGACGGTGGTCTCCAACACGATGTCGGGTCGCAATGCTTGGTTATTACCAATCTCATTCCAACTCAATGGTGATCGGCATTTCTTACAATAGAGAGCCTCATACGGAGCTGTCTTGATACTTGCGTGGTAACTGTTATTATAGGAAAACTCCACTAAAGGGAGGTGGTTATCCTAGTTCCCACCAAAGTCAATCACGCAAGCTCTCAGCATATCCTCCAAAGTTTGAATGGTCCTTTCGCTCTGACCGTCAGTTTGTGGGTGGTAAGCAGTGCTTAAATCCAGACGGGTTCCTAAGGCTTGCTGGAGTGATTTCCAGAAACGAGAAGTGAAACGGCTATCAGGGTCGGAGATTATCGATAGTGGCACACCATGCCTAGTCACTATTTCAACGATATACAGATGAGGCAGTTTTGACAGGTCGTAGTCTTCTCGAATTGGCAAGAAGTGAGCTGATTTAGTTAGCCTATCCACTATTACCCAAATAGCATCATGACTTATAAACGTTCTGGGTATTTTTGTAACAAAATCCATCGTGACGTTATCCCATTTCCATTTTGGGATTTCGGGATGTTGCAACATCCCTGACGGTTTTTGGTTTTCAGCTTTTACCATGGCATAGGTTAGACGCTTCCCGACATAAACAACAATTGCTTTCTTGAGTCCAGGCCACCAAAAAGTGCCTTTAGGTCCTGGTACATTTTGTCGCTTCCGAGGTGAACCGAGTACCTAGATTTGTGTGTTTCATCGAGGATTACCTCTCTAATCCCCCTGTACTTCGGCACCCATGTTCTCCCCTCATATTTTTATGTACCATCATCATTCCTCTCTAACCGCTTCTCCATTCTTGTTAAAGCTTCCCCTGCTAAATTTTCTTCCTTTCATGCTTCACTTTAAGCTTCTTTCAGCCTTGCAATAAGGTCGGTATACACACTTATCCTTAAGGCTCGTACACAAAGAGGCTTTTCTCTCTCCTTTCTGCTCAAAGAATCTGCCATAACATTGGCCTTACCAGGATGATAACGGATTTCACATTCGTAATTGTTTAGCAGCTCGACCCGTCTTCTCTGACGCATGTTCAGCATCTTTTGGTCTAAGATGTGTTGCAAACTTCTATGGTCAGTATAGATGATGCACTTTGTGCCATAGAGGTAGTGCCTCCATATTTAGAGAGCAAACACCGCGGCACCCAATTCCAGATCGTGCATAGTATAGTTCGTCTCATGATCGTTCAGTAGTCTAGATGCATAAGCAATGACCTTGTTGCGTTGCATTAGTACGCATCCCAGCCCTTGACGCGAGGCGTCACAATAGACCACGAAATCTTCGACACCTTCTGGGAGGGCAAGGACAGGTGCACTGCACAACTTTTCCTTAAGCGTTTCAAATGCTTCATTTTGCTCTTGTTCCCACACAAAGGTTTTGTTCTTCTTAGTCAGTGCGGTCAAGGGTTGCACCATGCGCGAGAAGTCCTTTATAAACCGTCGGTAGTATCCGGCCAATCCTCGGAATTGCCTTATCTCAGTGGGAGTTTCAAGAATCTTCCAATTCTATATGGCATCAATCTTGGAAGGGTCGACTTGAATCCCATTCTCGTTTACCACATGCCCTAAGAATTGAATCTATCGCATCTAGAATTCACATTTAGAGAATTTGTCATATAGTTTCTCATTCTTGAGTAATTCAAGAATTAGTCTGAGATGCTTCTCGTGCTCTTCCTTACTACCGGAGTAGATAAGGATGTCATCGATAAACACGATCACAAACTTATCAAGATAAGGGCGGCATACACGGTTCATGAGGTCCATGAACGTTGCTGGTGCATTAGTCAGTCCAAAGGGCATGACTATGTACTTATAGTGTCCATGCCTAGTTCGGAAGGCCGTTTTAGGTATGTCCTATTCTCTTACCTTCAGTTGGTGGTAACCTGACCTCAAATATATTTTGGAGAAATAACTTGCTCCTTGCAATTGATCGAATAGCTTGTCTATTCTCGGAAGAGGCTAACGGTTCTTTATGGTCAGCTTGTTCAGTTCTCTGTAATCAATGCACATACGTAGGGTTCCGTCTTTCTTTTTCACAAACAGTACCGGGGCACCCCATGGAGAGACACTTGGACTTATGAATCCCTTGTCCAGTAGTTCTTGAGTTTGCATCATCAGTTCCTTCATTTCAGGAGGGGCGAGTCGGTACGGTGTCTTGGCTACTGGTGCAGCACCAGGCAGCAAATCTATTTGGAAGTCAACTTGTCGATTCGGGGGAAGTCCCGGTAGGTCTTCCGGATATACTTCTGGGTATTCAGAAACCATTGGGATATCTACAATCTTCTTCACCTCTTTGGCCTTCATCACATAGACTATGAAAGCTGAGCATCCCTTCATTAAGCTCTTGGTAGCTTTTATGGGATATCATAGGGTATAAAGTGTTACTCCTTTCGCCTTGTACCACTAACACTTCGTTGTCGTTCAATGGTATCTTGAGTAGGCGTTCATCGCATACAATTTTGACTTTATGCTTAGCTAGCCAGTCCATACCAACAACCACATCGAATCCTCCTAACTTATTAGGCATCAGATTTATTCTAAATGTATTTCCTTTTAGATTCAATGAGCAATCCTTGATGACTTCATTAGTTTCTAAAATGTTACCATCATCTAATTCAACGGTAAACGTATCGGTTAAGGTACACGCATCTAAGTCAATCAAAGATCTAAAAGCACTAGAGACAAAACTTGCTATCGCTCCAGTATCAAATAAAACAGTAGCAGGATGGTTGTTTATAAGGAACGTACCGTTAACCACATCTGGTTCCTTACGAGCTCCAGCTGGATCCATCACGAATGCTCTTCCCTTAGGCATGTCGGGCTTCGCATCCTTGTCTCTACCCAGCTTAGGACACTTATTCCTCATGTTTCCTTGATCCCCACATTCATAGCATTGTTTTCCTGGTGCGTAAGTGCAGTCCTTGATTAAATGACCTGTCCTCTTGCACCTGAAACAGGGCATCGGGTTACATTCCCCTTGATGGTGTAGTTTGCACTTGTTGCAAAATGGGCTTGTTCCCGAGTACAGTCTCCGGGTCTTGCTTCCCTGATCATCATGCCTCGCACCTTCAAAACTCTTTCTACCTAACCCGCTACTACTTCCAACCGCTCTCTTTACTTCAAACCACTTTCTTTTCACACCAACAGACTTCCTCTTCTCATCAGCCCTAGTTTGCTCAGTCCATCCAGCCCTAACTAAGTCATTAGTCAAAGTGCTGGTAAGGTCAACCGCAGCTTGTAGAGTCAAGGGCTTAGAGGAGCGGACCATTCCCCTAACTCTAGGATGTAGCCCCCAGATGAAACGTGCTACACCTTTAGATTCCGGTGTTACCAGATGGGGAACCAGTCGGGATAGGGCTAAGAAATGATTGATGTACTCCGTGTAGTTAGGACCTTTCATTTCCAGACTAAAGAATTCAGACTCTAGCTTCTCAAGTTGATTGATGGGGCAGTACTTGTTGGTTAACAACTCTCTGAATTCGGTCCAGCTTATTCGATTTGCAGCATTCCTTCCACGTTCTTGAGTGACCGACTTCCACCATTCCAATGCCGATCCTTTCAGTGATTGAGAAGCAAATCTCACCATATGGTCCATTTTGCATCCACTGATGTCCAAAATAGCTTCCATCTCGTCAATCTATCTGTAAGTCTCTATAGCACCCTCGGTGCCATAGAAGTCCTTGGGTTTGCATGCCATAAAGGTCTTATAGTAGCATCCATTCCTTAATGCTTCGGCTTCTTCGTTATGGCCCTCGTTGTTCCCAGGTCCATCATTACCATTAGTGTAACTCCGATCATCATTGATTTTCATGATAATGGTTGAAATGGCGTTAGCAATCTGTTGTGCTACGAGGTTAGCCATCCTCTCATCATTTTCTTGATTAGCATTTCCCCTACGGGGAGTTCCCGGTGGGGTAGGTTGGTTTCCAGTTTGCCTGGCCTCCTCATGACGGGCCCTTGTAGCTCATCGCCTCCCAAATCGTGTTCGTCTCCTAGTTGGCTTTCTGATAGTATCATAAATAGATTCGTTTAGCATCTCAAAATTTGTTTCGAATAGCTCATGCATCAATACCCTATTATACCTTGCCTCAGGAGGAGGAATCATTGTGTATATATATATATACATACATATATATATATATATATATGTATATATATATATATTTATATACAACCCAGTAAGTGATTGTTACAAGGTTCAATTCAAAGCATATCATAACAGTTTAGACAATCAATCAGAATGGGGCACGGACCAATTTTAAAGCATAACATAACACATGGCAACTCAATATAAATTGTCCAATAATCTAGCATCAAAACAAGCAGTTTTATAGTTAAACAGAGAATGTAGTATCAACAAGCAAGTTGAATCAGAGTCATGCTCTTACAATTTGGAGGGTGCCATTACCCCCATAATAGTAATAATAATAGTATCAAATATTAATCGAAATAGTTTCCTTCAACTTTCTAAAGACAGATAGTCCCACTTCTTATCCCTGCTCTCACATCCACCTTTTCTTCAGTCATCCTGAGTTCTTCTTCTTCTGCTCCTGTTCCAACCGCTGCACCTCATGTGAAGCCATCATAGCCTGAAATTGAGTAGACTGGGGGTCCGGGTGGCGTGCTGAAGAGTCAGCTCGTGGCGACGGACGGTCTTCAAATCTCATCCAGTGCTGCATCAGAGGTTCCCACGTCACTTACCCGGCGGCTAGACTGGGACTACCTATCACCAGCCAATACGCTAGGTCCGTCATACGTGCTGTGCCTCGGTGGCATCCAGGGCTCGTCACGTGGGTGGTGTCGGAGTGGGTCAAACGGCGGTGGTGCAGGTATAGGAGTCCTAACAGGTGGTGGAGGAGGTGGTGGCATCCTAAAGGAGACTGAGGGTCCAGGCCTAGCACTCTTGCGTGGATGGGTGATAACACATGCACCCCTATTCCCAATAGGTGGGATAGGCGAGTGGGCAGAAGCAACAACGTGTGGAGAGTGGGAGCGCGTCCGGCTCCTGGAAGGTCTTATTGAGGAAGTGTCCTCAGAAGCTTCAGTGTCATCTGACGTGACGGATATCCATCCTGGGTGTCCGCATCCCCGGAGATATGCCTCATACTCTGTCTGAGGCTTCGCCCTTCTTAGGGTCCCAATAGGAGTAGTCTTATTATCAGGGTGTGCAGGCGCCTTACCTTTATTAGCCATAGCCCTTGTGTCCTGTAAGGAAACATCATGAGTAATTTGGTTTCTCATAGCTCATGGTTATAATGATAGTACTAGGAATAGTAGTAATGGCAGAAGTATCAGATATTCCAACATATCATTTGTCAATGATATCAAAATCAATAGTCTCATCAAATAGTATCAGGTATCCCAACATATCAATTGTCAATGATATCGAATCAATAGTCTCTTTAAATAGTGTCGGATAACATAGTTCATCATAGAATTCATTTAAATCCCCTTTTCAAAATAAGTTTCAAAATCATCAACGTGAATCAGAAAAGTCCAAACATTACCTAAAGGTCCGTGATGGAAATTACACGTCTGGTAAATTCATGATTACATTGATCAAGTGCAATCATCAATTTACCCAACCCGATCATTCCAACACTTCCCACAAGGATAGTCCTAGGGTATCAGGATTGTAGCGTAAGGTCTACTATGGTATCCCGACATCTCTACAACCTTTGGCTCTGATACCAATCTGTCACACCCCGGCCCAGGTAGGGTGGGACGTCACAGACTAGCAACTATATATGGCAGCGGAAACAAACTAATACAAGAGCTCAAAGGAGAGAATATCACATGGCATTTAAATTTTTCAAAAGATACCAGGGATAGAAACAGATCTAGCACCCAAATAAGTTAATTAACCAACATAGAGACAAATTGTATTGTTTAAAAGAAATTTCAATTTTTCATAATGTTCCTTAAGGAAAATAAGCCAATACCATGGTCACGGGGATAAGTCTAGGTCTTCAACAACAGCTAGAGTCTCTTCATGGATTACCTAAAACATGCTCAAAAAGAAATTATGTCAACTAAAAAGTTGGTGAATTCAAGTGCTTAAAGTTTAAAAACAAATGGACTAAACAAAGTCCTCATTTGACAAAAAGGAAAGAATCATAGTTTCAACATCGTGGGAGTATCATTATCAACCCTGCACTCAGTCCCGGTTAGCCTCTTCTAAAGTTGTGTTTTACCGGTTATTCCCGAAGGAAGAACTGAGCCCCAAACTAGTGTACCATACCAGTCCGGTTGGTTCACCATAGTTTGTTAACAAAACCTATCACATGCCACAAACGACCCCTCAGGATCTCAGTGGGGTACCCTTCCTAAACGGAAGCCACTGTGTGTGGGGATTCCCCAAATAGATCTATCCATATAAAATAAGCGGTTCACAAAAGGATTAATGATCATGATATAAGTATCAGCAGGTAACCATAAATCCCACATACAATCACCAAGTAAAGCACAATTGTTTTTCATAAATAGCAGAGCATGTTTAATCCCAAAGCAGTAGTAAAAAGGGGATCCCTAGAACTCACCTTAGGTGTTAAGCAAAAATAACTCTTCGTGTGCCAGGAATGTCTCAAGCCTAGCACCCTAGCATCAATATTATGTGGTAAGCTACTGCTCTAAACTCAATCAAAGTGTATAAAGTGTGTCAAAGATTTAGTTGCCGGATTCAGCTTTGATTCGATTAGGGTTTGTATAAAAAGTTTCCTTTTATGGAAAGTTATGGTTTCTTATGTAATTTAGGATTTTCCCCATTAAGTTAATGATATAGGCTAAATAATATTGTTTAAGTGATTATTAGTCTCATATGAGTCGGTTTTGAAATTTGGGAAAATTTACAATTTAGTCCCTCTAGTTTCAAAATTGATAGTTTCTACCCTCAAGAATGGTTTCTTGTACTAGATAACTTTTATGACCAAAGATTAGGTTCTTGAAGTTAAATTAACTTATTCTTAAGTAAGTGTACACAAATTTTCAGATTATAGGTCTGGTTTAATACCTATGTGTTTAACGTTCCCGGTCATGGTAAAACCGAAGGGTTTTAATGGTTAATTATGAACTTTCATGTTTTTGAGTCTTAGACCAGTAGATAACGTTTCAAGTCCTTTGATTATGAAGTTTTTGCCTCTAATAGTTGAATGCCTCGTTTTGTGTTTAACCCGTTAAAAAGCGTTTTTAAACGAATTTGACCGTTTAAAAGCTCGTTTGACCAATTTTTCTACTTTATAAGTTATTTTCCCACTTAACCTACTGAAATAAAATGGTTTTTATAAATTTTATCTCTACACCCATATTTCTTAGATTTCCCTAAAAAACGTCTCCCGGTTAATACCCGTTTTTAACTAAAACCCATTTAATTTACCTTATTGACCATTTAATCGACCCATTTACTCCAGAACATTTTATTATCCATTATTAAGCCTGGAATTCTCCTTAAAAAGTTTGAAGTCCAAGCTCTCTTGTTTTTAAGTCGTTTTACCATGTTTACGGGTCCCGGATATGTCCAAAATTGCTTATAAGTCTATAACATTTACATTTTCAGCCTTTAACATCTCATCACATACCCAAAATCGTCCAAAACATTCTGAAATATCTATTCTAACATACGGGTTCAACCAACCGATTACAACAAGATGGGAAACCTTAAGTTTACACCGTTTTCATCCATTACATATGTGTTATATGTTATAATTTGTAGTTAAACATTATCCGAATCTTTTGTAACTTTAAATACAGGTTATTAGAAGGTTAAGAAATCCATTTTGAGCAGATTACATGGTTAGTTTGAAAGATTACTAGTTGATACAAGTTGGATGATGTAAATACACCCAAAGAGGGAGTTTTCTAGATGTAAACCGGGTTACGCCTATAGAGTAACACATATTGCAAGTGTGATATCTTCAAGATTGTTAAAAGCTCTTTAGGAACGAGATTGGGGCAGCAAGTTTCTATAAGATACAAGAATAGTAAGATCTAGAGTGAACAATGATGAAAAACGTATGTAATGACCGAACTGGGTGATGTGAATCTTACACTAAGTGTAGCTTGCGGTTTGGAGCATGCAGATTGTCGTGAATGGTCTGAAATCCTTTTGATGAAGCTGGGGAATCTTCTAACAAGGCTGGGAAACACGAGCTTGCAAGACCCGAACACCAAAAGCTCACAAACCTTCACCTTGCTTGCGGTTTGGTGTTGTCCGATGGTGGTCCACGGTTGTGTTTCGAGAGTATGGCTGGACTGGAGAGAATTTCTTGGTGGTGTGATGGTGTTTCTGCTAGAGAATCCGAGAGAGAGTGAGATGAGGTAGTGAAGTGAAGTTTTGATGTGAATTGCACGCAAGTGTAGTGGTCAAAGATATGGTGGTGTGTAGTGGTGAGCAAGAGAGGGGATTGGCCATGGTGGGGCGGCCGAAACTCTTGTTTTGTAGTGAGTTTTGTTTTTAATTTAATTATAATTAGGAATTGATAATATTTAGGATAGTACAATGTGGTATATTAGATGGTAAAATGTTGTTAGTTGATGATTATTATGCATGCACATGCATGCTTTATCCCTGAATTTATAAGTGTGTGTGTATGCACACATTTTATTTGTTTCAATTAAGATTAATTTTTAGCAAGGGTGACTAATTAACATTCCCGAGGCACTAAGTTTATTAAAGGTAAAACTTTGAAATAGCTAAAATTCACAAAAATCATATAAAATCATGGAAATGCAAATAATAGCAAAGGATGATTCTAATAACACAGAGATAGTTAGATTGTTTCTATTATTAGCACTTATAAGACGAGAAATGATGCAATTAAATTAGGGTTAAAATAATGACCTTGAGGTCGGTTGTCACGCACACGGTCGATCATTATGATTGACAAGGCCCTTTGGTATGCCCTAGGTGACTGGATCAGCTTCAGGCACAATGTTCGTGGTTTAATTACCATAGGTCTAGCATCAGCTTCGTGCACAATGATCGGGGTATTACCTATTGGTTTGAATGAATGGGAGAGATGACTTGCCCTAGGTGACGAGATCGGCTTCAGGCACAATGTTCGTAGTTTAATTACCCAGGTCCAGCATCAGCTTCGTGCACAATGTTCGGGGTATTGTTCATCATTCCATATGAAAGTAAAAGAATGATGTAATGTACAAAGAAAGAATGTAAGAAAGTAAGAAAGTAAATGAATGATGTAAAGTACATTACGAAAAAATGAGAACGAAAGTAAGAGAATGTTAATAAAATGCATGATCGCATATGAGAGTAAAGAAAGCTTTTAATGAAAGTATGGTATTTTATTTATAAAACTAGAACTCACTCAGCAACGCTGACTTTTATGTATTTTCCAGTTGGCAGGTAAAAGTTGCTAAGGATGGCACGGGGTAGCTACTTGGCATTTTTTTGGGATGGCATCCATTAGGACCTTTCATTTCCAGACTAAAGAATTCTAACTTTTGGCTAATAGCTCTCTGAATTCGGTCCAGCTTATTCGATTTGCAGCACTCCTTCCACGTGCTTGAGTGACCGACTTCCACCATTCCAATGCCGATCCTTTCAGTGATTGAGAAGCGAATCTCACCATATGGTCCATTTTGCATTCACTGCTGTCAAAAACAGCTTCCATCTCATCAATCCATCTGTAAGTCTCTATAGCAACCTCGATGCCATAGAAGTCCTTGGGTTTGCATCCCATAAAGGTCTAATAGGAGCATCCATTCCTTAACGCTTCGGCTTCTTCGTTATGGTCCTCGTTGTTCCCAGGTCCATCATTACCATTAGTAATACCATGGTCTGAATGGCATTAGAAATCTGTTGTGCTACGAGGTTAGCCATCCTCTCGTCATTTTCTTGATTAGCATTTTCCCTACGAGGAGTTCCTGATGGGGTAGGTTGGTTTCCAGTTTGCCTGGACTCCTCATGGCGGCCCCTTGTAGCTCCTCGGCTCCCAAATCGTGTTCCTCTCCTAGTTGGCATTCTGATAGTATCACAGATAGATTCGTTTAGCATCTCAAAATTGTTTTCGAATAGCTCATGCATCAATACCCTATTATACCTTGCCTCAGGAGGAGGAATCGTGGTGTGTGTATATATATATATATATATATATATATATATATATATATATATATATATATATATACAACCCAGTAAGTGATTGTTACATGGTTCAATTCAAAGCATATCATAACAGTTTAGACAATCAATCAGAATGGGGCACAGACCAATTTTAAAGCATAACATAACACATGGCAACTCAATATAAACTGTCCAATAATCTAGCATCCAAACAAGCAGTTTCATAGTTAAACAGAGATAGTAGTATTAGCAAGCAAGTTGAATCAGAGTCACGCTCTTACAATTTGGAAGCTGCCATTACCCATATAATATTAATAATAATAGTATCAAATATTAATCGAAATAGTTTCCTTCAACAGTCTAAAGACAGATAGTTCCACTTCTTATCCCTGCACTCACATCCACATTTTCTTCAGCCATTCAAGCCATCCTGAGTTCTTCTTCTTTTGCTCCTGTTCCAACCGCTGCACCTCATGTGAACCCATCATAGCCTGAAATTGAGTAGACTGGGAGGTCCGGGTGGAGTGCTGAAGAGTCAGCTCGTGGCTACGGACGGTCTTCAAGATCTCATTCAGTGCTGCATAAGAGGGTCCTACGTCACTTGCCCGGTGGCTAGACTGGGAGTACCTATCACCAGCCAGTACGCTAGGGTCGTCATACATGCTGTGCCTCGGTGGAATCTAGGGCTCATCACATGGGTGGTGTCGGAGTGGGTCAAACGGCGGTGGTGCAGGTATAGGAGTCCTAACAGGTGGTGGAGGAGGAGGTGGCATCCTAAAGGAGACTGAGGGTCCAGGCCTAGCACTCTTGCGTGGACGGGTGATAACACGTGCACCCCTATTCCCGATAGGTGGGATAGGCGAGTGGGCAGAAGCAGCAACGTGTGGAGAGTGGGAGCGCGTCTGGCTCCTGGAAGGTGTTGTTGAGGAAGTGTCCTCAGAAGCTTCAGTGTCATCCGACGTGATGGATATCCATCCTGGGTGTCCGCATCTCCGGAGATATGCCTCATACTCTGTCTGAGGCTTCGCCCTTCTAAGGGACCCAATTGGAGTACTCTCATTATCAGGGTGTGCAGGCGCCTTACCTTTATTAGCCATAGCCCTTGTGTCCTGTAAGGAAACATCATGAGTAATTTGGTTTCTCATAGCTCATGGTTATAATGATAGTATTAGTAATAGTAGTAATGGCAGTAGTATCAGATATTCCAACATATCATTTGTCAATGATATCAAAATCAATAGTCTCATCAAATAGTATTAGATATCCCAACATATCAATTGTCAATGATATCAAATCAATAGTCTCTTTAAATAGTATCTGATAACATAGTTCATCATAGAAGTCATTTAAATCCCCTTTTCAAAATAAGTTTCAAAATCATCAACGTGAATAAGAAAAGTCCAAACATTACCTAAAGGTCCGTGATGGAAATTACACGTCTGGTAAATTCATGATTACGTTGATCAAGTCTAATCATCAATTTACCCAACCCGATCATTCCAACACTTCCCACAAGGACAGTCCTAGGGTATCAGGGTTGTAGCGTAAGTTCTACTATGGTAGGGTGGGACAAACCAATACAAGAGCTCAAAGGAGAGAATATATGGCAGCGGAAACAAACCAATACAAGAGCTCAAAGGAGAGAATATCACATGGAATTTAAAGTTTTCAAAAGATACCGGGGCTAGAAATAGATCTAGCACCCAAATAAGTTATACAACCAACATAGAGACAAATTGTATTGTTTAACAGAAATTTTCAATTGTTCATATTATTCCTTAAGGAAAATAAGCCAATGCCATGGTCACGGGGATAAGTCAAGGTCTTCAACAACAGCTAGAGTCTCTTCATGGATTACCTGAAACATGCTCAAAATGAAATTGTGTCAACTAAAAAGTTGGTGAATTCAAGTGCTTAAAGTTCAAAAACAAATGGGAGTATCCTAATCAACCGTGCACTCAGTCCCGGTTAGCCTCTTATAAAGTTGTGTTTTACCAGTTATTCCCGAAGGAAGAACTGAGCCCCAAACCAGTGCACCATATGTCACACCCCGGGCCCAGGTAGGGTGGGACGTCACAGACTAGAAACAACAAACATGGCAGCGGAAACAAACCAATATAGGAGCACAAAGGGAGAGAACATCACATGGCATTTAAAGTTTAAAAGATATCCGGCTGGAAACAGATCCAGCCCCAAATGTTTACACAATTTAACATAAAATAAAATAGTAATTGTCACAATCATTACCCAACATTGTTCAAATTAAGTTTTGGTCACACAAAAGAAATGCCATGGTCTCGGGGGATGAGTCTAAGTCTTCCATAACAGTTAAGAGTCTTCACGGTTAAGGTAAAACCGAAGAGTTTTAACGGTTATTAATGGATTTTCATAAATTTGAGTCTTAGACCAGTATGTATCATCTTAAAGACATTTTTTATAAGTTTTATGTCCTTTAATTATGAAATTTTTACTCTAGTATTTGAAAGCCTCCTTTTTACGTTTAACCCGTTAAAACGCGTTTTTACCCGAATTTGACCATTTAAAAGCTTGTTTGACCCACATTTAAAATCCTTTTAAGTCTTTTAACCCTTTACGTACTGTAATAACATGGTTTTAGTAAATTTCACGCTTAACTTTGTTTTCTTTGATTTTTACCTCAAACGTTACCCGTTTCACACCCGATTTTAGTTAAAATCACCATTTAATCCTATCTTTATATTACTCAAACCATCCATTTATTTCCAAATCATATTATTAACCTTTTAGAGCCTGGAATTCTGTTTTAAAAAAATATTAATGTCATAGTTCACTTATTTTTAAGTGGTTTTTCCATGTTTTCGGGTCCCAAATATGTCCAAATCACTTATAGGTCCATGACAATCGCATTTTCAGCCTCTAACATCTCATTACATGCCCAAACTCATCCATAATATTCTGAAATTAACAATCTAGCTTACGGTTCATACGCACCGATTACAACAACTAGCAAAAACTACAAGTTACACCCCTTTTCATCCATTAAACATGTGTTATAAGTTGAAATTTGCGAGAAATCATTAACAAAACCTTTTGTAACTTGGAAAGCAGATTATTATGAGGTTAAAAAGTCTATTTGAGCAGCTTACATAGTTAGTTTCGGGAGGTCCTAAGATGTGCACGATGGATGGTGTACAAACACCCGATAAGTGGGTTTTCTTGGTGTAACCAGAGTTACACCTAAGGAATGATGTGTTCTACGAGTATGGTACCTTCAAGAACGTGAAAATATCCTTGGGAGCACGATGTTAGCCGCAAGTTTCTGCTAGAAATGAGTTTGGTAAGGTTGTGAGTGAAAAACAAAGACATATGCACGAATGAACTATAACCGAAAGGTATCGAGCTTACTCTTGGTATTTCTCACGGTTTGGAGCGTGTTGTGAGTCGTGGATGGATTGAAACCTCTTGGACAAGGCTGGAGAGCCTTCTAGCATGGCTGAAATGTCGACCTCTTGCAGGATACGAGCACCAAGAGTCCACAAAGTAGCACCCTCTTCGGTTGGTGCTTGGCCGAGACTTGCTTGGTGTTCGCTCACGATTTTGGCTGGAGTATTGCTACGATTTCGAGTGTGTGTGTGTGTGTTTTCTGGAGAGAAACGAAGATAAAAGGGAGAGGGTAAGGTGGTTTGAGTGTGAGAGTGGTGAACAGAATTGCATGTGAAGTGTATGGGTGAGGGAGAGGTGGTGAAGTAGTGAGAGGAGTGGGGAAAGGGGGCGGTCGAGATTTGGCATTATGTGGGGGGGTTTATTTTTTTTAAAAAAATTTTTAAATCTAATATGATTATTTAGAAGTAGTATTTTGTAGAGTATTGAAAAATGTTAATTGATTAAATGTGTGCCCACATTTTTAATTATTTCACTCAAGATTTTGTAGTGCATGATTATGCATGCTAGATCCCAAAATTTACAAGTTTGAGTATGTATGCACACATTTTTAATTATTTCACTCAAGATTAAATTCTTGGTAAGGGTGACTAATTAACATACCCGGAACACTATGTTTTTAGAAGGAAAAACTTGAACTAGCTATAAGGCACAAAGTCACATTAATCATGTAAAAGCAAGTAATATCAATTGATTATTCTAATGACACTGATATAATTAGATTGTTTCTGTTATTAGTACTCATGATATGGGTAATGATGCAATTAGATTAGGGTTAAGATAATGACCTTAAGGTCGGTTGTCACACCATAGTTGTCCGGATGCTTCACCATAGTTTCTTAACAAAACCTGTCACACGCCACAAACGACCCCTCAGGATCTCAGTGGGGTACCCTTCTTAAACGGAAGCCACTGTGTGTGGGGATTCCCCAAATAGATCTATCCATATAAAACAAGCGGTTCACGAAAGAATTAATGATCATGATATAAGTATCAGCAGGTAACCATAAATCCCACATACAATCACCAAGTAAAGAACAATTATAGTTCATAAATAGCAGAGCATGTTTCATCCCAAAGCAGTAGTAAAAAGGGGGATCCCTAGAACTCACCTTAGGTGTTAAGCAAAAATAACTCTTCGTGTGCTAGGAATGTCTCAAGCCTAGCACCCTAGCATCAATATTATGTGGTAAGCTACTACTCTAAACTCAATCAAAGTGTATAAAGGGTGTCAAAGATTTAGTTGTCGGATTCAGCTTTGATTCGATTAGGGTTTGTATAAAAAGTTTCCTTTTATGGAAAGTTATGGTTTCTTATGTAATTTATGATTTTTCCCCCATTAAGTTAATGATATAGGCTAAATAATATTGTTTAAGTGATTATTAGTCTCATATGAGTCGGTTATGAAATTTTGGAAAATTTACAATTTAGTCCCTCAAGTTTCAAAATTGATAGTTTCTACCCTCAAGTTTGGTTTCTTGTACTAGATGACTTTTATGACCAAAAATCAGGTTATTGAACTTAAATTAACTTATTACTAAGTAAGTGTACACAAATTTTCAGATAATAAGTCCGGTTTAATACCTATGTGTTTAACGTTCCCGATCATGGTAAAACCGAAGGGTTTTAACGATTAATTATGAACTTTCATGTTTTTGAGTCCTAGACCAGTAGATAACATTTTAAAGACATTTTTCTAAGTTTCAAGTCCATTGATTATGAAGTTTTTTCCTCTAATAGTTGAAAGCCTTGTTTTTGTGTTTAATACGTTAAAACACGTTTTTAACCGAATTTGACCGTTTAAAAGCTCGTTTGACCAATTTTGTACTTTATAAGTTATTTTCCCACTTAACCTACTAAAATAACATGGTTTTTATATATTTTAGCTCTACACCCATATTTCTTTGATTTCCCTCGAAAACGTCTCCCGGTTAATACCCGTTTTTAACTAAAAAGTCATTTAACTTACCTTATTGACCATTTAATCGACCCATTTACTCCAGAACATTTTATTATCCATTATTAAGCCGGGAATTCTCTTTAAAAAGTTTAAAGTCCAAGCTCTCTTGTTTTTAAGTCGTTTTACCATGTTTTCGGGTCCCGGATATGTCCAAAATTGCTTATAAGTCTATAACATTTATATTTTCAGCCTTTAACATCTCATCACGTACCCAAAATCATCCAAGCCATTATGAAATATCTATTCTAACATATGGGTTTAACCAACCCATTACAACAAGATGGGAAACCTTAAGTTTACACCGTTTTCATCCATTACATATGTGTTATATGTTATAATTTGTAGTCAAACATTATCCGAATCTTTTGTAACTTTAAAAACAGGTTATTAGAAGGTTAAGAAATCCATTTTGAGCAGGTTACATGGTTAGTTTGAAAGATTACTAGTTGATACAAGTTGGATGGTGTAAATACACCCAAAGAGGGGTTTCTAGGTGTAAACCGGGTTACAACTATAGAGTAACACATATTGCAAGTGTGATACCTTCAAGATTGTTAAAAGCTCTTTAGGAATGAGATTGGGGCAGCAGGTTTTTGTAAGATACAAGAATAGTAAGATCTAGAGTGAACAATGAAGAAAAACGTATGTAATGACCAAACCGGGTGATGTGAAGCTTACACTAAGTGTAGCTTGTGGTTTGGAGTGTGTAGATAGTCGTGAATGGTCTGAAATTCCTTGGATGAAGCTGGAGAATCTTCTAACAAGGCTGGAAGACACGAGCTTGCAAGATGTGACATCAGTCACTTCAAGGTCCGTCATTTAACATGAAACTTCGTTAACTATCCTTAGAGTATTCATTTTTCACCTTCATAGATTGTTCGTGAGGACATCATGTTAGATTTGTTTTCTGTTTTAGTGGTGCTATCAGTACTTACAACCATATCATCCAAAATGCTCACGAATATCACAACCGACACTACTAATTATATTATGTTATATAATATAAACAAAATTAAACACATCCTTGTAATTAGTATAACGCGCGTGTTTACGTCATTTTCAACCGAAACGAGTTTAGGGGCTCGGGGGCTAAGTACAGGGACCAAATGTGATAACTTGCAAACTAGGCTGGGTATAAATACCCTCTTCCCAGCCATTTTTCACCATCATCTTCATCTCCATCGCTCTTCTTTTTCTTCTCCATATTCCCTCAATCTAGCACCAAATTCGTCACGTTTGTTGCGTTTTCGCCGTCTAAACTTGGTTATCATCGTGAATACCCACTCCTAGCAGGTAGATAACCTTGTTTGACCCGTTTCTTGCTCGATTTAACTTCTGCGTTTTCTAGGGTTTCGGGTGTTCGGGTTCATCCGAGCACATGAGGTCGTGTGGGCTTGTGTGTTGCGTTCCAGTGTGTGTTTCTTACTTAGACATGTTAGGATATGGGTTCTAGAAGTTCTTGGAGCGTAAAACGAGTGCTCGGAGCAGCTGGACGCTGCTCTGCACTTCAGCAGTCGCGAACTTACTGTTCAGGCGACTGGGTCTTCCATGCGACTGAGCCGTGCGACTGAGTGAGTCGTGCGACTGAGTCCATGCGTCTGAGTCTATCGTGCGACTGAGTGGTGCGACTGGGTGAGTCGTGCGACTGAGTGGTGCGACTGGGGTGAGTCGTGCGACTGAGTCCATGCGTATGAGAATGAGTGCGATTGAGTCAATGCGGATGATTGTGTGCGACTGTGTGTATCGCACGACTGAAGATCCAATCGTACGAATGAAGATACAGTCGTACGAATGAAGCTGATTCATATGACTGAGGGTTAAATCGTGCGAATAGAAGGCTGAGTCGTGCGAGTGGGTGCGGTGTGGAACGACTAAGTGCTTAGTCGCACGAATGGGAGTTCAGTCGTGCGAATGAAGCTGATTCGCATGACTAAAAGTTGATTCGTGCGAATGGAGTGTCCAGTCGAGCATCTGGTCTTGTCGTGCGCATGGAATCATTATGTGTGAAGTTTTCCTGTGTGTTGTGTGTGTTGCGTGCAAGTGTTACCCACGACCGAACCGAAACTGCCCGAACCTATTGAACGTCACCTTATGCTTATTGCTCATTATTAATGCTTGTCAGTAACTGTCAATAGGTGTTGACTGTTCATAGCATTCTACTGTTGGGAATATTTCATCGTGCTTATCATCTATTCAGTGATTTTCGTGGCCCCTTTTTACGCTTGTATAACTTTTAAACATTTTCAAACTTGGGGGAAAAGAATGCTCGCTTATTTAACTTGATTTCAAGCATCCTCCCTTGTGGAAGATTGCCACTACTTGATGAGTATCTTAACTTGCTTAACATGTTGATTGATGCTAAGGATAAACGGATGTCAAGTAACTGGTTTAGGCATCGTTCTAGGCGTATCGCGGATGTGGTGGGAACGCTGCGGGGAACCCTATATATAAGCATCCCTGGTATACTAAGAATGTGCTTAAACTGGGCTACGTGATGATCCTTATTGACTGAGGCATGGATTGTTGGAACTTGACTCTATGATATGTTACCCCTTGTATGTTACTTGGTGGTTTTACATTACTATGTGCTATTACTTGATGCTATGTGTTGTGTGATGTTACTTGTGAATGCTATTGACCTTGGCTGCTCTCGGCGGTGAGGTTCTTCTCTGTGGGTCTACTTCGTGGTTCTTCTTGCCGAGCATCCATTACAACCATTAATCCCGGTAATGGGACCTAAGGATTGGTTTGGTTGTAACCTATACGTATGCGCTTTGTGGATCTTGCTACGTCATTGCCCAATACAACCATTAGTTCCAGTAATGGGACCTAAGGATTGGTTTGGTTGTAAACTAAATGTATGCGCTTTGTGGATCTTGCTACATCTTTGCCCTTCAATACAACCATTAGTTCCGGTAATGGGACTTAAGGATTGGTTTGGTTTTAGCCTATACGTATGCGCTTTGTGGATCTTGCTACGTCATATAAACTAAACGTATGCGCTTTGTGGATCTTGCTACGTCATATAAACTAAACGTATGCGCTTTGTGGATCATGCTACGTCATTTTAAACTTGTTAAACAATGCAAAATCTTTCAATACAACCATTAGTTCCGGTAATAGGACCTAAGGATTGGTTTGGTTGTAAACTAAATGTATGCGCTTTGTGGATCTTGCTACGTCATTTTTAAACTATTTACACCTTGGAAATGTTTTTCCTTACAGCCATCAATTCCCGTGAGGAACCGATGAATAGGCTTGGCTGTAGCTATTTATAACTGGTAAATCCGCCTATACATAAGTGTAGTTGCGGTAGTTCTTAATAAACTTACTTACTGTTTTCATCTTATCATCTTTTCATACTTAAAACCTGCGAAGCTCACCAACAATTATGTTGACCGTTTTGAGCATTTCTTTTCAGGTGATCAGGGTAATTGAAGTACTAGCACTGCTACCTTTTTAGTGGAGACCCTAGGAAGCACATTTTTGAGGCTGAACGTAGATAATGAACAATTCTTTTGTACATTGTTGCAGCCCATTTAACAAATAACATTCTTTTGAACACTTGTTCCCGGGTTGTGGGAAACTAAACAATGTTAATCTATATGTTTATGTGATTATTTGATATTATGCTTATGACTATGATGTCGTGAACATTGACTGAACACGACACAAGTCTCCATTTATGTACGGGTGTCGTCATGGCACGCTTGTCATCATATCTATATTGCATCTCTATTGTTAACCATGTGTTATGACGATCCCGTCTAGCTCGCATCCCCGTGTTTCCGCTATCAGCGGGGGTGTGACAGACTGGTATCAGAGCCATTGGTTATAGAGAATTAGGCAATACACTTGACCTAGACTATTACCTAGGAACCTTCATGTAGAGTACATGCTAGGACTGGCTTGCATTTAATATAACATGTTTGTTCCTCTATACTTGTTACTTGTCTCTATACGAGATTCTATACATATGTGCTTGCTATCTGATCATCCTGAGGAAGACACTATTACTCTTAGTCTTTCTCCATGGGATACCATTATACTAGAATCTTACATTGTATGCGCACAACATCATATCATTAGGTTGAGATACCTAAACAGAAGGGAACCTCGGTGATCACACGTAGCGTCGATCTCGGATACTAAATCTGACCCTTAACATGGTTATGCCTGAAATCCTGAAAGTATGAATGATAGGCAACTATCATTAGACATATTGTGCTTATGTGCTTGGAGTTTATATGCTATTACATACTAGTATTGGAATACTAATGGCTTACGGACATGAGGACATTACACGAACCATGCTTGATGAGTGTTGACAATACTATGATGTTAACTTGGGGTAAGTGGAGCTAGGGTGACCATGCAAAGCAAATTACCATTACGGGTCCACACGTAATTGTAATTCGCCGTGCACGAGAAGTCTGGCAAATCTTACCGTGAGGTAACGATCAGGAGTATCACAAGTTCTCTATTCTATACCCTAGGGTGTGCTAGGATCATAATTCTAGTAAAACCTCGTAAGGGTAACAACTGTGACGCCCTAAACCCGGCAGGGCACCGGAGGCACGTCACGCAGTTGGATTAATATTTTAAGCACAAATCAGAGCTTTCTATTTATAGCGGAAGACTTTAAACACTATTAGATATTAACCCAACTTTTTTAAAACATTTTACATATGATTTTATTTAATTATACATCGCCCTATTTACATTATTAACAAGCCCTAAATACTATGCCAGCAACTGCTCCGGGATAGCGTCCTCATCAGTTCATACTTGCTTTCCTCTATTATCAGAGGATCCCTCCTTACCTAGCACACACAACACACTCAAAACATCAGATAAACTGGTGAGTTCTAATTTCATTAAAACATTAACAACATTTTCACACACACCACAGCTATCTTTTATTGGCAATATTATAAATTCAACTTTCATCATTATTCTGTCCCACTAGACCTGTCCCATCGAATGTCGGTTGCCCACATCTAGCAACTACCAGTTCCCCATACCCAGTAACGTCGGCTGCCCACATCCAGCAACTACCAGTTACTACACTCAGAAACATCGGTTGCCCACATCCAGCAACTACCAGTTTCTCATACTCGGTAACGTCGGTTGCCCACATCTAGCAACTACCGGTTACCATACCCAGAGACGTCAGTTGCCCACTTCTAGCAACTACCAGTCTCCCATACCCAGTAACATCGGTTGCCCACATCTAGCAACTACCGGTTACTATCTCTCATCCAGTAGGATGCCAATTAATCATCTAGGGTCGTCACCACAAGATGTTCACAAAGCTGAGTGATCGTCATCACTCCTATCAAACTGTACAGTTTCACACTCAGGCATCTTACCCTAACTGGCCTGTTGAGATTTACATCACATTACATTTCAAAAACATTTCTTTTATTTATTGCCAATATTATCACATTCACTCACATCCCACACATTCTTTCTTTTTGCACCAGTTTTAACATATTTTCATTAATCATCACACCCCATCCGACCCACTGGAATCATTACCATCACGTAATGATTAACAATGTTCAGATGACTATCTTTTACACCCTACCTGACCCATTGTAATCATTACCATCATGTATGATTAATAATGTTCAGGTAATCATTTATTACCCCCACTTCCCCCTGACAGCAATTAGAAACACATCACATTACTATCACAAATCTGGTACTAAAACATTTAATTCATTTATCATTATATGTGTGCTAGCCTAAATGTTAAAACCAAACATTTGAAAAGGGCTTAGAACTCACCTTATCAATTTCCTCACCACAGTCTACACAATCCACGTACCCAAGATAACTAGTCCTTCCTCTAATCAAGGTATATCTAAAGCAATAAACCCTGATTCAATAAACTTATTCTCAAACAGGCCCTCATACGATTGAACACTTATGCGAATGAGCAATCATACGACTGGACCTATGCGAATGAACCATACGACTGAACCTTCAGTCGTACGACTACCCATTCATTCGCACGATTGAGTTCTCAATCGTATCCAGTGTTCACTCGTCTTCATTCGGCCTTCTAATCAGGCGACTGGGTTCCAATCGCACGACTGAACCTCCAATCGCACTCGGTCGTACGACTAAACTTTCATTCGTACGACTGAGGCATGCGATTGAGCCCATTCATCTGAAACAAATCAACAGCTGTGTTCTTGACGTTTTTGATCCAAACTCACTCAAAATTTGAGTTTTAACCATCCAAATCATACCATATTCAAAACAGATCCTATACACATCGTTTACAATGGTTTCGGACCATTATTTCATTAAAACTTCACAAAAACTTGGATTTGAATTCCTGGATTTTAAATTCAGAAATGAACCAGACCAATTTACTGATTTAAACAGGTTACTGGATCAAATTCAATCATACACATAGCTTATAACATCTCCGGATTATTCCGTGATGTTGAAAACTTACCAAAACGGAGTTTCGCCTAATCAATTTCATGAGAGCAGGGTTTTGGGTGTGAAGGGGACAAGAAAACAGAATAGGTGCAGATAGAAATCTGCCCTTAAACCCCCTGCACTGCCCCATTTATCCATACACTTAATCTTAACCGCCTCACCTTCAGTCGCACGACTGAACCATTCGTACGACTGAACTGTGCGACTGAAGCTCATACGCCTACGATTCGTATGACTGAGTCTCAATCGCATATAAGGGGTGCGACTGAAGTTCATTCTGTGAATCCAAGGATCGCAATTCAGGAATTATCAGTATTAAAATAAATCAATTTAATGATCGCGGAATTATCACTAATTGACGTTTAATTGTTAGTAATGATCAATGATGAACACAACCACAGAAACACAATAAAGACGAAATCTATAATAATTCAAATGTATTTCATTAACTATAATGTAATGATTACAAAAGAATAATGAATAACTATGAACAATCGAATTCTGTGAATCGAATGATGTTTGATGTTGATGTGACGGCAGCTAGGGTTACACAATGAACTCTTGATCGCCGTGATATTGATTGATTGTGTTCTACGAGATGTGAAACCTAGGACTCATATTTATAGATGGTTTGAGTCGGTTAAGGAAACACCGGATCTCTCGGGATTTGTTATTGATTGTGTTGACTTGTTTGACTTCTTGGCATTTGCAATCGCACAAGTATAATGTTCTTCCGCAGCATTCTTGTCGTCCGCAGAATATTTGTTCTTCCGTAGATGACTTAGTCTTCCGTAGCAAAGTTGTTCTTCCGTAGGAAATTCTTCTTCCATAGGAGTCTTCACTTCATGGAACTTGATCATCCGCAGAAACTTACACTTCGTCATTTGGTCTTGTAAGAAACATATCTACGGATTTACAAAATTGTTCATCCGTAGATGTTTCCTACACTTGGTCAATTTCAGGAAATCCATCCAAGTATATTGTTTATCCTGTCAAGTCACAAATCAACACACATACATATATGGGGTTAACCTATAGATTCAAGTCACATATATATATATTTTGACTGTTACAAATGTTAATTACAAGACTTGATTTTCAAGTACTAAGCCTATACAAAATTGATCTAGCCCTATACAATCTAGACCTAACACATTCGCATATGACTTATGCGACTGAACACTTAAACACTCAATCAACTCAACTTAATTTAATTAATCATAACTATAATATAATTTACAAGTCCGGATTAAGAAACCGGATGTTACAACTCTCCCCCCCTTAAATAGGTTTCGTCCTCGAAACCAATTATTCGAACAACTGGGGATAATCTCTCTTCATCTCATCTTCTGATTCCCAAGTGAAATCAGATCCCTTTCTATTTGACCACTGCACTTTAACTAATTCAATAGTTTTATTCCTTAGCCTTTTCACCTTTCTGTCTACTATAGCAGTAGGTTTCTCAACATAGTTTAACTTATCATCCACTTCTATATCATCCAAAGGTACATAAGCATTCTCATCGGCCAAACACTTGCGCAACTGTGACACGTGAAAGGCTGGGTGGATCCCTTGTAACTGATCGGGTAATTCTAGTTTATAGGCCACTTCCCCAATCCGTTCTATAATGCTAAATGGTCCTATAAAACGAGGACTTAACTTTCCCCTTTTTCTGAATCTGATAATTCCCTTCCAAGGAGATACTTTAAACATAACTTTATCTCCTACTTCAAACTCTATATGCCTTCGCCTTTTATCTTCATAAGACTTTTGTCGATCCGAAGCTGCTTTAAACCGAGCTTTGATCTGATCCAGTTTCTCATTCGTAGCCTGTACAATTTCCAAACTGCCCAACTCTTTCTGCCCAACTTCTCCCCAACATATGGGACTCCTACACTTCCTGCCATATAACATCTCATACGGGGCTCTCCCAATCGTAGAATGGTAACTGTTATTGTAGGAGAATTCAACTAATGGCAAATAACTATCCCAGCTACCATCGAAATCTATAACACACGCTCGTAACATGTCTTCAACTGTTTGGATAGTCCTTTCAGTTAACCCATCAGTTTCTGGGTGAAAAGATGTGCTGTGTGACAGACGAGTACCTATATCTTCATGAAACTTTCTCCAAAATCTCAAAGTAAAACGTGTATCTCTATCTGACACAATAGACAATGGTACCCCGTGTCGCGCAATAATCTCTCGAATAAATAGTTCTGCTAACTTCTCAGAGTTATACGTCTCTTTAATTGGTAAGAAATGTCCGCTACGTGTCAGTCTATCCACTATGACCCAAATGGTATCATAACCTTTAGCTGTACGCGGAAGCTTAGTTATGAAATCCATTGTTAATTCTTCCCACTTCCATTTTGGGATCTCTAAGGGTTGAAGCTTACCATATGGTTTTTGATGCTCAGCTTTAACCTGAAGACATGTCAAACACCTATTTACATATTGCATCACATTAAACTTCATACCGGGCCACCAATATTCTTGTTTCAAATCCTTATACATCTTAGTAGCACCAGGATGAATAGAATATCTGGACTTATGAGCTTCATCTAACACCAATTCCCTCATCTTAATCGGAACCCACATACGACCACATTTCGTTTTAACCCCAAAGCTATTTTCTTCCAGATCCTTTGTTTGACCCTTCATTCGTTCCTGCTTCACATTCTCTTCTCTCAAGGCTTCTAATTGAGCTTCTCGTAATTGGTGCATAAAATCTGGGGTTATTACTAACTTGTATGACTTAACTCGAATTGGAGGGTGTTCATTCTTTCGGCTTAATACGTCAGCAACTACATTTGCTTTACCAGGATGGTAAAGTATTTCACAATCATAATCTTTCACCAACTCTAACCATCTCCGCTGTCGCATGTTCAATTCCTTCTGATCAAAGAAATATTTCAAACTCTTATGATCCGTGTAAATCGTACATTTCGCCCCATATAAATAATGCCTCCATATCTTCAAAGCAAATACCACTGCTGCCAGTTCTAGATCATGTGTAGGATAATTCTTTTCATGTTCTTTTAACTGTCTGGAAGCATAAGAAATTACTCGTCCCCTCTGCATTAAACACAGCCTAGCCCTTGATACGAAGCATCTGAATAAATCACCAAATCTTCATTTCCATCTGGCAACGACAATACTGGTGACTGGGTTAATTTCTGCTTCAGTTCTTGAAATGCATTTTGTTGTTCTGGTCCCCAAACGTATTTTTCATTCTTCCTCGTAAGTTTCGTTAACGGGGATGCGATTTTGGCGAAATCCTGAATAAACCTTCTATAGTAACCAGCCAGACCCAAGAAACTGCGAACCTCAGATGGAGTCTTTGGAGGACTCCACTTCACTACTGTTTCAATCTTAGTAGGGTCTACTAAAATACCTTCTGCATTGATCACATGCCCTAAAAACTGTACCTCCCGTAACCAAAACTCACACTTAGAAAATTTTGCATAAAGCCTTTCTTTTCTCAATCTTTCCAACACTTCACGAAGATGGCAAGCATGATCTCCCTCATTCTTCGAACAGATCAGTATATCATCAATAAACACAATTACTGATCGACCTAACATTGGCTTACACACTCTATTCATCAAATCTATAAAAGCAGCAGGGGCATTCGTCAACCCAAACGACATAACCAGAAATTCATAATGACCATAACGGGTGCGAAACGCTGTCTTAGGTATATCTTCTTCCTTGACTTTTAACTGATGATATCCCGAACGAAGGTCTATCTTAGAAAACCAACTAGCTCCCTGTAGCTGATCAAACAAATCATCTATTCGTGGGAGTGGATACATATTCATTATTGTCAACTTGTTTAATTCTCTGTAATCAATACACATACGCATGCTTCCATCTTTCTTCTTCACAAACAATACTGGAGCACCCCACGGGGAAGAACTGGGTCTAATGAAACCTCTTTCTAGCAAGTCATCAGTCTGTTTCATTAACTCCTTCAATTCCAATGGAGCTAATCTATATGGTGGCTTAGCAACTGGCTTAGCACCCGGAACCAAATCAATTCTAAACTCAACTTCACGATCTGGAGGAATACCCGGTAATTCCTCTGGAAACACATCTATTAAATCTCTAACCACATGAATGTCCTCTATCTTTCTTACAGGCTTTTGAGAATCAAATACATATATCAAATAAGATGCACACCCGTGGCTCATTAACTTATCGGCTTTTATCATCGATATTATTTTCACAGTTGACTCCTCTCTATCACCATATACATTAAGCGTTTTCCCACTCGGTGTTCTTAATTGAATTAACTTCTTATTACATATAATATGGGCTTCATGGTTTGTCAACCAATCCATACCCAAAACTACATCAAACCCTCCTAACACCATAGGATATAGTTTAACAGGTAATCTATATCCGTCTAATTCAATATAACAACCATCAATCATACTACTAATCATCACAGATCTATCATTAGCAGTTTTAACTACAAAAGCTACCTCTAGTGGTCGAACTTCACATGCAAGCATAGGACAAAAATCAATAGATACAAAACTTCCACTTGCACCAGAATCAAATAACACATTAGCTGGAATTCCATTCACTAGAAACGTACCTGAAACTACATCTGGCAAAGCTTTAGCCTCACTAGCTGACATAGAATATGCTCGCCCCTTGGCCACACTTGACCCTTCTCCTGACCCTTTCATCGATCTAACCGGTTCAGGGTTTCTAACTACCAACTTTGGACATTTACTTCGGATATGCCCCGTTTCTCCACACTCATAACATTTACGAGGACTTTCATTACATTCATTAGCATAATGTCCTAACCTTCCACATTTAAAACAAGTTCTATTACCAATCATGCATTCACCCTGGTGTAGCCTACCACATTTCCCGCAACGTGGCAGCTCATTTCTGACATTCCTCGGAAATTGACCCCTTCCAAACCTACCCTTCTTTTGAAAACTTGGATTCTCAAATCTTCTTTGCACGACAGGTTCTTCACGCCTCCTTTTACTCCCTTCCGGAACAACATTACTACCATAAACTTCTTGATACATATCTGCAGCTAAGTTTACCGTCAACTGGTAACTATTCGGAGCAGATGATCTAACCAACTTTCTAACCTCCTGAGGAAACCCCTGTGTATACCTCAAAATTTTCTTCTCTTCAGGAACCACCAAATGAGGCACCAACCGCGCCATCTCCTCAAACTTAGACGTGTATTCCCTATGAGACATATTACCTGCCTGAAACTGCAGGAAACTCATTTCTATTCGATCCATCTCGCCTTTCGGACAAAACTTGTCTGACACTAACTTTCTAAATTCAGGCCACAACATTTTGTCAGTAGCCTCCTCGCCTAACGTCTGGATAATAGTATCCCACCAATACAGAGCCTCACCTACAAACGAGTGGGCTGCAAACTTTACCTTCTGCTCCTCCCTACACTCACTCAATTTGATCACGGCTTCCATTTCACGAAGCCATTTATAAGTGGCTACCACATCCATAGCCCCAGAAAATCATGGAGGATTACACTCTTTAAACTGGCTATACGTAACTCCCTTTCTCTCACTAGACCCTTCAGCTTTATCAACATTCCTACTTTCATCAGGTCTAGCTACATTCAAGGCTTTACGAACCTCCTCAGCAATTGCATCATGGAATTGCTGTCTCGTCATACTAAGCACCTCGGTGCTTTCATCAACACTTCTTTCCGAGGTTCCACCTTGCATTCTTTCACTTTCCCTATCAGCCATAACCTATTAAAACGAGATCAGGATTATTTGGTACTCACATGTAAGTATATAACCAGAATACTATAAGTAAAGTAAATTATTAATAATGTTGGCCAAGTACTATTAATTGTTTACTTTACTTTTATTATTCTCGTTATTCCTTCTCATGATAGTCCCATCACCTTCTCTTGTTTTAATAAACTATTCTATATAGCTATCCCTGCTGGCATATCTATTTTCTAGTTAAAGTCTAGTTATTATAACACTAGCTCGCTTTAACCACTGCTCTGATACCAACCTGTGACGCCCTAAACCCGGCAGGGCACCGGAGGCACGTCACGCAATTGGATTAATATTTTAAGCACAAATCAGAGCTTTCTATTTACAGCGGAAGACTTTAAACACTATTAGATATTAACCCAATTTTTTTAAAACATTTTACATATAATTGTATTTAATTATACATCGCCCTATTTAGATTATTAACAAGCCCTAAATCCTATGCCAGCAACTGCTCCGGGATAGCGTCCTCATCAGTTCAAACTTGCTTTCCTCTATTATCAGAGGATCCCTCCTTACCTAACACACACAACACACTCAAAACATCAGATAAACTGGTGAGTTCTAATTTTCATTAAAACATTGACAAGATTTTCACACACACCACAACTATCTTTTTATTGGCAATATTATAAATTCAACTTTCATCATTATTCTGTCCCACTGGACCTGTCCCATCGAACGTCGGTTGCCCACATCTAGCAACTACCAGTTCCCCATACCCAGTAACGTTGGTTGCCCACATCCAGCAACTACCAGTTACTACACTCAGAAACATCGGTTGCCCACATCCAGCAACTACCAGTTTCTCATACTCGGTAACGTCGGTTGCCCACATCTAGCAACTACCGGTTACCATACCCAGAGACGTCGGTTGCCCACATCTAGAAACTACCAGTCTCCCATACCCAGTAACGTCGGTTGCCCACATCTAGCAACTACCGGTTACTATCTCTCATCCAGTAGGATGCCAATTAATCATCTAGGGTCGTCACCACAAGATGTTCACAAAGCTGAGTGATCGTCATCACTCCTATCAAACTGTACAGTTTCACACTCAGGCATCTTACCGTAACTGGCCTGTTGAGATTTACATCACATTACCATTTCAAAAACATTTCTTTTATTTATTGCCAATATTATCCCATTAACTCACATCCCACACATTCTTTCTTTTAGCACCAGTTTTAACATATTTTCATTAATCATCACACCCCATCCGACCCATTGGAATCATTACCATCACGTAATGATTAATAATGTTCAGATGACTATCTTTTACACCCTACCTGACCCATTGCAATCATTACCATCATGTAATGATTAACAATGTTCAGGTAATCATTTATTACCCCCACTTTCCCTCTAACAGCAATTAGAAACACATCACATTACTATCACAAATCTGGTACTAAAACATTTAATTCATTTATCATTATATGTGTGCTAGCCCGAATGTTAAAACCAAACATTTGAAAAGGGCTTAGAACTCACCTTATCAATTTCCTCACCACAGTCTACACAATCCACGTACCCAAGATAACTAGTCCTTCCTCTAATCAAGGTATATCTAAAGCAATAAACCCTGATTCAATAAACTTATTCTCAAACAGGCCCTCATGCGATTGAACACTTATGTGAATGAGCAATCATACGACTGGACCTATGCGAATGAACCATACGACTGAACCTTCAGTCGTACGACTACCCATTCATTCGCACGATTGAGTTCTCATTCGTATCCAGTGTTCACTCGTCTTCATTCGGCCTTCTAACCAGGCGACTGGGTTCCAATCGCACGACTGAACCTCCATTCGCACTCAGTCGTACGACTAGACTTTCATTCGTACGACTGAGGCATGCGATTGAGCCCATTCGTCTGAAACGAATCAGCAGCTGTGTTCTTGATGTTTTTGATCCAAACTCACTCAAAATTTGAGTTTTAACCATCCAAATCATACCATATTCAAAACAGATCCTATACACATCGTTTACAATGGTTTCGGACCATTATTTCATTAAAACTTCATAAAAACTTGGATTTGAATTCCTGGATTTTAAATTCAGAAATGAACCAGACCAATTTACTGATTTAAATAGGTTATTGGATCAAATTCAATCATACACACAGCTTATAACATCTCCGGATTAATCCGTGATGTTCAAAACTTACCAAAACGGAGTTTCGCCTAATCAATTTCGTGAGAGCAGGGTTTTGGGTGTGAAGGGGACAAGAAACAGAATAGGTGCAGACAAAAATCTGCCCTTAAACCCCCTGCACCGCTCCATTTATCCATACACTTAATCTTAACCGCCTCACCTTCAGTCGCACGACTGAACCATTCGTACGACTGAACTGTGCGACTGAAGCTCATACGCCTACGATTCGTATGACTGAGTCTCAATCGCACATAAGGGGTGCGACTGAAGTTCATTCGCATATGACTTATGCGACTGAACACTTAAACACTCAATCAACTCAACTTAATTTAATTAATCATAACTATAATATAATTTACAAGTCCGGATTTAGAAACCGGATGTTACACAAACATTACTAATACTTGCTATTACTTAAGTCTTGTCCTACTTAGAGCCTTCGTGGTATTCTCAATCATGACAACATTCCTCCACTTAGCATTTCAGTAACTAAGGAACTGATTGAATGCTTAGAATAAAGTGGACTTCGAGAAATGTAGAGAAGTGATGATACTCTCTACACATACAATATTTATTCATCTGAATTATGCTAAGAAAAATTAGGATGCCATGTAACCGGTTTAAGCGTCATTCAAGGTATATCATGGATGCGGTGGGAACGCTGCGGGGGAACCTATATATAAGCATCACCGGTATACTAAGAATGTGCTTAAACTAGGCTACGTGACGATCTTGATGGACCAAGGCATGTGTTATTGGAATCATACGTGTATCTTAAAGTGACTAAGGTTTACATGTTTACTAAAGTTTACATGTTTACACCTTTCTATGATTAGAAGATGCCACCTACAAGAGGCACACGTAGTACCAATCGGGAAGGCGAGACCCCACAAGGCAGAGGTAGGGGTAGACCACCAAGAACAGGTGGTGCTCCAACTGGCAACAATCAGGGAACTGACAACCCTGACGTAGCTGCTATGATTGCTCAGCAGCTAACTGCACTGATTCCAACTATTGTGACTCAAGAGAGCGACACTCTTCTGAATCATCATCTCCACGGGGATGATAACACACACCATGAGCATAACCAAGGAACAGGGGATGATACTGGGATTAGCGGAACAATTGGTACTGACACTGGGGTTGATAATACCAGAAAGGGATGTTCCTACAAGAAATTCCTGGCCTGCAAACCCCGAGAATTCGATGGGAGAGGTGGGGCGATAGCCTTGACCAGATGGCTGGAAAAGATGGAGGCAGTGATTGACATCAGTGAGTGCCTTGACAGTCAAAGGATCAAATATGCCACCTGTTCACTGCATGGCAAGGCATTAACCAGGTGGAACACCCAGGTTCAAGCTAAAGGAAGAGAGTCAGCAATGCAAATGACTTGGGATGAGTTCAAAGCCCTGATTACTGAGCTGTACTGCCCTCTCAACGAGATGCAGAAACTTGAGCAGGAATTCTGGAACCATACTATGGTTGGAGCTGGGCATGCCGATTACACCGACCGTTTTCATGAGTTGGCAAGATTGGTTCCACATCTGGTAACACCGGAATCAAAGAGGATTCTTAGGTATATTTGGGGACTCGCACCTCAAATCCAAGCATTGGTAACAGCAGCTGCTCCCCCTACGATTCAAAGCGCAATTCTAAAGGCTTGCGCTTAAACTGAGGAGATGGTAAGAACAGGGAGGTTGGGTAGGGGAGTAGAGAAAAGAAAGGAGGCTGGGGAAATGAGCAGGCCTAACATCGGAAGATTTGATAAGAAGGCCAAGACAACCTGAAATTTTGTGGCTATGACTCAAGAAAGGAAAGGATATACTGGGCTGCACCAGAAATGTAACAGGTGCACTCTTCATCATCCCCCAGCAACGCCATGTCGGATGTGTGCGAATTGTAGGCGCCCGGGAACTTAGCAAAGGATTGTAGAACTGCTTCGAATTTGGTGGCACCCATAAACGCGGTTAACCCCGCCGGGAATGCCAGGGCTTCTTATGAGTGCGGAGGTCTTGGTCACTACCGGAACATGTGCCCCAAACTGAATAGGGCACCGGGTCAACAAGGGAATAACCAGTAGCAAGTGATGGCCATAGCTGGTAATCCGGACCAAGGGAATCAAGGAAATGCTGCCAGAGGACGCGCCTTCGTCATTGGAGCTAATGATGCCCGTCAGGACCCGAATGTTGTTACGGGTACGTACTTGCCCAATCACCACTTCGCATCCACACTATTTGATACTGGGGCAGACAATAGTTTCATATCTTCTGATTTTGCACATATGCTTGCCTTGAACCGTAGTAGACTAGAAACTAGCTTCTCTGTAGAAATGGCCAACGGTAGAGTTGTACAAGCGGATGAGATTATTAGACAGTGCTCCATGATATTGGAGAACCATGCCTTTGACATAGACTTAATACCTTTCTAGTCGGGAAGTTTTGATGTGATTGTGGGAATTGATTGGTTATCTAGACACAGAGCCGAGATTGTTTGTCGGGAGAAAGTAGTACGAATCCCTATGCCAAACGGGGAGGCACTTAAGATTCAGGGAGAACGACCAGGAAGAACTCTGAAGCTTATCACTTGCATGAAGACGCGACGATGTTTACGGAGGCAGTGTTACGCATTTCTGGCCCATGTAGTGGAAAAGAAAGAAGAAGGCAACAAGTTGGTGGATATCCCTGTAGTACGAGACTATCCCAAAGTATTCCCTGATGACTTGTCAGGTTTACCTCCTCCACGACAGGTGGAATTTCGTATAGAATTGGTTTCTGGAGCTACGCCGGTAGCAAAAGCACCATACCGGTTAACGCCATCCGAAATGCAAGAGTGGTCTAGCCAATTACAAGAGCTATTGGAGAAGGGTTTCATTCGGCCGAGTCATTCACCGTGGGGAGCACCGGTCTTATTGGTCAAAAAGAAAGACGGGTCGTTCCGCATGTGTATCGATTATCGCGAGCTGAACAAGCTGACTGTGAAGCATCGATATCCTCTTCCGAGAATTGATGACTTATTTGATCAGCTGCAAGGAGCTTCTTATTTCTCCAAGATTGAGCTTCGTCCTGGATATCATCAATTGAGGGTTTTCGAGGATGACATATCGAAAACAGCATTTAGGACTCGTTATGGTCATTATGAGTTCTTAGTCATGCCGTTCGGACTGACTAACTCACCGGCTGTATTCATGGATCTGATGAATCGGGTGTGTAAACCATACTTGGATAAGTTCGTGATCGTATTTATTGACAATATACTTATCTATTCACAATCGAAAGAAGACCACGAGAAACATCTTCAGGTTATACAGAGTTATTACAAGAAGAGAAACTTTTCGCTAAACTTTCAAAGTGCGAGTATTGGCTTCGAGGGGTGAAATTTTTGGGTCATGTGGTTAACGAGAATGGGATTCATGTAGATCCTGGCAAAATTGAAGCAGTGAAGAAATGGGATACTCCCCAGACACCTTCAGAGATACGGCAATTCTTAGGATTGGCCGGATACTATCGCCGCTTCATTGCAAATTTTTCAAAGATTGCTCAACCATTAGCATTGTTGACTCAAAAAGACAAGAAGTTTGATTGGGGATATGCCCAAGAACAAGCATTCCAAACGTTGAAAGAGAAGTTATGCAACGCACATATATTGTCCCTTCCTGATGGAACTGATGATTTTGTGGTGTACTGCGATGCTTCACACAGAGGATTGGGTTGTGTGCTAATGCAGAAAGACAAGGTGATTGCCTATGCCTCGCGACAACTTAAGGTGCATGAGAAGAATTATACAACTCATGATCTGGAGTTGGGCGCGGTGGTATTTGCACTCAAGATATGAAGGCACTATCTGTATGGAACCAAATGTATCATCTACACAGATCATAAAAGCCATCAACACATCCTGAATCAGAAAGAACTCAACATGCGACAACGACGTTGGGTAGAGCTACTTAGTGGCTACGATTGTGAAATCCAGTATCACTCGGGGAAAGCAAATGTGGTGGCTGACGCCCTAAGTCGTAAGGAGCGCGTGAAACCACTTCGTGCTCGAGCTTTGGGATTGACTATTCAAACGAACTTGAAAGCTCAGATCCAACTTGCACAAAGGGAAGCATTGAAAGAAGAAAACCTTGCGGAAGAAGAATTCTGAGGGTTAGAAAACAGATGATTTCCAAGGATGATGGCATACAGTACTTCATGATCACATATGGGTACCCAAATGGGGGGACGTTCGTACCCTGATCATGGAGGAAGCGCACAAGACACGATATTCTGTTCATCCTGGTGCAGACAAGATGTATCACGATCTTAAGGATCTATACTGGTGGCCAGGCATGAAGAGAGACATTGCTATGTATGTAAGCCGATGCTTGACGTGCTCGAAAGTTAAGGCTGAACATCAAAAACCATGAGGATTATTACAGCAACCTGAGATTCCCAAGTGGAAATGGGAGAACATAACTATGGATTTCATTACCAAACTCCATAGAACAAGTAGCGGGCACGACTCGATATGGGTCATAGTGGATCGGATGACGAAGTCCGCTCATTTCTTACCGATCTGGGAGGATTACAAGATGGAAAGGTTGGTGAAGTTGTACATTAAAGAGGTCGTGACACGGCATGGTGTGCCGGTGTCAATCATATCCGACCGTGATAGTCGATTCACTTCACGATTTTGGAAAACACTACAAAAAACGATGGGCACTCGATTAGATATGAGTACCGCCTATCACCCATAAACAGATGGCCAAAGTGAACAAACTATACAAACATTAGAAGACATGCTCAGAGCTTGTGTAATCGATTTTGGTTGTAGCTGGGACACTCATTTACCATTGATTGAGTTTTCTTACAACAACAGCTACCATACAAGCATTGGATGCGCTACATTTGAAGAATTGTATGGGAGGAAACGTAGATCCCCAGTTTGTTTGGCTGAAGTTGGTGAGAGCCAGCTTACGGGCCCAGAGATCATTCAAGAAACAACTGACAAGATTTTCCAAATCAAAGACTGACTTAAAGCTGCAAGAGATCGCCAAAAGAGCTATGCCCACAACCGTCGGAAGCCTCTAGAATTCAATGTTGGAGATCACGTTTTACTCAAAGTCTCTCCCTGGAAAGGGATTGTACGATTTGGAAAGAAAGGGAAGTTAGCCCCTCGATACCTAGGACCATTCGAGATTACATAAAGAATCGGTCCGGTGGCTTACCGATTGAGGTTGCCACAAGAACTCAGCGGTGTACATGATACTTTTCACGTGTTGAACCTCAAGAAGTGTTTGGCAGACGAGTCTTTACACGTACCAACTGAGGAAATCAAGATCGATGAAAAGCTTCATTTTATTGAGGAACCTATCGAGATTATGGACCGAAAGGTCAAACGCTTAAGGTGCAGCAAGATACCGATCGTTCGCGTGAGATGGAACTCCAAACGAGGACCAGAATTCACGTGGGAACGGGAAGATCAGCTGAAGCTTAAGTATCCACATCTATTTGAGAATGACGCTCTTGGACCTAGCACCAGTTGAATTTCGGGACGAAATTCTCTCAACTGGGGGATACTGTGACATCCGTCACTTCAAGGTACGTCATTTAACATGAAACTTCGTTAACTATCCTTAGAGTATTCATTTTTCACCTTCATGGATTGTTCGTGAGGACATCATGTTAGATTTATTTTCCATTTCAGTGGTGCTATCAATACTTACAACCATATCATCCAAAATGCTCACGAATATCACAACCGACACCCCTAATTATATTATGTTATATAATATAAACAACATTAAACACATCATTGTAATTAGTATAACGCGCGTGTTTACGTCGTTTTCAACCGAAACGAGTTTAGGGGCTCGGGGGCTAAGTGCAGGGAGCAAATGTTATAACTTGCAAACTAGGCTGGGTATAAATACCCTCTTCCCAGCCATTTTTCACCATCATCTTCATCTCCATCGCCCTTCTTTTTCTTCTCCATTTTCTCTCAATCTAGCACCAAAATTTGTCACGTTTGTTGCGTTTTCGCCGCCTAAACTTGGTTATCATCGTGAATACCCACTCGTAGCAGGTAGATAACCTTGTTTGACCCGTTTCTTGCTCGATTTAACTTCTGCGTTTTCTAGGGTTCCGGGTGTTCGGGTTCATCCGAGCCCATGAGGTCGTGTGGGCTTGTGTGTTGCATTCCAGTGTGTGTTTCTTACTTAGACTTGTTAGGATATGGGTTCTGGAAGTTCTTAGAGTGTAAAACGAGTGCTCCGAGCAGCTGGACGCTGCTCTGCACTTCAGCAGTCGCGAACTTACTATTCAGGCGACTGGGTCTTCCATGCGATTGAGCCGTGCGACTGAGTGAGTCGTGCGACTGAGTCCATGCGTCTGAGTCTATCGTGCAACTGAGTGGTGCGACAGGGTGAGTCATGCGACTAAGTGGTGCGACTGGGGTGAGTCGTGCGACTGAGTCCATGCGTATGAGAATGAGTGAGATTGAGTCAATGCGTATGATTGTGTGCGACTGTGTGTATCACACGACTAAAGATCCAATCGTACGAATGAAGATTCAGTCATATGAATGAAGCTGATTCGTATGACTGAGGGTTAATCATGCGAATGGAAGGCTGAGTCGTGCGAGTGGGTGCGGTGTGGAACGACTGAGTGCTTAGTCGCACGAATGGGAGTTCAGTCATGCGAATGAAGCTGATTCGCATGACTGAAAGTTGATTCGTGCGAATGGAGTGTCCAGTCGAGCATCTGGTCTTGTCGTGCGAATAGAATCATTATGTGTGAAGTTTTCCTGTGTGTTGTGTGTGTTGCGTGCAAGTGTTACCCACTACCGAACCAAACTGCCCGAACCTATTGAACGTCACCTTATGCCTATTGCTCATTATTAATGCTTGTCAGTAACTGTTAATAGGTGTTGACTGTTCATAGCATTCTACTGTTGGGAATATTTCATCGTGCTTATCATCTATTCAGCGAGTTTTGTGGCCCCTTTTTACGCTTGTATAACTTTTAAACATTTTCAAACTTGGGGGAAAAGAATGCTCGCTTATTTAACTTGATTTCAAGCATCCTCCCTTGAGGAAGATTGCCACTACTTGATGAGTATCTTAACTTGCTTAACATGTTGATTGATGCTAAGGATAAACGGATGTCACGTAACTGGTTTAGGCATCGTTCTAGGCGTATCGCGGATGTGGTGGGAACGCTGCGGGGAACCCTATATATAAGCATCCCTGGTATACTAAGAATGTGCTTAAACTGGGCTATGTGATGTTCCTGATTGACTGAGGCATGGATTGTTGGAACTTGACTCTATGATATGTTACCCCTTGTATGTTACTTGGTGGTTTTACATTACTATGTGCTATTACTTGATGCTATGTGTTGTGTGATGTTACTTGTGAATGCTATTGACCTTGGATGCTCTCGGTGGTGTGGTTCTTCTTTGTGGGTCTACTTCGTGGTTCTTCTTGCCGAGCATCCATTACAACCATTAATCCCGGCAATGGGACCTAAGGATTGGTTTGGTTGTAACCTATACGTATGCACTTTGTGGATCTTGCTATGTCATTGCCCTTCAATACAACCATTAGTTCCAGTAATGGGACCTAAGGATTGGTTTGGTTGTAAACTAAATGTACGCGCTTTGTGGATCTTGCTACATCTTTGCCCTTCAATACAACCATTAGTTCCGGTAATGGGACCTAATGATTGGTTTGGTTGTAACCTATACGTATGCGCTTTGTGGATCTTGCTACGTCATATAAACTAAACGTATGCGCTTTGGGATCATGCTACATCATTTTAAACTTGTTAAACAATGCGAAATCTTTCAATACAACCATTAGTTCCGGTAATAGGACCTAAGGATTGGTTTGGTTGTAAACTAAACGTATGCGCTTTGTGGATCTTGCTACGTCATTTTTAAACTATTTACACCTTGGAAATGTTTTTCCTTATAGCCATCAATTCCCATGAGGAACCGATGAATAGGCTTGGCTGTAGCTATTTATAACTGGTAAATCCGCCTATACATAAGCGTAGTTGCGGTAGTTCTTAATAAACCTACTTACTGTTTTCATCTTATCGCCTTTTCATACTTAAAACCTGCGAAGCTTACCAACAATTATGTTGACCGTTTTGAGCATTTCTTTTCACGTGATCAGGGTAATTGAAGTACTAGGAGTGTTGCCTTTTTAGTGGAGACCCTAGGAAGCATATTTTTGAGGCTGGCGCAGATAATGAACAATTCTTTTGTACATTGATGCAGCCCATTTAACAAATAACATTCTTTTGAACACTTGTTCCCGGGTTGTGGAAAACTAAACAATGTTAATCTATATGTTTATGTGATTATTTGATATTATGCTTATGACTATGCTGTCGTGAACATTGACTGAACACGACACAAGTCTCCATTTGTGTACGGGTGTCGTCATAGCACGCTTGTCATCATATCTATATTGCATCTCTATTGTTAACCATGTGTTATAACGATCCCGTCTAGCTCGCATCCCCGTCTTTCCGCTATCAGCGGGGGTGTGACACAAGACCCGAGCACCAAAATCTCACAAACCTTCACCTTGCATGCGGTTTCGTGTTGTCCGATAGTGGTTCACGGTTGTGTTTCGAGAGTATGGCGTGATGGCGTTTCTGCTAGAGAATCCGAGAGAGAGTGAAATGAGGTAGAGAGGTGAAGTGTTGATGTGAACTGCATGTAAGTGTAGTGGTCAAAGATATGGTGGTGTGTAGTGGTGAGCAAGAGAGGGGATTGGCCATGGTGGGGCGGCCGAAACTCTTGTTTTGTAGTGAGTTTTGTTTTTAATTTTAATTATTATTAGGAATTGATAATATGTAGGGTAGTATAATGTGGTATATTAGATGGTAAAATGTTGTTAGTTGATGATTATTATGCATGCACATGCATGCTTTATCCATGAATTTATAAGTGTGTGTGTATGCACACATTTTATTTGTTTCAATTAAGATTATGTTTTTAGCAAGGGTGACTAATTAATATTCCCGGGGCATTAAGTTTCTTAAAGGTAAAACTATGAAATAGCTAAAATTCACAAAAATCACATAAAATCATGGAAATGCAAATAATAGCAAAGGATGATTCTAGTAACACAGATATAGTTAGATTGTTTCTATTATTAGCACTTATAAGACGGGAAATGATGCAATTAAATTAGGGTTAAAATAATGACCTTGAGGTCGGTTGTCATGCACACGGTCAGTTATTATGATTGGCAAGGCCCTTTGGTATACCATAGGTGACTGGATCAGCTTCAGGCACAATGTTCGTGGTTTAATTACCACAGGTCAAGCATCAGCTTCGTGCACAATGTTCGGGGTATTACCAATTGGTTTGAATGAATGGGAGAGATGACTTGCCCTAGGTGACTGGATCAGCTTCCGGCATAATGTTCGTGGTTTAATTACCCCAGGTCCAGCATCAGCTTCATGCACAATGTTCAGGGTATTGTTCATCGATCCATATGAAAGTAAAAGAATGACGTAATGTACAAAGAAAGAAAGTAAGAAAGTAAGAAAGTAAATGAATGATGTAAATACATTACGAAAGAATGAGAACGAAAGTAAGAGAATGTTAATAAAAATCATGAAATGAAAGAATTCTATGAATATGATGTGATGGGAAAATGAATGATAATGAAAGCTAATATTAATACTTTCTATCTGTATGTATGATGCATGATCGCATATGAGAGCAAAGAAAGGTTTTAACGAAGTATGGTATTTTATTTATAAAACTAGAACACACTCAGCAGCGCTGACTTTTATGTATTTTCCAGTTGGCAGGTAAAAGTTGCTAAGGATGGCACGGGGTAGCTACTTGGCATTTTTTTGGGATGGCATCCATTAGTATAAAAATGACGTTTTTGTGATGTAATGCAATTATGATCTTTTGTAACGTTTAACTGTATTGTATTACCTTGCAAAAGCTGTCATTAATATATAAAATGGTTTTAATTAATTTCCGCTGTGATGTTTTAAATAAATGTATGTTTTATTTGCGATGAATGATCAACTGCGAGGTGCCCGGGAACGGGGCGTTACAAGTTGTTACTAGAGCCAAAGTTTAAGTGAAATGGGTAAATATTTTTAAAAGAAACCTAAACTTAAACTGAGAATGGGACAAAGGAAAGGGATGCCAGTCTAAGTAGCTACATGCCATCAGTTTTTTCATAAATGTTAACCGATATTATGTGCGCATGTTATTTTATCTGTTTGCCCTTAGTAGATTTAGATACTGATGTAGTCAGGATAGAAAATGTTTGGGGTATGAAGAGTAAAGTAAGTGGCTAATCACAACTGGCCACTGTAATTAGGGACTTACTATACTTGACATAAACTGAGCTATTACCTTGAATGATCGTGTTAGTGTTTGAATCTTATAGTGTGTTAGAGGATGGCTCGAGATAGATCTTCTAAGGCTTCACGAGGAGGAGTACGTAGTGGACGTGGTGCTGGACCACGGGTCACAAGAGGAAGGCCCAGGGTTGAAAAGGTGACCCATGAGGAGCCTGAGACCCCTCATCCGGAGGGTGGAGATGAAAGTGCTAACTTGAGAGCCTCGGTGAAGGAGGCCGTGGTGGAGGAGGTTCATCAGGTCATGCAGACGATCTTGCCGTCTGTAGTGACTGAAGTGATTAAGGTTGTTAGAGAAGGAGAGAGGAGGGATAGGAACAGGTCCTTGGGAGGGGAGAACGACCCGAGACCGAGACGGTTATCCCTGTTGTTAAGTGTTGATATACACTCTCCTCTTTGTGTTGTTATGTTGTACAAGTGCATAAGCCCTTCACCCGGTCCTACAAAATATATATATATATGTATGTATATATATATATGTGTATATATATGTTAGGTTCAAATGAGAACTTCATCTTTAATGAGAACTTGAAGAACTAATCACAACCATTCATTTAATTGATCCTAATTTTCTTTTCCTTTTATTACAAAGGGTACTTTGGTAAAATAAGTATCTATTAATTTTGGTAATTATCTTTGTGATTTAAATTTCCTTGATTATCTCCTACTAAAATTATATTTATAAAACACAATTAATGCCATATAGTTTTTTAAACTACTAATCGTTTATCATCCAATTTTATTTAATAATTTTTCAATCCTATAAATAATATATATTTATATATTTTTATTATGGGTTGTTGATCTTTTAATCAAATTTATATATGTGTAGGTTATTATTTACATATACGTAATAGTTAATCCACAAATATGTAAACCAAATGTATATATATTGTATAAATATGAACAGTTTAGAAGCATAAGTAATATATACGCAAATATTGTTTTCATATATGTAAAATGACATTAAAATTACAATACTATTACATCTGTAAAATTGGACAAGCATATTTCTATCTACTTCTAAATAATCATGTACATAAGTTTTTACATAATGATTCATATGTGTAAACCTGTTATTTATTTATTTATAACATTTAAATTTACTAATTATATGTGTAAATCTACTATTTATCCATTGTTTACTAATTATAAAATAAAAATTAAATGAAAAGGGTATAATTATACTATATTAACTAAGTCTCTCTCCAATTAATTGATTTATTAATTCTCACTTTTGTTTCCTCTCTCATCGCTTTAACTTTTATATGCGTACACATATGTTAAAATAGACTTTTTCAACATATCTGCGGTATACTATTTACATATATGTAATTCTTCAAACTTATCAACCATTTTTAATGGATAAGTGTATATTTACATATATGTAAATTTTATTGTCGATTAAACTCACTTTCAAACAAATCATCTATTAACGTATATGTAAATTTTATCAACTCAAGTACATCATCTATTTACATATATGCATACCTTAATACATATAGTTTTACATTATATAACTGTATACCATTTATAACATTAAAATTAGCATCAATAAAATCTTCAAGTAGTGACCTGAATAAGTACAATTATATATGAGTAAAATACTATATATTCCACATAAAACGAACACCTATAAACAATTATCTTTTTCGTATATTAAATATTTAAAAAAAGTAAACTGGCTTAGCATAAAACCATTAAAAAACTTTTTTTGAATGGCAAATAAAACACTGGGTAAGCAAAGTATATTGATAATAGTTCATAAGAAAATTAGAAAAATTGTTCAAAAGGATATTAACTTGCACCTCCATTACGGCTTTTGAGCTGTCGAGGACCAAATGTGATTCATCATATCAACCTATTTTAATATAAACTGTTATTTGACTATTCAGGGTAACAACCCATGGTCTGCAACAATCGTAAAAAATTTAAAACATCTCACTGTTTAAATAGCCCATGAAAATTAAATAACCATAAAAAATACACCATTAATTGGAAAGACGTCGGCCAAGTATATGAAACTCACCAAGTGGCGGTTGAATGTTTTCGCCCACCAAAACACCGTCTTTAAAGAATAAACATTTCCTTAAGGACTACAAGATCATATCATAGAGGCGAAGATTATAGTCACAAAATCTGAAAATTGCTGAGAAGGATTAAGATGAGGGAAATAGAGAATTAGGTTAGATGATGAGATTGATGAGAAGCAAAATGAATATGTGAGTAGATAATAGAGAGAGAAACATAATGAGATAAATTAGGAATTGATCTTTTTATCTCCCTAAAATACCCTTTTTTATTTAATAAATAACTCTAAAAGTTAATAAATTACATTATGCAATCATTAAAGGTCATGATAAGTTCTTACAGTTCTAAAGAAAATATAGGTTTTGTAATAATCTAGTCCCTCCATATATATATATATATATTATATAGATATATATATATATATATATATATATATATATATATATATACATATATATACATATATATATATATATACATATATATATATTATACATATATATATATATACATATATATATATATACATATATATATATATATATATATATATATATACATATATATATATATATATATATATATATATATATATATATATATATACATATATATATATATATACATATATATATATACATATATATATATATAGCAGGATCGGTGTTGGTTACTCAACAAGTGGTTTTTCTCTCAAACTCGCTTAGAACAACACTCAGAAAGAGTCTTCAGAAGAGTTGATCACAATATAACAAGTATCAAGTGAGAATAAACACAGGAGGTAAATTTTCAAGGTACTTTTATATATTGTTTCTCAACTCAAATGATTACAAGACTCTTTTCAAGCACAATCTCTCTATCTATTGAGTTACAATGAGAACTATATATAATACTACCTACAGCCGGATATACTTTGATCCCAGCTGGAAACCTATAACCAAAAAGCCTATACTACAAGACCATAGGTTAAGGTATCTCGGATATATTATCTGAGATTTGGTAGTCAGGACATGTCCCTGACTTACCTTTTGTCACCAACTAAGGTTGGTAACATGTACTATCATAAAAAGGTAAACAGTAGAATAAAGTATGGTCAACAACATGGCTCTTTGGGAAGAAGCCATGCTGTATCAGAGGTCTACAGCGGATTGTCAGAGACCATACTTATGTCTACTGGTCATAGCAATGTCTTCCGAAGGTTAAATTGCTTCGAAAGAATAAGTTCTTCCGAAGCCACTTATACTTCGGAAGATTGCTTCTTCCGAGGCTTGGAGTCTTCTTTGTCTTCGGAAGAAGAGTTTGTCTTCAGAAGTTGTCTTCAGCTGTTGACTTCAGACTTTGTCTTCGGAAGATGTCTTCAGCTGATGTCTTCAGTTCTTGTCTTCAGCTGTTACCTTCAGCTGATGTCTTCAGACTTTGTCTTCGGAAGATGGCTTTAGCTGATGTCTTCAACTGTTGTCTTCAGCTGTTACCTTCAGCTGTTACCTTCAGCTGATGTCTTCAGACTTTGTCTTTGGAAGTTCTCATACTTAGTTTCAGAATCCTTTGAATATAGCACCAAAATTTACTATGTGAAGTAGTTTTGGTTGCACCAGCCTTATAGTGACCCAACAAACTCTCCCTAGGCTGATGCTACCAAAACTTCACCTCTCTCTTCTTCTCAAAACTTTCAGCAGCAAGGAAAGTAGATATCTGTCTGTTTCCTTGTTTTTCCCTGATGTGGTGCTGAGAAGTTTGTACAAATCCTTGGTAGACAGTATATCCAGTCTGTTACCTTGGATTATATGTACCCTTTCTTGTGGCCCTCTGAAAAGAGTTAGTTGATGGGGACTATAGTCATATTCCCATCTAACTATAGGTTCCAATTCCGGACCCTCCACCATCTGTAGAAAGGCTGCACCCTTGGTGGTAGGTCTTTCCTTTTCTTCCTGTCTTCTCAGCTTCATCTCTTCATTGATCTTTGCCTTTGCAGTTAGCTCAGCCAAGTGAATACTGCTGAGATGATTCCTGATGACAGCAGCAGTCTTAGAGTTGGAGGGATTGGAGAATGTCTTCTCTGCCAGCTCAACAATGTCAAATCTGCTGAGATGCAATAGAGAAGTGGCATTGAGCCGGTTGATTTCACCATTCTCTCTTTCCATAACAAAGTTGTGAGAAGTTTCATCGAACCTCCACTGGATTATACCTTTCCTAGGCACAGGAGACTGACTAGGAATCCAGTCCTCCTTCCTTGTATCCAGTAGAGTCGCCAGTTTTCTTCTAAGTCTTCTCTTCAGCATTCAGAGAATCAGAGTTAGACTGAGAAGTCTTGCAGCCCGGCCCAAAGTTCCTCTAGGTAAATCAAGAAATTGATCTAGTGTGAGGGAGCTTGAAGAGTCGTCAACATAGGTGATATTGATGAGATCTTCCTCACAGGAGATGTTGCTCAGAGTGGTGCAGTTGTTGAGCTTTGTCTGGATTTCCTTAAATTCCTCAAGAGAGAGATGTTGAGAAGGCTGAGGGGATGGTCTAGGTATCAGTTGGGTAGGTTTGGGTTTAGTGGTTCTAGGTTGTGTTTTGGGTTAAGGATGGGAAGTTTAGGTGGTTATGGTGATGAAGTGGGTATGGGTAGAGTTGAAGGTTCAGGGGTGAAGGTTTCATCTAAGGGCTCGGTTTTGATGTGAAATGGGATTGGTTCTTCTGGTGTAGGTTGTGGTTGAGTGGTTGGGGTGAAGATCATTCCATGTCCCCTTCTATACATCTCCTTCCTCTTTCCCATACGGATGTCAGCCTTTATTTCACTGACTATCTGTTGGAGTGTCCTTTCGGATATGGGTCCCACCTGTCTACCAGAGAATCCGTGAGCCCGGAGATAGTCTTTCATCCAGGTTTTGTCTCTGGACCTCTTGGCTGCAATGACCCTCTCTACTTCTTCCCTCTGCTTCTTATTCTTCATCTTCTCCCTTGCAGCCTTCTTTCTTTCTTTCTCCATTTGATCCTGCTCTTTGTTATGGAGCAAAAGCATCATGTCATCATCATGAGTAAAAAGTTCAGGAAGATTGAAGCCTCTAGAGAGTAGGAATTTAATCCTAACTTCTCTCAGCTGCAAGGCGGCTTTCCTTTGTTCCTCCTCTTCCCTCTCTAAGGCCAACCTGGCTTCTTCTTGTTGTTTTAGCCTGGTGTCCTCTCCAAAGTCACTAACTCCTCTAGTGGTAGTAGGAGTATTTCCTCATTGGCTGCTCCTAAGTTGATGAGCTGATTAATGAGTGCTGCCCTTCTCTTGTTCTTGATTTCCTCTTGATTTGCTGCAGCTGCCTTTGAACTGGCAGCTAGCAGCTTCTCAGCAGACAATCTACCTTTCTTCTTTAACTTCTCAATCCTTTCTCTTCCTGGAGCTCTTCCGTAGTCATTTTTCTCTTTCCTTTATCTTTTACAGAACTTGACTGTGGTGGTTCTTGGATAGAGGGTTCGGATTGTGAGAGAGGGTCAGCTGGTGTTTGGGATGGAGGTGGATCAGAAATGTCCTCCCTGCTCAGCTCAGATGCTATTTCAGCAATGACTTCTATGATGATCAGTTCCTTAGACTTTTGAACAATGCTTCCGCAGCTTCCATTTCAGCTTCGGAAGACTTATCTTGTTCTTCTTCAGCTTCAACTTTAGCTTCGGAAGTTTCAGCCTGAGCTTTGAAAGAAGATGCTGATGCAAGTTCTGTCCCAACTGTTTTAGTTGCTGGGCCATCAGTCCCCATTTCCCTTCGAAGTTAATCTTAGGTTCCATGTGGACCTTAGGTTGACCAACTTCTTCCACAGTGGTAGAAGGTGCAGTCAGCCTTTGAAGCTCTTCAGCTCCAAAGTAGATCAGTGTGGTGTCCGGACTGGGCTGATTTAAAGAAGATCTCAACACATACCTTGTGAAAAGTCTGTAGAGATCATGAACCATTTGTGAGTCAATTTTGAGAATTGATTGAGATGACTCAGGTAAGGTAATGATTTTGGAAGTAGAGGACTGGATCGGTGGTTCCTCAGGTGTTTGTCTCTGATCTTTCTCCCCTTTTTGGTAGCATCATCTTGAGAGCTAGATGAGCTAGAGGAAGAAGTCAATGAGACTTGGATAGGTACATGCCTAACAGACCTCTCCGTCTGTCACTCAGCTAGTTTGGCCTTGAGATTGTCAATCTCAAGTTGCTGAGTGGCTGTCCTGTTCTCTAAGATCCTAACCTAAGATTCAAGGTTTGAGACCTTAGAGATCAAGTACTGAATAGTGAGTTGCATACTTCCCTCATCTTCATGTGAAGAATCACGGGTAGATGAGATAACATACCTATCATGTTCAGTCTCACCACCAGATGTGGCTTCTTGGCACCCTGGATACCTTTGCTCAAAGTCATCTCTTTCAGAGATATCAATGGGCAAAGTTGCCGTAGACTCAGTCTGATTGATGTTACCACTGTCCTGAGAGCTCAATGACAGACTATGAGTAATAGCAGCTGAGCCTACATGAGTCCCCTCCACATCAGTGGGACTCACCTCAGTTGTTGGCTTCTAATGGGGGCTAGAGATAAGGGATCTCTCTTGGCTCTGTTGACCTTTGAGAGGGTGTTGAAGATAAACTTCATGGCCATGGAGAGATGTTATCTCTTCATCAGTTTGGAGTAATAGGTCAGTGAAGGATAGAGAGGTTAAACCTACTGACCCTGGACCTAGATCAATGTCTACAGGCATTGAGCCTCTTGTGGGGCTATCCTTGTTGGCTGCACAGGGGAGTGTAAATACTCACCCTGTGGGCTAAAGGCTTGGGTGTCGGGCTCTTGGGTTTGAGACTGAGGAGGCTCAAAACACAAATTGAGGTCAATGGTGAAGGATGGTGTGACCTCGGACTGAGTGGGAGCCCATGTTTCCACTCTAGTCCTTTTGGATTGAACTGGAGGAGCTTGTTCAATCAGAGTAGATTGAACAAGGGTTCGTTTGGGGCGTCTCTGATATGTGATTTTGATGGGTGGAGAAGGTATTGGGATATTTGTGGTAAGGGTTGCTGGTGTGGGTTCATCACCTGTGGGGTCAACAGGGATGTCACCAGGAGCTATGTGCTTAATCATATCTTGAGGTAAAGGAGTATACCCGCCTGTGAAGTTGATGTACACCTTCTTCAAAGTCTTGAAGATGGCAGGCTGCACTTGAGGAAAAGTTAGAGCAGCTGCACAGACAAGCTTGCTCTGTTCCAACTCGCAGTTGATGATGTGTGAATGTATTGGGGATACATGAAAAATATTTCCCTTCTAAGATTCCCAAGTAGATTGGTAAACACAAACCTTGAGTAATTAAAGCGCAGGCCTCTCACCAACCCGTGAACTAGGTATCCTAGTTCGTATGGGATTTGATCCATCCCCAGACTTGTTGGATAGGAAGTGAAGAATGATGTGCAGGAGAAACTTCCAATGATATGCGAAGTTGAATTTGTAGACGGTTGACCTGCTCACGTCTCCCCCGTATCCCATGAGGATGTATCTGCCATCCAAGTCTTCTTTGGGAAACTCATTAGGAGCTTCATCATCATGAAGATCTAGATGCTCGCTGTTGAGTTGTTCACTTATGATCAACTCCTGTCCACAAATGCTGGTTCTTAGGACGCGAACCCTATTTAGGATTTCTGCTTGACTGTTTCTCCAAAATTCAGTCATGTGGTTGGAGTAAACGGTGGGGTTAATAGTAAGCGCCGTGTAGTAGGTTGATTCAGAAAGAAAGGTAATGATTTCAGTGAAGTCAGCATCTCTTGACGAATCAAGTAATGTGACCTGGTTGTGCTGAGGGTTTAGCGCCATTGTAAGAGAGAGTAAGTTTGAACTTGGGTGAATTTCAGGATTGGCAGTGAAGGAAATGTTTAGGGCAGTAAATCGGTAAAAGAAGATGAAATTGAATAGTCTGGATTATTTAAATGGTAAGAATTTAGGTAATGGTGGTAGGGCGACAGTTGGCGGTTATGAAATGACAGTGGCGGTAAGGGATAATTTTAAATAATCAGACATTATCAACAAAATCTTTACCTTTTACAGAGTGGAGCCCAAAAAGATATCCGTTACACAGTAAGAATTCTCTTTCCTAGTATAAAACCTTTCCGAAAGTAGTTTGTCTTCCGAAGGCAATTCTTTCTTCCGAAGCAAAACATTGCTGCCGAAGGTAAGAGCTGCTTTCTGAATGAAAAGTTTTTATAAGCTTCGGAAGTAGATCTGATGTGAAATCAATCGCTTCTTCCGAGACTAAAAACTCTTCCGAGAAGAAAATTTCCATTGAGGAATTTGAGGGGTTTTACATGTTTATCAAAGTTCATATTTACTTGTATATATATGAAAACGCAGCGGAATTTATGTTTTAAAACATGTTAAAATCTGATTATCAAACCCATTTGATAAATAACCCCAAGCCATGGATCATTATACGAAAAAACACACAATAAGATGAACATAAAATGTAAGAACCACAACATTTGGAGCTGCAGAAATCCGAGATTATAGAGATGAAAAGGATGTGTTCTTGTGGCTAAACTTCAAGGTAGAAGTTCTCAAGATAGCATACCCCAAGCCTACCAACAAATCACCTTGAATGCTAGGATCTTTGACACTAATTTCCAGCTACAAAACACCTTTTGTTGGCTGGAAAAACTCCTTCTTTTCTTGCCCAAAACCGTGAGATTAGAGGAGAGAGTAGAGAGAGAGAGCTTTTTGTGTGTGTTCTTGGATGTGAAGGAGGGAATAAGTGTTCAAGTCTCCAAGACTTGCATGTCTTGGAATTAATAAAATAGGAGTATCCAAGACCAAGTGGGGTGGCCGAATATGGTCCCCATTGGTTTTCCCTCTCAATTCAAATTTTGTTAAAAAATATACAATCACATCCCTTGTTTTATAAAATTAAACCATTTTAATTTTATATCACTAACACACATTATTATTTGCCATTGTTTAACTAATTTAAATAATGTACAAATAATCTTTTATGAACAAATTATCTATATAATGATGTTCATCTACAAAAGCTTTAATTTAGAAAATCCAATTTTCTAAATTGGTGTCATTATTTATTTGTATGATCTTATCAACAAATAAATTACCTTTTGGTGTTTGTTTGGCTTGTTATTGGGTATGACCCGGCTTGGATCATATGACACTAGCCACATCAATTTAATATGTATCTTGGGCAGATCAATTCCTTCAATCTCCCACTTGTACAAGATTCATAGAAGATTGATGTAAGCAGCAAATAACGCCTAGCAACGGTTTGCTACCCCTAATGTATATGACTAAGTGCCATTCAATAACATCATCCTTTTCAAGTACCTTAGTTGAATATGATTTAGGTGAATGATTCATTTATCCTTTTGTTTCAGATGTCATGTTAAATCCAAAAGACACAGAATTGTCATTCTCTGATGATTTAACTTTAACAGGCCTTAGACATCTAACTCTTAACGAATAAGAGGAACAAATTCCATCTTGACTACATACGTCTCTCACAATCACCTCATATCATACCTGAACTCAGTCTTATGTACTGCCAATTTTTCAGAACAGCAAAGTACTAAGTCAAAGTACAATACTTGGTGAATATCAAGACCCAATATGTATCTCAGGTCTGAGGATACAATGATATTCGCCTTTACTAAATATCTTATGACTAATCACAAGGATTCCATGCAGAAATAATTAAGAGCGGGTCAGTCCAATGTCTATATCCATAGATATCAATGAACCTTGGCAGTAACCTCTTGCTTTATATTCATACCTTATGAATATCAACCAATCCAAGTTCATTATAGTCTTACATTCATAATTGTTCCCACAAGTATGATCGACTATGGACGTTTAGAATAACTCATTTATTCACGGATTTAAACATGCTAAAATAGAAGAACAAATGAAATTATAACCATATAATTAAGTCAAATAACATAAGTTCCAATATCTAAATACAAAATACAACATCAAACCTAGTCACTTGAATATCTAAGTCCCATGGCACAAGCATGGCCTTCATGCTTTGCCCTTTCAAGGAGCTTTGTGAGTGGATCCGTAATGTTTTATCAGTGTGGACTTTGCGAATACATATCTTTCCTTTTTCAACTTCATCCCTTATGTAGTTGAATCTACGTTCAATGTGCCGAGTCTTTTGATGAGCACGAGGTTCCTTGATTTGAGCAATCGCACCCTCGTTGTCACAAATGATCTCTAGGGGATCCTGAATGGAAGGGACTACCCCTAGATCGGCTATGAATTTCTTCAGCCATGCAGCTTCCTGTGCTGCCATTGAAGCGGCGGCGTATTCTGACTCTGTAGTAGATATCGCTACGACTTCTTGCTTTGAGCTTTTCCAAGAAACAGCTCCGCCATTCAGAATAAAGATGTACCCTGATTGAGATCGTGAATCATCTCGATCGGTTTGGAAACTCGCGTCCGTGTAACCTTTTACATCGAGATCCTCTTCACCAGACCCGTAGATCAAGAACATATCCTTAGTCCTCCTTAGGTACTTCAGAATGTTCTTGACAGCCATCCAACGACTATCACCAGGATTTTGCTGGTATCTACTTGTGATGCTTAAAGCGCATGACACGTCTGGTCTAGTGCATATCATTGCATACATGATGGATCCTATAACAGATGCATATGGGATTGCCTTCATTCTATTTTGCTCCTCCTTTGAGCTTGGACATTGAGTTGTACTCAATATTGTCCCTCTTTGAATAGGTACACTACCTTTCTTAGAGTTTTCATCTTGAACCTTTTCAAGATTTTCTCAATGTATGCACTTTGATTCAAACCAATCAGCCGCCTTGATCTATCCCTATAGATCTTTATTCCTAGAATATAGGCAGCTTCACCAAGATCCTTGATGGAAAAAAACTTCTAAGCCAGGTTTTTACACCTTCTAAGGTTGGGATGTCATTTCCAAATAGTAGTATGTCATCAACATACAATACTAGGAAGGTTATTATGCTCCCACTAGCCTTCTTGTACACACAATCCTCATCAGCGTTTTGATGAAGCCAAATTTCTTTATCTCCTCATCAAAACGGTGATTCCAGTTTCTCGATGCTTGTTTCAATCCATAGATTGATTTCTTTAACAAGCATACTTTATCAGGATGTTTTGGATCGACAAAACCTTCAGGCTGAACCATATAGACATCTTCCTCATGATATCCATTTAGGAAAGCGGTTTTGACATCCATTTGCCAAATCTCATAGTCATAATGAGCAGCTATGGCAAACAATATCCTTATAGACTTTAGCATTGCAACATGTGAGAAGGTTTCATCATAGTCAACCCCTTGAGTTTGAGTGAAACCCTTTGCTACAAGTCTTGCTTTGTAAGTATCCAAGTTTCCATGCATATCGGTTTTCTTCTTGAAAACCCACTTACTTCCAACTACTTTGGAATTAAGAGGTGGTGCAACAAGTTCCCAAACTTGATTGTCATACATGGATTGCATCTCAACGTTCATGGCCTCAAGCCATTTGTCACAATCCAAATTGGACACCGCATCGTGATATGTGGTTGGTTCATCTGAATCTACCACATAGCATCCATCCATGAAAAATCCGTATCTTTCAGGTGGATTACTAGTTCTACCACTTCTGCGAATGTTTTGTGTGTATTGATCAACCGCTTGATCATCCTCAACATCCTCATGTTGAGTGCTAGTTTCAACCATACGTGCATCGGGCTATGGTTCTTGATCTTCTTCAAGATCCACTGTTCTACTGCTAGCTCCTTCCATAAGGAACTTGGCTTCTAAGAACTCACCCTTTCTGGCAACAAACACCTTTTGTTCCAGTGGATCATAGAAATAATATCCCATAGAATCTCTAGGATATCCAACAAAGATACACTTGGTGGATCGGACATCTAATTTGTTTGGGGTGGGAGTCTTAACATAAGCCTCACAACTCCAGACCCTTAAGTATGATAGGGATGGAACTCTTCCATGCCATATCTCAAAAGGTTTCTTTTCCCCTTTTTGGTTGGGGCCATATTCAGAATACGGGCCGCGGAGAGCAAAGCGAAACCCCAAAATGATAGAGGCAATGTGCTTCTAGCCATCATAGATCGAACCATATCTAATAAGGTTCGATTCCTCCTCTCAGACACACCATTATGTTGTGGTGTTCCAGGTGGAGTGAGTTGTGAGACAATCCCACAACTCCTAAGATGATCTTGAAAAACATCACTTAGGTATTCACCGCCTCTATCGGTACGGAGAACTTTAATTGATTTGTTGAGTTGATTTTCTACTTCATTCTTGAATATTTTGAACATTTCAAAAGCTTCATCTTTGTGCCTTAATAAGTACACATACCCATAGCGACTATAATCGTCTGTAAAGGTAATGAAGTATCTCTCACCATTCCTAGTCATTGGCTTAAAAGGACCACATACATCCGAATGTATGATACCTAATAAATCTTTTGCCCTTTCATTAGTTCCACTAAAGGGTGCCTTAGTCATTTTTCCTTGTAAACAAGATTCACATACATCAATGAATCACATTCATTTGTTTTTAAAAGACCATTCTTTTGAAGCGTTTATACGTTTCTTGTTTATATGACCAAGACGACAATGCCAAAGGTAGGTATCACTCAAATCTAATTTGAGTCTTTGGTGGTTGCTTGGTATATAGAGCTATCATATGTTGCGTTTCATGAACCAATTCATAAATACCATTACAAGGTATAGCCTTAAACTAAAATACATGATTTAAAGAAACATGAATATCATTGTCAACAAACTTGAAATTATAATCATATTGTCTTAAACGGGAAACAGAAATTATGTTCCTAGTCAAACTAGGAGCATATAATACATTACTTAAAATAACTTCCAAACCACTTGGAAGCTTCAAAATGTAGTCTCCTTGGGCTTCCACGTGAACCTTTGCACCATTGCCCATGAAGAGACTTATTTCCCCTTTTGCATAATGCTCATTTCTTCTGAACCCCTGCAAAAAATTGCAAATGTGAGTTCCACATCCGGTATCTAATACCCATGTGTTAGAAGAAATTACATTCAGCTCAACATGTATCATGTAAATTATACCTGAGGTTTGCCCCGCATCCCTCTTTTCTCTCAACTCTTTGAGATAGACTGGACAATTTCTCATCCAATGCCCTATCTCACCACATTTGAAGCATGGGTCGTTCACAGCAACCTTTTGCTTCTTCTCCTTGGGCTTCGGAGGTTGCACCCTAACAGCCATCATCCCCTTTCCCCCAACATGCCCCTTTCCTTTGGCAACAATTGCCTTAGGAGGGGGTAGAGACTTTCTCTTTCTCCCACCTTCATTTATGGTGAGAACGAGTAAAACCCTTTTACCCATTCCTGCCTCAGCTGATTTGAGCATAGAATGAAGTTCATTTATGCTCTTATCCCATCCGTTCATGTTGTAATTCATGACGAATGCCTCAAATTTTTAGTTAGGCCATTAAGGATCAAATCCGTGGCCAACTCCTTTGAGACGGGACAGTTCAGCCTTTGAAGGCGGTCGATGTGGCTTTTCATCTTAAGAACATAAGATGAAACTGATTGGGATTCCTCCATCCTACATGCATGAAGCGCTCGAACCGTTTCGAAGCGCTCCACTCTAGCTTGTTGCTGGAATGTTTCCCGCAGCTGAGTGATCATGTCATAGGCTCCATGGAGCTCATACTCCTTTTGGAGTTCGGGTGTCATACTTGCTAACATTAGGCAAGAGACTTGGACGGAGTCTTCCACATATCTAACCCAATCATTATACGCTTCCACATCTTCCTCGTCAGGTTCATCGGGGATGGGGTCATCAAGGATGTAGGCCCGCTTTTCTTGCTTGAGAACGATTCTCAAGTTGCGGTACCAATCCATGAAATTGTTAGGTTTTAGACGATCCCTTTGAAGGATCGCCCTTAGGAATTGGTTGTTTTGGTTTGGTACATCGTTATTAGCGTTGTTGTTGTCGGCCATCTACAAGATTTTACAAAGTTCCATTAGTAATCGTTGATATAATTATATTTCATTTATCAATACCCTTTATGTCTCATAGACCATTAATAAATAAAAATTTTTAGAATCCAACGTTATATTTAAATATTGGTTAGGTGACCTTTATCCCATTATTTAAACAAACAAGGTAGTCATAAATGACAATTGCAACCTATTGCAACTTCTAGTGGTATGGGATCGTTTAAACATCTTATGTTTATAACAGCATGTTTATCCCATCAACACCTTTTGTAAAACATATTTTAGGTGATCCATTCAATATATTCTACAAATCAAGTCGTCCTACTTACACATACGTGTGAGTTTACTACATAAGTGGTTAGGAGACCTTTATCCCACAAACATGGTATTTTCACCTCAAGTTACAAGTTCCCTCAAAGTGGTTAGGTGACCTTTATCCCACTAAGAGTTTGCAAGTAACCTAAGTGTTGTGTAAAAGGATGGTGTTTAACTTGTTTTCAAAAGGGATTTTCAATTTCACAATTCTTGTTTTAGAAAAGTCTATGTATCATATGATTGTATGCATTCAACCATATGGTACCCTATTGGTTCTTTTAAATAAAACCCATTTTATTTTGCAAACCATTAACTCCTTTTATAGAACCATTCTATTTATGCTTAATGATTTGAGGACCAATTACTCGTTTATTGTTTATTTAGTTGACGGTTTGTTAATCACATCCATATATTCAAAACAAACATCATCATATGCATTCAACCAAACATAAACAAAACAAGTCATATATGCATAACAAAGCATACTAAGTTGATCACACTTGTTTAGCCAAAACAAGTGTGTCAAATGGTCATGTCCTAAGGGTTTAGAATCATGACACATGGTTGACCAAAGGGACTCCCACTTGAAACCACATCTTCAAGCATCCTCTTTGTCTTATCTTTTCTCCAAGTCTTGATCTTGAGCATCCTTTACAAAATATGTATCCTAATACATTTTTCTAGTAAAGAAAAAAACCTAATCTATTTATTACAAACCATATGAATGAATAGATTACAAAACAAAACTTGAAACCAAAGATAAATTATTACATGCCCAAATGAATATAACATGACAACCAATCAATTATCCATATGGTCAAGGCTTTGTTATGCATAATCAACAAACAACATATCCAAATATACACTAATGAACCGATTTTGGCAGCCCCTTATCACCCATGTTCTTGGCCAACATAAACCAAGAACAAATGGGTTTAGTCCATGCAAACAAATATCTTCTAAACTAGAGTTTTAAAGATCCTAATATGCATAATGTAGCATCTTTAAAACATCAAAAGGGGTCAAAATCCAGCCCTTAAACTCACGGGTATGTGGTGTCAAACACCACAAAACCATGAACTTGCATGTATGCTTTCGTATAAGTGGCTCTAGATACCATTTGAGGGGTTTTACATGTTTATCAAAGTTCATATTACTTGTATATATATGAAAACGCAGCGGAATATATGTTTTAAAACATGTTAAAATCTTATTATCAAACCCATTTGATAAATAACCCCAAGCCATGGATCATTATATGAAAAAACACACAATAAGATGAACATAAAATGTAAGAACCACAACCTTTGGAGCTGCAGAAATCCGAGATTATAGAGATGAAAAGGATGTGTTCTTGTGGCTAAACTTCAAGGTAGAAGTTCTCAAGATACCATACCCCAAGCTTACCAACAAATCACCTTGAATGCTAGGATCTTTGACACTAATTTCAAGCTACAAAACACCTTTTGTTGGCTGGAAAACTCCTTCTTTTCTTGCCCAAAACCGTGAGATTAGAGGAGAGAGTAGAGAGAGAGAGCTTTTTGTGTGTGTTCTTGGATGTGAAGGAGGGAATAAGTGTTCAAGTCTCCAAGACTTGCATGTCTTGGAATAATAAAATAGGTGTATCCAAGACCAAGTGGGGCGGCCGAATATGGTCCCCATTGGTTTTCCCTCTCAATTCAAATTTTGTTAAAAAATATACAATCACATCCCTTGTTTATAAAATTAAAACCATTTTAATTTTATATCACTAACACACATTATTATTTGCCATTGTTTAACTAATTTAAATAATGTACAAATAATCTTTTATGAACAAATTATCTATATAATGATGTTAATCTACAAAAGCTTTAATTTAGAAAATCCAATTTTCTAAATTGGTGTCATTATTTATTTGTATGATCTTATCAACAAATAAATTACCTTTTGGTGTTTGTTTGGCTTGTTATTGGGTATGACCCGGCTTGGATCATATGACACTAGCCACATCAATTTAATATGTATCTTGGGCAGATCAATTCCTTCAGAATTTGACTTCGGAAGATATTTAGAAATATCTTCCGAGAGTTAATTCCTCTTCAGAAGAAATTTACACTTAGAATATTTCAAAGAGATCTTCTATAACATGGCTTAAATTGTATTGACACAAGACATTACACATTAAAAAGCTTTCAAAAAAGGTGGTTAATCAATGTTTATCATCCAATAGCTGATATGAGATACTTAAATCTTTGTTCATCAAAAGCTTTTGTGAACAAATTAGCATATTGTTCATTTGAGTCAACTTTCATTAACTTTATCAGATTTTTCTCATGAATATCTCTAATGAAATGATACCTGATATCAATGTGCTTTGTCTTGGAGTGCTTCACTGGATTTTCTGTGATGGAGATAGCACTGTTGTTGTCAATATGGATAGGAGTACTCATGAAGTTGAATCCATTGTCTAACATCTGATTCTGAATCCATAGCAACTGAGCACAGCAGCTAGCAGCAGCGATGTATTCAGCTTCAGCAGTTGATGTAGATACACAAGATTGTTTCTTGCATTGCCATGAAATGATCCTTCCACCAAGAAATTGACATCCTCCTGATGTGGATTTCTTGTCAATGTTGCAGCCACCATAGTCACTGTCAGAGTACCCATAGAGATTGAAATCACTATTTCTTGGATACCAGAGACCTAGTTTAGGTGCTCCTTTGAGATATCTGAGGATTCTCTTTGCAGCAGCTAGGTGAGACACCATTGGAGCAGCCTGATATCTTGCATAAATGCATGCGGCATACATGATATCAGGTCTACTAGCAGTGAGATACATCAGAGAACCAATAATTGCTCAATACCGATGTTGATCAGTATCCTCCCCTCAAGATCAGGGCAAAGATTATGGTTTCTGGGTATGGGTGTCTTGGCTGGCTTACAGTCCTTCATCTGAAATCTCTCTAAGATGTCATTGACATACTTGGATTGATTGATGAAGAATCCTTCCTTCAATTGCTTCACCTGAATTCCTAAGAAAAAGTCCATTTTTCCCATGGAACTCATCTCAAATTTCTGCTTCATAGTGCTCTCAAAGTCCTTACACATTTGGTCATTTGAAGAACCAAATATGATGTCATCAACATAGACTTGAACTAGCAAAATGTCTTCTCCAGTCTTCCTGATGAAGAGAGTCTTATCAATGGTACCTCTAGTGTAGCAATTTTTTAGGAGAAACTGAGACAAGGTCTCATACCACAGCCTAGGTGCTTGGTGTAGCCCATATAGAGCTTTGTCCAGCTTACACACATAGTTGGGGTGCTGTGGGTCTTCAAATCCTGGAGGTTGACTTACGTAGATTTCCCTATCTATATCCCCATATAGAAAAGCACACTTGACATCAAGTTGGTAGACTGTGAAGTTCTTGGATGCTGCATAAGCAAGGAAGATCCTAACTGCCTCAAGTCTTGCAACTAGTGTAAAGACATCAGTATAATCAATTCCTTCCTCTTAGGTATATCCTTGAACTACTAATCTTGCCATGTTCTTGATAATCAAGCATCTATCATCTTTCTTGTTTCTGAATACCCATTTAGTGCCTATGGGTACTTGACCAGAAGGTAGTGGGCATAGATTCCAGACTTTTTGTCTTCTGAATTGAAGCAGCTCCTCCTGCATAAGAAGCATGAGTACAAGGCATCTTCCACCTTCTTGGGTTCCATCTGAGATAAGAAGCATGAGTACAAGCAGACATTCCCATGATGAGTTTGCCCTCTTGTTCTCACACCTTCAGAGACCTTCCCTATGATGTTTTTAGTTGGATGAGTGTTGTGAATCCTAAGACGAGGAATCACTTCCAGTTGCAGAGATAGGTCCAGGTTGGACATATTATGATCAGGAACTGGATCACTCTGTCCAGCTATTGTTTCAAAGTCATTTAATGAGGACTGATTGAATGACTGAGAGACATCATCAATGGTTGGCCGTGAAGTAGTATTAACAGTTGCCTGTTCCTTCAGAATACTACTTCTTTCAACCAGGTGTTGTAATGGATCACCTGATGAGTTTTGAGGTTCATCAAGTGATTCACTTGTTGAAGCTTCACTATTCCTTGAGACAGTTACACTATCTGATCTGTGAATGGCTGAAGCTTGTTGTCTTTCAGCTCTTGGAGAATTTGGAAGAGGTCTGGGTAGCTCAAATAGTTGATTAGCATCATTATCAGCATCACCTTGAGCACCTGTTCTATCTGAAACATTCTCACAAGATGGCTTAGAATAGTTTGGAAACAATTCTAAGTCAAAGATATAATCAGGTCCATTCCCCCTAACACAAGGAGTGTACTCATTAACAACTATATTGGATGACTTCTCAAATTGTTGATTCTTAATGTTGTACACTCTATAAGCTTTGGAGCTAGAAGAGTATCCGACAAAGATAGCATCATCTGACTTCTCATCAAACTTTGCTAGGTTGTCTTTTGTGTTAAGTATGGTACACCTACAGCCAAAGGACCTTAGAAAGCCAATGAACAGTGGCCTCTTGTTCCATAACTCATAAGGGGTTTTTCCATGGGGCTTAACTACAAGAACCCTGTTCTGCACATAGCATGTAGTGCTAACTGCCTCTGCCCAGAATGTTAGAGGTAGTTTTGAATCAGCTAACATAGTTCGAGCAGCCTCAATAAGTGTCCTATTCCTCCTCTCAGCAACACCATTTTGTTGAGGAGTTCCGGGAGCACTATATTGTCTGGCAATCCCTTTTGAGTCACAGAATGAGTCAAGAACAAAGTTCTTAAACTTAGTCCCTTGATCACTTCTAATGATCTTAACCTTGTGATCAATTTGATTTTCTATTTTAAGAATAAAAGATTTTAACGTTTCAGCAGTTTCATCTTTACTTCTTAAAAAGAATACCCATGTAAATCTTGTAAAATCATCAACAATCACAAGGCAGTATGATTTCCTTCCAATGCTCATTATACTTGTGGGACCAAAGAGATCCATGTGTAATAAGTGTAATGGAGTAGTGATGGAGTTGACACATTTGTATTTATGAGATGACCTGTGTTGTTTCCCTTTCAGGCATGCAACAAAGTTATCTTTGCATAAAAATTCCTTTTTAGGCAAACCATGTACCAAGTTATTTTTAGCCAATTTATTCATTGTTTTAAAATTCACATGACACATGCGATTATGCCATAGTGTTGACTCATCACTATCAGCTTTGGAAAGAAAGCACGATACTTCACCCATAGGAGAAGCATTATTCATATCTAGCTTGTACATATCCCCTTTCCTGGGAGATCTAAGAAGCACTAATTCCGGAGGAATTGTCATCCCTGGTTTGAGGATAATGCACTCATGTTTTGTGAAAAGCATTTGATGCTTTTGATCACAGAACTGAGAAACACGTAACAGATTATGTTCAAGCTATTTGACAAAGTGAACTTTGTCAATGTTTATTCTACCATTGGATATACTTCCTTTGCCTGAAATATATCCTCCGGCCTCACCTCCAATTGGACAGGCCCTCCATCATAGTTCTGGAATTATTGAAGGAGAGATCTATTCCCTGTCATGTGCCTGGAGCATCCACTATCTACAATCCAAACATTGTTGTTCTTGTCAAATGGATGTCCCTGCACATAAGATTAGATGGTTAGTTTTGTTTGGAAGCCCAAGCCTTGCTGGTCTTGGGCTCTTCCAAAGATAATGACATAATTGAACCAAAGGATATGCAATGGGGTTCAATAGAGGTCATTGAAGTAGAGGTTTGGGCTGCAACATCTTCCTTGATCTTCCAATCCATCCCTTGGTTGATCTTTGAGAATGAGCTTGTTGAAGCTTTTGCAGCATCAGCTTCTTTCGAAGCTTCATTCTTTTCGGAAGAAGCCTTCACCACCTTTTCTTCCGAAGTAGTCTTCTTCTAGGTTTGTTTCAAGGGATCTTTCTTGTTCTTCCAAACATTAGATGTTTTGACTTCCGAAGCCATTTTCCTTTCGAAAGAAATACTTTCTTCTGAAAGTAACTAGGCTTCCGAGACCAACTTTCCCTTTTTTATCACTAGGACCGTTTGAAATGGTCCAAATGTGTAACCTTCCATGACTCCTTCTGTTCTAACATTATTTGCATAGTGTGTGCTTGCTGGATTGTAGTAACATCTTTAGCCATGTGGTTATGCAGACCACACATTATGCATGCAATATTATTCTTCTGGGAATTTGAAGATTGTTGTTTCTTGGAGTTCTTTTCTTTATCAGCAACTTTCCCTTTCAACTTCTGATCCTTTAGTAGGATAAGAGTGCTGGTACTACACTCCTTTCCTGAATCAGAAGTACCTACCACCTGGAATCCAGCAGAGATGAAGACACCTTTTTGCTTTGGGTCAATCTTCAGCTTGGACTCGGTAACTTTCTTGGCAGTCTTTCTAGCAGCTTTAGCTCTGCTTCTTCTTGCCTTGGTGGTTAGGATTTGATCTTCACAGGTGGAGATGAGTGTATCTTCCTGTTTCTCCCCTGTGGTGGCCACTATTTTTTCCTCATCCTTTAATTCCAATGGAGAAGGGTCAGTGATGGGTTTGCAAGAACACTAAAACTAGTTTAACCTTTTAAACTTTCTGAAAACGCAACGGAGGTATAGCTTTATAACATGTTTATAAGCTGAAAAATTACATGTTCTAAATGATGTTTTAAGATAAAAAACAAACCCAAATCAAAAGGATCTTTAATATGTGAATAAACAAGCTATAAACATATGTAAATGCACATAAAATCACAGCTACATTGAGCTGTGATTACTATCTTTCTGCAGCAGAAAAATCGACTAAAATGAAGGTGTTGGATGCTTAAAATCTCGGCCAAGGCTCCAAGGATGAAACCCTCAAGCTTGTATACCCTAAGCTCTTTGCAAACACCTCTTCTTGCTAGGTAGATTATCACCAAAAACAACTTCAAAATCCTTTTTCCAGCTTAAGTTTCCGTAAACAAGAGGGGAGAAGAGACAGTTTTTAGTTTGCGTTTTGCGTGTCTTGAAAAAGTGAGAAGCAAGAGTGTTAGATTAGATAATGTGTGTATGCCTTCAAGAAGCCAAGGGCCAATCAAAAAATAACGGGGGGGGGGTGAAATTACAAGTTAAAAGGGTTCCCCCCCTTTAACACACACACATTATTGAACTAGTCTTGTAGTTTTTATACAATTAACCTTTTAATTATATAAGATACACACACTCTTATTATTATTTGATGTCATCTAACTAATTTAATAACACTTCAAATAATATTATTGAACAAAATATCCTAATAAGTTGTTCCCTCTCATACACAACTTTATTTAGAAACCCATTTTCTAAATTGGTGTAAATATTTAATTGCATGATCATACCATCAATTAAATATTAATTGGCGTTTGCTAAGCTTGTTATTGAGTATAAACCGACTTGGATCATAACGTACTAACCGCATCAATAATCTACGTGTCTTGGGCATACAGAATCCTACAATCTCCCAGTTGCCTAAGATTCGTAGAAGATTGATGCAAGCAGTAAATACCGCCTAACAATGGTTTACTACCCTTAATACGCATGACTTATGGGCATTCAATAACATCATTCCATTCAAGTACCCTACTTAAAATGATTTAGGTGAATCAATCATTCATCCTTTTGTTACAGATGTCATGTTAAATCCAAGAACACAGAATGATCATTTCTTGTTGATTTAACTTATCAGGCCTTAGACATCTAACTCTCAACGAATAAGAGGAACAAATTCCATTTTGACTACATACGTTTCTCATAAACACCTCGTGTTATACCTGAACCACCCTTATGTGCTGTCCAGTATTTCAGGACAGTGAAGAATTAGCTCAAGGCATAATACTTGGTGAATATCAAAACCCAATATGTATCTCAGGTCGGAGGATACCAAATGATATTCGCCTTTACTCAAATTTACTTATGATCGATCAATAAGATTCCATGTAGTAAAATTTGAGATGCGGGTTAGTCCAATATTTGTATCCCATAAATATCTATGAACCTTGGTAGCAACCCATTGCTCTATATTCATCCTTATGAATATCAACCAATCCAAGTTCATAATAATCTTACTCTCACACTTGTTCCCACAAGTATGAACGACTACGGACATTTAAAGTAAACAATTTACTCATGGATCAAACATGCTAAACTGGAACATTAATTGAAACATTATAACCAAATAATTTTATTCAAATAATAAAAGGTTCCACATATCTAAATACAAAATTTACAGATCAAATCCAATCACTAGAATATCGAAGTCCCATGGCACAAGTATGACCTTCATGCTTTGCCTTTTCAAGGAGATTTGTGAGAGGATCCGTAATATTTTGATCCCTGTGAACTTTGCGAATACATATCTTTCCTTTTTCAACTTCATCTCGTATGTAGTTGAATCTCCGCTCAATGTGCCTAGTCTTTTGATGAGCACGAGGTTCCTTGATTTGAGCAATCGCACCCTCGTTATCACAAAAGATCTCTAGGGGGTCCTGAATGGAAGGGACAACCCCTAGATCGGCAATGAATTTCTTCAACCACGCAGCTTCTTGAGCTGCTAATGAGGCGGCGACGTATTCTGATCCTGTAGTTGATAGAGCCACCACATCCTGCTTGGAGCTCTTCCAAGAGACCGCTCCTCCATTTAGAATGAAAATATATCCCGATTGTGACCGTAAATCGTCATGATCGGTTTGGAAACTCGCATCTGTGTAACCTTTTACAACGAGTTCCTCATCACAAGATCCATAGATTAGGAACATATCTCTTGTCCTCCTTAGGTACTTAAGTATGTTCTTAACAGCCATCCAATGACTGTTTCCAGGATTTTACTGGTATCGGCTCATCATGCTTAAGGCGCATGACATGTCCGGTCGAGTGCATATCATCACATACATGATGGATCCAATAGCAGATGCGTATGGGATTGCCTTCATTTTATCTTGCTCATCCTTTGAGCTAGGACATTGAGTCATACTCAATGTCGTTCCTCTTTGAATAGGTATGGTACCTTTCTTAGTGTTCTCCATCTTGAACCTTTTCAAGATTTTATCAATGTATGCACTTTGATTTAAACCAATCAACCACCTTGATCTATCCCTATAGATCTTTATTCCCAGAATATAGGTGGGTTCACCAAGATCCTTAATGGAAAAACAACTTCCAAGCCAGGTTTTTACACCTTCCAAGGTTGGAATGTCATTCCCAAATAGTAGTATGTCATCAACATACAATACTAGGAAAGTTATTGTGCTCCCACTAGCCTTCTTATACACACAAGCCTCATCAGCGTTTTTGATGAAGCCAAATTTCTTTACTTCCTTATCAAAACGTTGATTCCAGCTTCTTGATGCTTGTTTCAATCCATAGATTGATTTCTTTAACTTGCATACTTTATTAGGATGTTTTGGATTGACAAAACCTTCAGGCTAAACCATATAGACATCTTCCTGAAGATATCCATTTAGGAAAGCGGTTTTGACATCCATTTGCCAAATCTCATAATCATAATGAGCAGTTATGCCAAACAATATCCTTATAGACTTTAGCATCGCAACAGGTGAGAAGGTTTCATCATAATCAACCCCTTGAGTTTGAGTGAAACCCTTTGCTACAAGTCTAGCTTTATAAGTATCCAAGTTTCCATGCATATCGGTTTTTCTTCTTGAAAACCCACTTACTTCTAACTACCTTGGAATTAAGAGGTGGTACAACAAGTTCCTAAACTTGATTGTCTTACATGGATTGCATCTCAACGTTCATGGCTTCAAGCCATTTGTCACAATCCGAATTGGACACTGCATTATGGTATGTGGTTGGTTCATCTGAATCTACCACATAGCATCCATCCATGAAAAATCCGTATCTTTCAGGTGGATTACTAGTTCTACCACTTCTGCGAAAGTCTTGTGTGTATTGATCAACCCCTTGATCATCCTAAACATCCTCATGTTGAGTGCTAGTTTCAACCAAACGTGCATCGGGTTGTGGTTCTTGATCCTCTTCAAGATCCACTATTCTACTGCCAGCTCCTTCCATAAGGAACTTTGCTTCTAAGAACTCACCCTTTCTGGCAACAAACACCTTTTTCCAGTGGATCATAGAAATATTATCCCATAGAATCTCTAGGATATCCAACAAAGATACACTTGGTGGATCAGACTACAAATTTTTTTAGGGTGGGAGTCTTAACATAAGCCTCACAACCCCAGACCCTTAAATATGATAGGGATGGAACTATTCCATGCCATATCTCAAAAGGTGTCCTTTCCACCTTTTTGGTTGGAGCCATATTTAGTATACGGGCCGCGGAGAGCAAAGCGAAACCCCAAAACGATAGAGACAATGAGCTTCTAGCCATCATAGATCGCACCATATCCAATAGGTTCGATTCCTCCTCTCAGACACACCATTATGTTGTGGTGTTCCTGGTGGAGTGAGTTGTGAGACAATCCCACAACTCCTAAGATGATCTTGAAAAGCATCACTTAGGTATTCACCTCCTCTGTCGGTACGGTGAACTTTAATTGACTTATTGAGTTGATTTTCTACTTCATTTTGAAGATTTCGAACATTTCAAAAGCTTCATCTTTGTGCCTTAATAAGTACACATACCCATAGCGACTATAATCGTCGGTAAAGGTAATGAAGTATCTTTCACCATTCCTAGTCATTGGTTTAAAAGGACCACATACATCCAAATGTATGATTTCCAATAAATCTTTTGCCCTTTCGTTAGTTCCACTAAAGGGTGCCTTAGTCATTTTTCCTTGTAAACAAGATTCACAAACATCAAATGAATCACATTCATTTGTTTTTAAATGACCATTGTTTTGAAGTGTTTGTATGCGTTTCTTGTTTATATGAACAAGACGACAATGCCAAAGATAGGTATCACTCAAATCCAATTTGAGTTTCTTGGTGTTAGTTTGGTACAATGAACTATTTAAAGTATTTTCATGAACCAATTCATAAATCCCATTGATGGGAATAGCTTTAAAATAGAACGTATCATTTAAAGAAACATGAATATCATTTTCAACAAAAGATAATACATAATCATAATGTCCTAATTAGGATACAGAAATAATGTTCCTAGTCAAACTAGGAGCATACAAAACATTCTTCAATATAACATCCAAGCCATTTGGAAGTTTTAGGATGTAGTCCCCACGAGCTTCAACTAAAACTTTAGTTCCACTGCCCCTGAAGAGGCTAACATCCCCTTGATTAAAGTCCCTACTTCTTGTGAACCCCTGCAACAAATTGCAAATATGAGTTCCACATCCGGTATCCAATACCCATGTGTTAGAAGATGTAACATTAAGATCAATATGAATCATGTATATTGTACCTGAGGTCTGCCCGGCATCCCTCTTCGCTTTCAACTCTTGGATATGGACAGGACAATTCCTTGCCCAATGTCCTATCTCCCCACACTTAAAGCATGGGTCATTAGTAGCAACCTTTTGCTTTTTCTCTTGGGGTTTGGGTGGCACCCTTGCCACCCCTTTCCCCTTTCCCCAAACAGGTCCCTTATCTTTGGCAACCTTTGCCTTGGGTGCGGGATGAGGCCTTTTATTGTTCCCACCTTCATTGATGGTGAGAACGGGTAAAACCCTTTTACCCATGGCCGCCTCGGCCGTTTTGAGCATTGAGTGAAGCTCACCGATGCTTTTGTCCCATGCATTCATGTTGTAGTTCAACACGAATGTCTCGAACTTCTTGGTAAGGCCATTAAGGATCAAATCCGTGGCCAATTCCTTCGAGACAGGACAATTAAGCCTTTCGAGGCGGTCAATGTGGCTTTTCATCTTAAGTACATAAGATGAAATAGATTGGTTGTCGTCCACACGACATGCATTGAGTGCTCGAACCGTTTTGAAGGGCTCAACCCTGCTTGCTGTTGGAACGTTTCCTTCAGCTGTGTTATCATGTCGTAAGCTCCGTGATGTTCATACTCCTTTGGTGATCTGGAGTCATGCTCGCTAGCATGAGACAAGACACTTGAACGGAGTCCTCAGTGTATTTTAGCCAATCGTTATAGGCCTCCTCATCATCCTCTGTAGGTTGATCGGGGATAGGGTCGTCTAAAACATATGATCTTCTCTCTTGCTTGAGAACGATTCTCAAGTTTCGATACCAATCAATAAAGTTGTTATGATTTAGACGTTCCTTTTGGAGGATCACTCGTAATGATTGGTTGGACGTGGATGAGTTATCGTGATTTTCATTATTGGTGGCCATCTACAAAATTTAACAAAGATCTGTTTTAGTATTTTCGATATTGCTATTTTTAATAATTAATGCCTTTTAAGGTCATTTTGATATTAAAATCTAGAACCCAACATTACCTTTAAATTATGGTTAGGTGACCTTTATCCCACGATTTAAATTAATAAGGTGGTCAACGTTTGACGGTTGCAACCATTTGCAACTTCTAGAGGTATGGGATCGACTTTAAACATCATATGTAAAGTCGGCATGTTAATCCCATCAACACCATTCGGAAACCATATTGTAGGTGATCCATTTAACATGGTTCGCAAATCAAGACATCCTACTTACATATACGTGTGAGTTTGCCAAAATGAGTGGTTAGGTGACCTTTATCCCACGAATATGGCATTCTCACCTTAAGTCACAAGTTCCCTCAAAGTGGTTAGGTGACCTTTATCCCACTAAGAGTTCCCAAGTGACTTAAGTGTTGTATAAAAGGACGGTGTTGATCTTGTTTTTAGAATATTTAGAGGTTTCATAATTCTAGTTTAGAAAACTCTATGTACTTGTATTTGCATGCTTTCAAATACAAGATACCCTATGGTCCTTTGATTAAAACCTACTTTTAATCATTAAATCATTTTAATAACCTTTTATTAACTTTTAATGATTAAGAACCATCAATTTTCAGCTTGTTAAGTTTGTTAATGAGTTTGTAATGTATGTCTAAATACCAACCAAACAATCAAACAACAAACAATCAAATAAGCATAAACATATAAACATGAGTGCATAACCTTAGCCACTAAGTTGACAACACTTGTTGCCATCACAAGTGTTGTCATAAGGTCTTTCCTAAGGGTTTGTGATGACACATTATATGTGTCCATGGACTCCCACTTGAATCCATATCCAAAAACTTCAAGGTCCATGTCTTTGATGTCCATCTTTGGGTCTTCATCTTGTGCATCCTCCTTTTACAAAAATTATATCCTAATACATTTTTCTAATAAATAAATGCACCTAATCTATTTACTACATAACCAAATGAATAAATAATTACAACCCAAATGATAAACATAAAGATTACAACCCAATTGAATGAATAAAAACAACCATTCCAATCATCCAATCATAAGGCCAAAGGCTAGGTTATGCACTCTAACATCCAATGATCATATCATCCAAACATATAATGAAACCCCACTTAAAACCACCAAATTTCAGCCAACATAAACTGAAATTTTGGGTTTTAAACATTGTCCAAACAATCAACATATCATATATATATCTTTCAAGATTTAATCACTAGCATGTGTGACATGACCTTAATGTTTGGGGAATCATTCATACAAAACATAGCAGCCCCTAAGGGGTTTTAAAGTCCATAAAACAAATTTTTAAAGACCATACAAGCTAGCTATTCACATAACCGGCTCTAGATGCCATTGATGGTTTGCAAGAACACTAAAACTAGTTTAACCCTTTAAACTTTCTGAAAAACGCAGCGGAAGTATAGCTTTATAACATGTTTATAAGCTGAAAATTACATGTTCTAAATGATGTTTTAAGATGAAAAACAAACCCAAATCAAAAGGATCTTTAATATGTGAATAAACAAGCTATATACATATGTAAATGCACATAAAATTATAGCTACATTGAGCTGTGATTACTACTTTCTGCAGCAGAAAAATTGACTAAAATGAAGGTGTTGGATGCTTAAAATCTCGGACAAGGCTCCAAGGAAGAAACCCTCAAGCTTGTATACCCCAAGCTCTTTGCAAACACCTCTTCTTGCTAGGTAGATTATCACCAAGAACAACTTCAAAAACCCTTTTTTCCAGCTAATGTTTGTGTAAACAAGAGGGGAGAAGAAAGAGTTTTTAGTTTGTGTTTTGCATGTCTTGAAAAAGTGAGAAGCAAGAGTGTTAGATTAGATAATGTGTGTATGCCTTCAAGAAGCCAAGGGCCAATCCAAAAATAAGGGGGGGGCCGAAATTACAAGTTAAAAGGGTTTTCCCCCCCTTTAACACACACACACACATTATTGAACTAGTCTTGTAGTTTTTATACAATTAACCTTTTAATTGTATAAGTTACACACACTCTTATTATTATTTGATGTCATCTAACTAATTTAAATAACACTTCAAATAGTATTATTGAACAAAATATCCTAATAAGTTGTTCCCTCTCATGTGCAACTTTATTTTGAAAACCCATTTTCTAAATTGGTGTAAATATTTAATTGCATGATCATACCATCAATTAAATATTAATTGGCATTTGCTAAGCTTGTTATTGGGTATAACCGACTTGGATCATAACGTACTAACCGCATCAATATTCTACGTGTCTTGGGCATACAGAATCCTACAGTCAGCAGTTGGAACCTCTTGCTCCTCAGTACCACGTCTAGGTAGTCTAATAGACTCATAAGAGTATGGTGGAGCTATTTCATTGGTTCCCACCCCTCCTTTGTTTTGATAAAACATTTTGGAATGAGAGGATGATGCAAGAATAGCTTGGAAGTTTTGCTCAGCAATAGCTTGCTTCCTGGCCTGAGCCTCAGCAGTGACAAGCCGGGCTTGTGCTTGAGACAGCTTGGATATCAGATCTTTGATTTGAGTCTTGTAATTGGTTTTTCATGTTTTAAAAGAGACACAGTTTTCTCTAACTCCTCAATTTCTTTTGATAGTCAGATTCAGCTCTTTTAAAGTCAGATTTTAAGATATTTAATGACTCAACATCAGACCTGATTTCCATATTGTAATCCTTATAAAGTTTAACCTTAGCAACACAGGCTGGAGTGCAAAGATGTTCATATACCTACGCATCTTCTGTTCTGGCCATGAGTGCTTGAGCGGGAGTCATATCCTGTACCATGAAGCTCCAGTCAACTTCTTGAGCTGTTGCAGCTATTTCAGTTGTCTTTTCTTCATGCTTTGAAGTTGAGGGATGTGTCGAGGCCTGTGGGGTTCCCGGGTTGTTCTTGGGAGCCTTCCATTCCCTAGCAAAGTGACCAAGTTGGCTGCAGTTGTAGCACTTTGCTTTGCTTTTGTCAATCCCAAACTTGCTGTTGACAGGGTTTTGAGGGAATTGCCTTTCAGTTCTTTGAAGAACTTCTTCGCTCTGTAGGTTAAGAGAGCCATCTGTTGGACAATGTCCACATACTTTACATCATCTGGACTGATGCACTCAAGATCATCAAAGCAATATTGAAAATCACTAGAGTGTCCACTTCTAGAGACAAAGGCACAACTATCCTGAAAGGAGTTGTGTTGAGCCTGTTGAGACCTTGGAGTCTCAGGTAGAGTAATGAAGGGTCCACTATGTGAGTTGTCAGGGTAGCACAGCAACTGATGTTGTGGTTCTATGATTTCCCTTTCAACCACATGAAGGGCTGAACTCAGTTGGTTATTGGAGTTACCAAAGGAGTTATGCATGTTCATCTCCTTCTGGAATGCACTTAGGATACCATACAACTCTGTGAGAGAAAGAGTTTTAAGGTCCGATGTTCTCTTGATTACAACACAGTATTGTGTCCATAGTTTAGGAAGGGAAGACATGAACTTCCTAACTATGTCTCTATTCTCAAGAGGTATCCCAATATCCACCAGAGTATCCACTATCTCAACATACCTGAAGTATTGTTGAGTCAAGGTCTCTCCAGCCTTAAAAGTGAAGTTTTCAAACTGCTGCTTTAAGAGACCATTCTTGTTCTCTTTAGTTTCCTTGGATCCTTCATACATAAGCTTTAGTGCATCCCATAAATCTTTGTTTTGCACTTCTTGAAGCCTCTGTAGATGGAGTTTGGAAGAGTAGTTTGAAGAGAAGTCATAGCCCTTTGATCATGCTCTATTCTTTTCTATCTTCTTCTAAGTAATCATCACATCTTTTGGAATAATGCGATTACCAGTAGCAGAAGTAGTGCTTGGTATGAAAGGACCATTAATAATGGAGTCCCACATCCTTGAGTCTTGACACTTGATGAAGCCTTCCATTCTTGTGCACCATGTGTCGAAGTCTTCATGGGTGATCAGTGGGGACTTGGTCATGGTACCAGTTTCCATATCAGCTTTTGAGAGAGCGGCCATTTGAGTGAATGGGTTGTAGGGAGGAGTGAAAAACAAGTTGATTTGGAAGGTTAGATCACGCAATTAAGAGCCAAAGCTCTGATACCAATTGCAGGATCGGTGTTGGTTATTCAACAAGTGGTTTTTCTCTCAAACTCGCCTAGAACAACACTCAGAAAGAGTCTTAAGAAGAGTTGATCACAATATAACAAGTATCATGTGAGAATAAACACAGGAGGTAAATTTTCAAGGTACTTTTATATATTGATTCTCAACTCAAAGGATTACAAGACTCTTTTCAAGCACAATCTATCTATCTATTGAGTTACAATGAGAACTATATAATACTACCTACAGCCAGATATACTTTGATCCCAGATGGAAACCTATAACCAAAAAGCCTATACTACAAGACTATAGGTTAAGGTATCTCGGATATATTATCTGAGATTTGGTAGTCAGGACATGCCCTGACTTACCTTTTGTCACCAACTGAGGTTGGTGACATGTACTCTCATAAAAAGATAAACAGTAGAATAAAGTATGATCAACAACATGAGTCTTTGGGAAGAAGCCATGCTGTATCAGAGGTCTGCAGTGGATGTTAGAGACCATACTTCTGTCTACTGGTCATAGCAATGTCTTCCGAAGGTTAAATTGCTTCGGAAGAATAACTTCTTCCGAAACCACTTATACTTCGGAAGATTGCTTCTTCCAAGGCTTAGAGTCTTCTTTGTCTTCGGAAGAAGAGTTTGTCTTCAGAAGTTGTCTTCAGCTGTTGACTTCAGACTTTGTCTTCGAAAGATGTCTCCAGCTGATGTCTTTAGTTGTTGTCTTCAGCTGTTACCTTCAGCTGATGTCTTTAGACTTTGTCTTCGGAATTTCTCATACTTAGCTTCAGAATCCTTTGAATATAGCACCAAAATTGACTTTGTGAAGTAGTTTTGGTTGCACAGCCTTATAGTGACCCAACATATGTATATGTACATATAGGGTAAGGGTACTTTGTTAACCCTTGTTTATTGCGAAACCCGTTAACCTAATATAGCGAACACTTACCCACTGTAACTAACATTTACATCACGTTACACCACTGATGTTACGATTTTCCCTCCATTTTTAAAAAAACTCCACCATTTTTATAACGTTTTTAACTTTTTTTTTGTATGACGTTATTTTTTAGACAAATTACACCATTAATAGATTGTTTAATATCTTTAATTTGAGTATAGTCTTGCTATTATTTTTTAAAAAAAATTTAACGTTCGTTTTGGACCACTAGTTTTACCACTGTAACTCTAAGTTACAATGGTGACGTGGCTTGCTGTGGACCACTAGTTGGGTTAATGGGTTATCGCAATAAACAAGTGTTAACATTTGATCCTTTCCCTATATATATATGTATATAGATATATATGTATATTATATATGCATATATATATATATATATATGTATAAATATGTTGTATATATATATGTATACATATAGTGTATATATATATGGTATATATCTATGTATGTATATATATAGTATATGTATATTATATATATGTATATACATATATATATGTATATATATATGCGTATACATATATATATATATATACGTATGTACGTATATATATGTATGTAATATGTACGTATATATGTATATATACATAAATATATATGCATATATGTATATATATATATTTATATATATATATATATACATCATTATACATATATATGTATATACATATATATATATATATATATGTATATATGTATATATGTATATAGATATATATGTATATATGTATATACATATATATATATGTATATACATATACATATGTATATATGTATATACATATATATGTATATACATATTATATATATATATATATAATACATATGTGTATGTATATATATATGTATTTATATATATATATGTATATATATGTATTACATTATACATATAATGATATATATATTATATTATATACATATATGTATATACATATATTTATATATACATATGTGTATGTATATATATTATATATATATATGTATATATAGTATATACATATATACATATATATGTATATATATGTGTGTCTATATATATATAATGTATGTATATACATATATATATATATATGTATATAGGTATATGTGTATATATATATGTGTATATATCTGTATATATTAGATGTTATGTATATCTAGATGATATATATAGTATATATATATACATATATGTATATAACTATATATATATACATATTATATATACATGTATATATATATTTATAATATATTATATATATATTATATATATGTATTTATCATGTATAATATATATATGTCTATATCTATATGTATATATCTATTCTTATGTATATATTATATTTCATATGTATATACATATATATATGTAATATATCTTGTATATACATAGATATATATATATATATATATATATATAATATATATTATATATATATATGTATTATATATATGATATATATATAATATATATATATATATCAATATATATATATATATGTATATATATACATTATATATCTATATATATATATATAAATGATAACTACATTATAAATGAAACCAAAAAAAACCATTTTATAGCCCTTGATTAATTTGATCAATGGTTATGATTAATTGGTGGCATAATTGTAATTACATGAAAATTAGGGAGTTATTTTTACTCATTAAGAGTAGGATAAGAAAACAATATTTTTTTAAATATAGAAACAACAACCACTATCAAAATAAATTCCTAATATCACTCTTTTCTCTCTCTTATTTTTTATTTTCCAACATAAACTTATTTATAACATTACACTAAAATTGTACTTTTGATTTTTTGTAATAGATTGATCGATAATGAGTTTTAATATATTAAGCTATGTTACGTATATGTATCAGTTTCTTATGTACATGAAATACTATGATACGTATATGTAACCTAATCAAACTTTAAGTTCCCCAATCAAATCTAAAATTTTATGAGCTTTTAAACATGTTATTGATCTTGCTACATAAATTCGTTACTTATATGTGATGATAAGAAAATATTACACCAGAACATGAATTTTGATTGAAATAACTATATTAATATTGCATTACGTATGTATCAGTGTATATTGTATGAATTGAGTGAGTAAGAATATAACCACATGAACATAAACTGAGTTACATATACGTAACCATGTTAAACGATGATTAGTTTTAATACCTAACATGTGTTACGTATATGTATTAAAGTGCTATGTATATAAATCATTGTGTTACGTATACGTAAACACAATTTTAAATGAAAGAACTAAGAATGAAAAGACCAGGAAGGAGAATTAAGAGCTCATAGGTAATAACAGTGACAATATATTGCTTATGTATATGTATGAGTTACATATATCTAAGAAACTAAGAATCAAAAGACGGAGAAGACAAATTAAGATCTCATATATGTTTACAAATAGGTAAGGCCGATATGATCTTCATGTACTTGCCCATGCTCTATTCTTTAATCTCAATCATCTTCCAAGATACATGCATGTAACATAACTTATATGACACATGTTCATCATCTTCCTCTTGATTCTTCTTTTCTTGAATGATTTGTTCGAAATAGACGAACCATTGATCGTAGAATTAGGGTGGTGTCGGTGGCCTTTGAATGCGGCTGGGAGTGGCAGACGATGACATGTAGGTTTGTATGATGGCGCATAAAGATCGCAAATGTGGTGGTGTGTGATGGCGGAGGTGGTATGCGATGGCAGCGGTGGTATGCGATGGAAACGGGGTATGGAATGGCGGTGATGGTATGTTGATGGTGGTGATGGTAGAATGCCCAAATTAAAAATCACAATGGTTTAGTTCTTGACAAGTGCGAGCAAGAAGGAATTTGAAATTTCAATTAAGGAGATAACAAATGAATTTAAAAGAATAGATAATTGCCAAAATTAAAAGGGTGTCATATTAACTTATTAGCCTTTTAAATTAAAAATAAATAGATTAAAAGGAAAAAATGTAACACCCAAACTTTCATCAAATTAAAAGAAAATAAAAGTAAATAAGAGAAAGAAAAGTAAAGAAAGGTAATAAGAGAAAAGAAAAGTATCTAGGAAGAAAGGAAAGAAGCACAAGTGGAGGGGGCCAAAGTGTAAATAAGTACAAAAGTCAAAAATTATATTAATATTTGAAGTATGGCCGCCCATATATACCATCCTATTTGCTTTTGTCGATTGAAAAAGAAGAAGAAGAAAGAAGAAGAGTTCACTCTTGGTTTCAAGAAGAAGAACTTGCTTTTGGGTCTAGGTAAGTGTTTAAGCTTAACTGACTCGGTTTTGTTGGGTTTCGACCATGAAACCGAGAGTGCATGTTCTTATGTGTTTATATATGTTCGGGTTTGTGCGTTCTTGGTGTCTAGGTGTTAGGAACATCAAGATTTCTTTACTTTGAGGGAGTTGTGCTTGAAAGTAGTCAAGGTGAGCTCTAGACCCTGGTTTTCTACTTGTGTAAGGGACTAAACATATGGATTACAATATCGTTTTAACATGAAGTAATCATGCGAAGAAAACTAGAAATTGTAGATCGAAGACAAGGCAAGGCATGAATGCGACAACATGCATGCCATGCAACACTCGTGCGAAGAAGTGAAAAAGTCGCATGCATGCGGGAGTTGAAATGCATACATGCGAAAAGTTGAAATGCATGGATGCGAAAAGTATGTAAATGCATGTTTAATACATGCAATGCGAAAAGTTGGAAATGCATGTTTAATATATGCAATGCGAGAAGTTTGGAACTGCATGTATATATATTTGCATGTGTGTGCGTTGCAAAATGGTGTGCCACATATTTTACCGAGACCAAGAGTGCAAAACAAAGTGTGTGTGTGTTTTAGTTTTTATTCGCTCAAACGAGCAGATCACGTTTGTGATTCTTCTTCCACCCTCGGGTGAGATCGATCTTGTATCGATTATCATTGTAATCATTCGACATATTCTATACATTTGAATTGCAATGATTTTATGATGAATATTAGAAGTACCTTGTTATCTCGATTGATTCGATTAGAGTGCGCACCCGTCTTCGCGTGTCAAAGTGCAACTATAATACGAAGTTCGATCGATTGGATTATGGACTTTACAATGGTATCAGAGCAAGGTGTTGCTCTTGATACAACGATCATTATTCTGCGATGTTCCGTTCGAGGACGTTAAACAAGTTAAGTTGTTGAAAGTCTATCCGGATTCAAATGCTCAATCCGAAACGATATCATAATCCAAGGGGGAGATTGTAAAGGACACCAACATATGGATTACAATATCGTTTTACATGAAGTAATCACGCGAAGAAGAACTAGAGATTGTAGATCGAAACCAAGGCCAGACATGCATGCAACAACATGCATGCCATGCAACACTCACGCGAAGAAGTGAAAAAGTCGCATGCATGCGGAAGTTGAAATGCATGCATGCGAAAAGTGGAAATGCATGGATGCGAAAAGTATGTAAATACATGTTTAATACATGCAATGCGAAAAGTTGGAAATGCATGATTAATATATGCAATGCGAGAAGTTTGGAACTGCATGTATATATATTTGCATGTGTGTGCATGTGAAAGTGGTGTGCCACATATTTTACCGAGAACAAGAGTGCAAAACAAAGTGTGTGTGTGTGTTTGGTGATTCTTCCACCTCTTTGGAGATCGATCTTGTATCGATTATCATTGTAATCATTCGACATATCTATACATTTGAATTGCAATGATTTTGTGATGAATATTAAAAGTACCTTGTTATCTCGATTGATTCGATTAGAGTGCGCACCCGTCTTTGCGTGTTATCAAGTGCAACTATCAAACAAAGTTCGATTGATCGGATTATGGACTTTACAACTTGTTTTATGACTTCTTTGGGGCTGAAAGTATGAAAAAGATTTTACAACTGTTTCATGTTAACCCGTATGCATTTATGTATATAGTTGATGTTTTATGGTTATTCATGATTTGTTGATGCTTAGAATGGTAGAAACAAACTTAGAACAAGTTAGTATGATGTTTGGGACTAAAAATAATGGTGAGACAAGGTAAACAGATGGTCATGCGCCTAAGTAAGGCTTATGCGCCTAAGTAACGCTCATTGCACGCTGCAATTTGCTTTAAAAGTTTTAAGTGATGTCCATACACCCAAACAGTGCTTCATGCGCCCAATTATATGCCTTACAATGATTAAGTGTAGGTCATGCGCCTGACTAGTATTTCATGTGCCTAGACAAATTGCCCAGACGCCTAAGTATTGGGGTCATGCGCCCTAATAGTGCCCATGCGCCTAACTTTCTCCTCAGACGCCTAAGTGTAAACTCATGCGCTTGAACAGTTCATGCGCCTAAAAGTAGGCTGGAATACCTTAAGTGTAGAGTTCATGCACCAAATAGCTTTGATGCGCCTGCATAGTGTCCATGCTCCTAAAGACTTGGAAATTTTTCTAAATCTTGGAAAAATTAGAATTTTAGGATTTGACCCTAGTTTGACTTATGGACTATTTTTGTCTATTTTATGCATGAATATGTGTTGTTTTTATGTTCCATAATATATGGTATCGTGCGACTTTACGTGGTGTGTTTATGATCATAATGTAAAGTATTATCATTAAAGAAAGTGATAAGATTAATGATAATGAAAGTGGAACATAACGAACAAATGAATGAAAAGGCTTGTAGGCAGAATGAAAGAGGATCATAACTCATTGAGAGTTGTTAGCTCAACTTGTGTAAAATAGTATGCGATTTTGGTTAACCCATGAGGGTTCACATAGGGGGATCAATCTTGGACTGATCCATAGTATGAAACGGGATCCTTGTCACTTTACCATAGAGATGAGGTGCCTTTGTGCCAGAAACGAGGTGGCTTTGTGCCCGGAATAAGGTGGTTGCTAGCCATGATGGGGGTAAAGTATTGACAGGATCTAGAAACAATGAAAGATAATGATAAATATGAAATGAACGAATACGTGCGATAATGAATGATGAATAAAGTTATACCTTGTTGTATGTACGATGAATGTTCACGTACGAAAGTAAAGAAAGTATTTTATTGAAAAAAGTATTTTCATATATAACTGTATAAGTATTTTAACACTTTAAAACTAGAACTCACTCAGCAACGCTGACTTTTATGCATTTTCAGTTGACAGGTGATGATTGCTGAGGATGGCACACTGGGAGGCTACTAGGTAGGGCAAGACTGGCATCAATCCACGCATAATTTATTGTTTTTTTGTAATCCAATTAATAGATGCTTTTGTAACTTAAACAATATTGTATTGCTTAACAACATAGTTATCAATGAAATTAATGGCTTTTGTTAACTTAATTTCCGCTGCAATATTTTATGAAATGTCTAATGTTTTAAATTTTATGTGTGACAAGCATCCCACTATAAGCGTCCTAGGAACGGGGCCTTACAATTTGGTATCAGAGCCAAAGTTTAAGAGAATTAGGTAAAATATTTTCGAAAACCTAAACGTAAACTAAAAATGGGCGTAACGGAGGGATGCCAGCCCGAGTAACTACGTGCCATCAGGTATTTCTTTTCTTAATGTTAACCAGTATTATGTGTGTGTGCTATTTGACTTATGTGTTTTTAATAGATTTAGATACTGATGTAGTCAGGATTGGAAATGCTTGGGGTGTGAAGAGTAAAGTAAGTGGGTAATCATAATTGCCACTATAATTAGGGACTTACAATACTCAATATAAACTGAGTCATTCCCTTGAATAATCGTGTTAGTGTTTGAATCTTATAGTGTTTAGAGATGGCTGGGGGTAGATCTTCTAAGACTTCTTGAGGTGGAGCACGTGGTGGACGTGGTGCGGAGCCACGTGTCATGTGAACAAGGCTAGAGCTGCTGAGGCAACCCCTACAGATCCTGAAGTTCATCAACATAAGGGCGTCGATGAGAGTGCGAACTTGAGGGCCTCGATGAAAGAGACAGTAGTGGAGGAGGTTTATCAAGTCATGCAGATGATTCTGCCATCTTTGGTGACTGAAGTGATTAAGGCTGTGAGGGAAGATGAAAGAAAGGAAAAGAGGAGGACCACTTAGAGAGAAGAAAAAGAACAACCAGAGACTGAGACGGTTGTCTCGAGTGAGGAGGAGGAGGAAGCTGTGCAGGAAACAACACATGGTTGTAACTATGTGACATTTCATAGATGCAAGCCCCCGACATTTGATGGCAATGGAAATGTTGCAGCTGCCCACTGCTGGGTAAGGGAGATAGAAGCGGAGTTGAAGAAAGTGAAGTTCGCCACTCACTCATTTGTTGACTCGACATTGTGTTGGTGGGACAACATTGTCCAAGCTCAGGGTAGCAGGGATATTGGCAGGATGAGTGGTCAAAACTGAAGAAGTTGTTGATTGAGGAGTTCTGTCCTCACAGGGAGTTGTACAAGATTGAGAAGGAGTTCCTATAACTGGAGGCATGGACTATGACGCACCAACAGTATACCACCAAATTCAACGCAATGGAGAGGCTGGTACTGAATGAGGTGACGTCGGTGTCACGGAAGATTAAGAAGTACGTGTAGAGATTGTCGGCTGATATTTGTAGGCATTTGATTGCTGCCCGACCAAGCACTTTCAGGTCAGTAGTGGATCTGGCTAGGAGGTTATACGATGAGAGAGAGGTGGCGGCGGTCGAGGTGAAGAAGACAGGTGGTGTTGACAGGAACTGGAATAGGAAACGATTTGGATGCGGTGGTTTCACTCCAAACAACAAAAGGATGAAGGTGGATGACCGTAGGGTGGTGTCATTAGGCTCGGGAATGAAGAGGTGTAGTAAATGCAGAAGGGAGCATACGGGAGAGTGTAAGTGGGGATTGAACGCCTACTTCAAGTGTGGAAAGCCGGTCATGTGGCGAAGATGTGCGGAGTTATCCGGTGTTATAACTGTGGCGAGGAAGGCCATGTGAGCAGAGATTGCAAGAAGCCACAGGCCGAGGGTTCTGGGATGAAGAAGAAGTCGGAAGAAGAAGGACAGAGGGCAATTGCTAGAGCCTTCATGATGACGCGGGAGGGGCCAGTGTGGATCCTGATGTCGTGTCCGGTATGTTTCTAGTAAACAAAATTTGTGCCTCTGTATTATTTGATTCCGGTGCTAGTAGGAGTTTCATTTCTACTGCTTTCGGTGCTAAATTGCCTGTTAGCAGTAGAAGTATTGATGAATCATTTGATGTAGAAACTGCTATTGGTAAGTCTACTAGAAATTCTGATATGATAGAAGGCTGTGACATAGAACTAGAAGGCCATTAGTTTTCTGCTAAGCTATTTGTAATGCCTTTAGGCGGATTCGATGTAGTACTAGGGATGGATTGGTTAGCAGCTTACGAGGCAAACATTATGCGTCGCAAGAACATGATTCGATTAATTGCGCCCGAAGGAAGTTCGGTAACGGTCTACGGTGAACGCGTTACTACGGTTCTGAAGGTGATTTTGATGGCAGTGGCAGAGGAATGCATGAAATGCGGATGTAATGCCTACCTGTCTTACGTAAAGGATGTGGACGCGTCAGTACCACAATTGTTTGATGTACCAGTTGAACGTGACTTTCCGGACGTGTTCCCAAAGTTTTACCAGGTGTGCCACCGGATCGTGAGATTGAGTTTCAAATTGACTTGATACCCGATGGTCAACCCGTTGCCAAGACACCCTATCGATTAGCTCCGACTGAGATGAATGAACTAATGGTTCAACTGTAGGAGTTCATGAATAAAGGGTATGTTTAAAAGAAAACCTTTCATTGGATTCCTTAGAGCATTTGGATGCTCTGTTTCAATATTAAACACCAGAGAACAATTATCCAAGTTTGCTTCAAAATCAGATGAAGGATTCTTTATTTGATACTCTGGATGCTCAAAGGCCTACAGAGTCTACAATCCAAGACTCAATATTGTTGACGAAACAACTGATGTTGTTTTTAATGAACATTCTTTCACAAAGAAAGTCATTGGATCAGACTGGTTGCTTGATATTGACTGCCTAACAAAATCATTTGATACATCTTATTTTGATGTTTCAGGTACGCAGGAAGATATTTCGTATCCTACGGTCCTCCTCTAACAACCAGTGATGTTCCGTTAACTGCTAATCCTCCAAGCAGAATGTCACACCCCCCCTGGTAGCGGGAAACAAGCGGATGAGACGGATGGGACCGTCATAACACATTGGGGGTCTAAGAGAATCACTAAAGGTATTCTCTGTAAATGGGTCATGATGACGCCCGACACATAACAACATGTGTCAAGTACAGTCAATTCCAAAACGTCATACCATAAATGCGTAAATAATCCAAAGTTTCCATTTAGAAACAATGAAGCACAAGTACCAAAACAATACCAAGTATGAATTCAACAAATTACAATTCAACAAAATAACCAAGTCCAAACAAGTCTAAATAGTCCTATGAAATGTCTTTTGTCCTAAAGGAGCGGTCTTGTCTAAAATCCACAGCCAAGCGCCTAAGCCTCATTATCTGAAAAGACATGCTCATAAAGGTCAACATACGTTGGTAAGTTCACAGGTCTATAAGTACAAAAGACGTCGCCTTTAAAGTGGTAAATAAACAAGTGTGTGGGTAAGAGAGCATAGTAGTCATAGAATTCCATAAAAGTCCATTATGAGTCCAAGTCCAACAACCGGATTATATTCACCCAAGGGCTCACACAAGGCCAAGTCAGTCTTAGCTAGCATACCAACGACAAGGGTGGTGTCAACCCGTTAGTACTAACAATACCTCTCCATGACAGTCCAGTCCAAGTACTGTCCAGTTCAATCCAAGTACAGTCCAAGTACAGTCCAAGTACAGTCCAAGTACAGTCCAAGTACAGTACACATTTGTGAAAGAAATCTAGACTCGATCCTATAACTCAAACCACACACAAGTTTTTTAAAGAACAGCATAGAATAAAAAATTGAGCAAGCTTTCCCCCAGTAAAACATAATTAAAAAGGGGCCGTGAAACTCACCTCAAAGTAGCAATTCAATGTTCACAATATGCACGATAACTATAGAACACAAAACACAAAAGAATTACTCAAGGTCAAGCCGACCTGGTTGGGGGTAATCCTCGAAATCCAGTCCTTATTGTTCATTACGATTATTGTTTTTAGTAAAACTCCATTTCCAAGTCCATTGCTAATATTAGTGTCTCAAGTCCCTCTCATAATTTAGTTCAATAATTATATTTTAGATCCTTAACGTCTCTCGATGAACCTTTACAAACTTATTATTAATAAGTTATAAACTTTAACTATTCACAAACTTATACACCTTAATATACTTGTTAACCCACTCATTTTTTTTATTTAATAATATACCCGCAAGTTCTTATCACTTAAAGTTGCAAAATAACTCAGCTTGAATAGCTGATCGCGCATCTGTCTTCTGTAGATTATCCGGAGGTCGAACCGATTATGGTTCATTGCATAATGGATCTCAATGGAAAGATAAGACATGGAAGTAACTCCCAGAAGAAGAAACAACTCAAACGGGTCACGAACAAAGAAGATATGACCCTATGAATCAAGCTTGTCATTCTGCTCGGATTTGACAGTTTTGACACCTGAACTTAGACAGTGACTTTGGAGGACCAAACGACATCGAAAACGTACGAGACCACTTGGGTTAGACAGAGGACTCTTTGAACTTGAATGTTGATGAGAAGTTTTACCCATTGGATTTGTTATGACCAAGTTACGTAGAGAACAAGTTGACCCAAATTTTACACAGTATGCTGTCAGGTTTTCAGATTTACCTTTCAACTATTAAATCTTTCTAATCATTGTTCCTATTGAACCATTACATAAAATTAACGAGGTTAACAGAATTTTTACATTCAATCATTCATTAAGAACAGATGTTCAAGGATTTTCAACCCCAACCAAAATATATACGAAGAGTCTTACACGTATGAACTAGGGTTTCACTTACTTTGATGATCCGACACAAGACGCCCCAATTCCTCAAGAGGTTTCATTCGTACATTGGAAGAAACGAAGAAACATGATGTTAGATGATGGATAATGATGAAAACATGCTTAGATGAGAGACTACATCAAAAACCTTGATTTTTCTTACCGGAAGGAAAGAAGATGGATGATAATGAACATAGTTTAATCTTGAATGTTTTGATCCTTGTAGAAGTCGATGGAAGTAGATGAACAAGAAGAACTTGGAGGATGGAGGCAACAAGGAGGAGTAGAGAGGAATTTGGAGGATTAGGGTTTGCTAGAATGAAAAGAAGGGAGCATGAGCCTAACCCTATGGGGTTTCGGCCGAAACAATGGGGAGGGGAGGCCCTCGTGCCACTTGGGCCCCTGGCCCGACATGTCCAATTTCGTATCCTCTTGTTCCACTTGTCGTTCACTTTTTGCGTTTTTAAATTCTACGCGATTCTACGATTCTAACGAACTATTATATGACCTATATGGTATACTTTTTATATATATATATAACTTAGGTTCATTAGTCAACCTAAGGAAAAAATTTATCAAGGCTCAGTTCCTAACGTACGACCGCATAAACCCTAAAGTTTCACTTTTGTCAGTCCATGATCCAGTCCATGACCATAACGTCACCCTATGCAAACATTAGTATCTAACACCCTGCACCAGTTCTAGGCCCATTAACAATTACGAGGCCCATTAGCACACATCAAGCCTAGAACATTCAATTTTAGCACTTTACATGTCCATGCATCTAGCAAACTTTTCACAAATCAAGGTGACGTTGGGTTACCATAAAGTCAAAGCCCATATTATCAAAGTCAAGGTCAAAAAGTCAAAGTCCATTGTCAGCACACCTATTTTGGCGACGGATGTCACAGTATCCCACAGTTGAGAGAATTTCGTCCCGAAATTCAAACTGAGTTTTCAACTGCAACGCCTTCCGTGAATAGGTGAGGGTACTAAGTCCTCAATTAATCTTCCCACTCACAGGTATACTTCAGGTCCTCGCTTTGAGTTCTAATTAATCCTTACAATAGGGGTTCTACTACTCCTGAAAGTCCTAGTTTCCCCATCATTAATCTTTACTAGTCTTCGACGAATCAAATTTACTACCCACTTGAATTTCTTCAATCGGTACGCATGAGATCTCATGAGCAAGATACTTCTTGAGCTTTAGAATATGGAGTGCATAATACACCTCACTCAGTTCCTGTGGTAATCCCATCTAATCTAATTCACTGACCCAAAACCATTCGGTAGTCTTAATCGGACTTACAATCTTGGTACTTAGTTCCTGGTCCGATTCCGATGTGACATTCAAAGTATCATTAGTGTTTATATATAGGGTGTATCGCAGCTAATCCACCACACTTCTAACACCTTGATAGTGTACCAGTCAACCATCATTCTGACGGGTGGGTAGTCGTACTCATGTCCAGACATGATCCCAGCACATTCTATAAGTTCTGTTAGAATCATGGCGTACAACGACCGTCACGATCAAAGATGATCGAAATAGGTACTCCATGTCCATCCACAATTCACTAACATAATTCCAGACTAGCTTTTCCCTCTTGTAGTCCTCACGAACATTCAAGAAAAAGGCAGATTTGGTCATTCGATCCTCGATGTTCGAATTCAAATAGTGTCCACTACTAGTTCTTAGTAGCTTCCCAATGAAGTCTATAGTAATGTTTTCACTTTCCTTCTAGAATCTCAGGCTGTTGCAACAGCCCGGTGGCCCTTGATGCCCTGATTTTACCTTTGAACAAGCCAACCACTTGCACACGTAGCCCACTATGTCCCCTTTCATTCCAAACCACTAATACAAGTCCTTAAGATCGTGGAAACTCTTATTAGCACCAGGATGAATAGTTTGCTTAAACTTGTATGCCTCGTCCAACGCCATTGACTGCACATTCCCCATAAAGGACCCAATCCACTCAATAAATACAATCCTCCATCGTGCTTTTGTACAAACGATTTGTCTAGATATCCCAGAGCCTCATCTGCATATTCCGTCTCCTCATTGACTCAACTTTAGTAGCAATGATATGGGTTTTGATACCTAAATAAATGTCATTCCTAATGACCTGAAACTCACGTGTTTGACTCTCTTCGTTACGACTCAAGGCATCGGCAAACCTATTTGCCTTTCTCGAGTGATACCGGATTTCATAATCGTAGCTTCTGAACAACTCAATCTAACATCTCTATCTCATGTCTAGTTCCCCTTTTTTTTGAAGTATGAGCTGAAGACTCTTGTGGTCAATATGGATGACCCACCTGGTACCTCCCAGGTAATGTCTTTAGATCATACGAGCAAAGATCACCGTACCCAACTCTAGATCATGGGAGATGTAGTTCCTCTTATGACTCATGGGTTGTCAAGACGCATAAGCGATCACTTTACCCTTTTATGTCAGTGATAGCCCAGTCTTTGGTGTGACGGGTTTAGTTACAGAACAACTCCATCTGACCTTTTAGGAAATTCCAAGATTGTGCGTCACATAACTTGACCCTCAAGTTCAGAAATGTCTCTTCTTGCTTGGAACCCCAATCAAATTCCCTACTCTTTTAGGTCCAACAGCGTACAAGGTTGAGAAGTCTTCATAAAGTTTGCAATAATTCCCCAATAATAGCCGCCAATCCTAAGAAATGTCAGATTTCTGAGGGCGTCTTAGGCGCCTCATAGTTTTTAATCGTCTTGGTGTACCGTGGTCCAGATGAATTCCTTTATCATTCACCACATGTCCAAGGACTTTAGCTCTCAAAGCCAAAACACACTCTTGGAGAACTTAGTGTATCCAAGGAACTTCACCTCTCGAAGTCTGGACGCACACTTGGAGAACTTATCGTATAATTTCTCCTTTCTTAACAATCCTAGAACTATCCTCACATGCTTCTCATGATCCTCCCTTGTCCTCAAATAGATCAGGATACCCTCAATGAACACCATGACAAATTTATCCAGGTATGGCTTGCACACATGATTTATCAGGTCCATAAACACCATAGGTGCATTTTTTAGTCTAAACCGCATAACTAGGAACTCATAACGTCCATAATGAGTTATAATGCTTCTTCCAGTATGTCATCCTTATTTACTCCAAGTTTATGCTATCCGAACGGAGATCAATATTCGAAAAGTACTTCGATACTTGAAGCTGATCGAACAGGCCATCTATCCTCGACAAAGTGTACCGGTTCTTGACTGCTAGCTAATCAGCTATCGATAGTCCATGCACGTCCTACAGGATCCATTCTTCTTTTCACCAAAAAGCACTGGCTCCCTATGGTGAGTGACTAGGTCATACAAAACCCTTATCTAACAATTCCTGAAGTTGATTACTTAGATCTTGCATCCCCAAAGGTGCTATGTGATAAAGAGCCCTAGCGACTTGCACTACGTTAGATACCAGGTCAATCTGAAAGTCTACTTGTTGGGAAGGAGGCAATCATGCCAGATCTCTGGAAGCACTTCTTAAGTCTCATATAACAAGTGTGTCATCTAACTCTTAATCCTCTGTCTTCATGCTCATGATCTGCATCTTGTCCTCTTCTGACCTCTCTCATGTATGTCAACTGTCTCACCTTTTGACTACAACATGCAAGCAGTCTTCGCACCGCTGATGTTCTCAGCCCTATTCCTTGTTAACCAATCCATCCACACGACCGGATAGAAACTTCCAAGTCCAAAGCATATAAGATCTATTCTAAAGGCATGATCCTTTACTAGCACAACACAATCCATCTCACTTGCTTTCTCGAAGGTCTAATACGACCATCTGATCGACCAAAGTATATGTCTTCAGCATTGCACACTAACTGGTTAGGGGTGCAGCAGCGGCCAATTCCACGACTATAGAACCAGCCCCCTGATGTGCTCTCAACCCTTATTTGATTTATGTGTCATAATTATGGCACCAGCTTTGCCAGCTTATGGAATTGGTAGGTATGGGTGTCATGACCACATCTTACCATTACATGATTCCAAGACACAGGATCTAACTTTTCCATCTAGTCAACAAGGTAGTACTCCTCAGTGACCAATTCTTTAAGCTAATACAAGGTCATGGCAATTACAACCTCCATACCTCGAACTAGTGTTTGAGCATTCTATTGTGTTAGTTCTTCGCCCACCGACGAACAAACACATAGTTTACCTTTTGATTCTCAGCACAGATCTTAATGACTACGTCTGTTCCAATTTTCTCAATGCAACTGGTCAGGGCTATTGCTCCAACTCTTGCGTCATACTACTTTGGCTTGCACATCATGAATTCTATGTATGTACAACCAATCATGCTCCAGTACCATTTCCTTCCATGTTATTAGTTCCACCATGTCCACCTGTAAACTGCTAGGATTATCACATAGCCCAGTTCAAGCACTTCCTTAGTATACTAAGATGTTTATATATAGGGTTCCCACAGCGTTCCCACCACACCAACGATATATCAAGAACGATGCTTAAACTGGTTACATGACATCCACTTATTCCATCAAGCTTAATGCTAGAACATCCAAATGTCAAATGCCCTAAGTCTTAGGATCCGTCCGAACAATGCAACATAGGTACAAAGAGCCTCACCTCTCTACTTCAATTCTTTAAAGACCAAGTACATCTTAAACATGAAGTCAATTTCCACGATCATAGAAACAAAAGGGATTTCAATGTCCCATAGATATCGAGTTAAAATGTCAAGGTATGACTCCTATGAAGGTTCTAGATCGGTTTGTACTTATGGAAGGATAAAGGAGATAGGTGTTTCTACACCATTGATTATAATAAGAACATGAACTCCAATGTCCCATGTAAAGAATGGAAGATTCGTACTAACAATGGCGTTAGCTCACGAAAGGGTTTGCCAGATTTCGCATGCACTACAAATTACAATTACGTGTGCACCGTAATGGTAATTTCTTTGCATGGTCACCCCTGGCTCCTCCTGTCAATTCAACACATCATGTCAAGTACAAAGTGTTATCTATGATTGGAGAATCAAGGATATGGTCACTAACCAAAGGTTAAGTAACCAAAGTCGTACATAGGGATTGATTAAGAAAGCATCCACTTGGGTAATGAGCAGTCAAAAGAGTCCATTTAGTATAGTCCAAAATCCAATAAAGCAGTCATCTGACCTGGGTACACCATGGTTCTTGTGTGTTGGTGTCATGTCAGCTAGTGTGTTTATCTCCCACGATTCAATTAACAACATATGTATCACCAGCAGACGCATATAATAATGGGGCTCAACAACCAAGTTCTTTAAAAATCCTTATACCCTCACTTATCAATCCAGACCAAACAATAGTCAAGCGCATAACGGGAGGACGTCCTTACCTAATGCTTTCTTAAGGCACACACAAATGATAGAATGACCAAAAAAAATTTTAAAACAGGTACATCACAAATAACATGTAAGACAAGGTACACATCACAACAAAGAATGCACAAAGAACATTCACATGTATAATAGTATGCACATAATCCTATGATGCATACTACGTGTGGGTACTTAGGTTATAGTCTAGGTCGAATAATCCACCTAATTTTCTATAACCAATGGCTCTGATACCAATCTGTCACACCCCCGCTGGTAGTGGAAACACGAGGATGCGATGGCCGCGACCGTCATAACACATTTGGGGTCTAAGAGAATCACTAAAGGTATTCTCTATAAATGGGTCATGCCGATGCCCGACACATAAGAACACATGTCAAGTACAGTCAATTCCAAAACGTCATACCATAAATGCATAAATAATCCAAAGTTTCCATTTAGAAACAATGAAACACAAGTACCAAAACAATCCCAAGTACAAATTCAACAAATTACAATTCAACAAAATAACCAAGTCCAAACAAGTCTAAATAGTACTAGGAAATGTCTTTTGCTCCTAAGAGAGCGGTCTTGTCTAAAGTCCATAGCCAAGCACCATTATCTGAAAAGACATGCTCATAAAGGTCAACATACTTTGGTGAGCTCACAGGTTTATATGTACAAAAGACGTCGCCCTGAAAGTAGTAAATAAATAAGTGTGTGGGTAAGAGAAGATAGTAGTCATAGAATTCCATAAAAGTCCATTTATGAGTCCAAGTCCAATAACCGGATTATATTCACCCAAGGGCTCGCACAAAGCCAAGTCAGTCTTAGCTAGCATACCAACGACAAGGGTGGGGTGTCAACCCGTTAGTACTAACAATACCTCTCCATCACAGTCCAGTCCAAGTACTGTCCAGTTCAATCCAATTACAGTCCAAGTACAATCCAAGTACAGTACACATTTGTGAATGAAATCTAGACTCCATCCTATAACTCAAACCACACACAAGTTTTTTAAAGCACATCATAGAATAAAAAATTGAGCAAGCTTTCCCCAAGTAAAAACATAATTAAAAGGGGCCGTGAAACTCACCTCAAAGTAGCAAATTTCAATGTTCACAATATGCACGATAACTATAGAACACAAAACACAAAAGAATTACTCAAGGTCAAGCCGACCTGGTTGGGGGTAATCCTCGAAATCCAGTCCTTATTGTTCATTACGATTATTGTTTTTAGTAAAACTCCATTTCCAAGTCCATGCTAATATTAGTGTCTCAAGTCTCTTCTCATAATTTAGTTCATTAATTATATTTTAGATCCTTAACATCTCTTGATGAACCTTTACAAACTTATTATTAATAAGTTATAAACTTTAACAATTCACAAACTTATAAACCTTAAATATACTTGTTAACCCACTCATTGTTTTTATTTAATAATATACCCGCAAGTTCTTATCACTTAAAGTTGCAAAATAAACTCAGCTTGAATAGCTGATCGCGCATCTGTCTTGTGTATATTATCCGGAGGTCGAACCGATTACGGTTCATTGCATAATGGATATCAATGGAAATATAAGACAAGGAAGTAACTCCCCGAAGAAGAAACAACTCAAACGGGTCACTAACAAAGAAGATATGACCCTATGAATAAAGCTTGTCATTCTGCTCGGATTTGACAGTTTGACACCTGAACTTAGACAATGACTTTGGAGGACCAAACGACATCGAAAACGTACAAGACCAATTGGGTTAGACAGAGGACTCTTTGAAATTGAATTTAGATGAAACGTTTGACCCAACTGGATTTGTTAGGATCAAGTTACGTCCAGAACAAGTTGACCCAAAATTTACGCAGTATGCTGTCAGGTTTTCAGATTCACCTTTCAGCTATTAAATCTTTCTAATCTTTGTTCCTATTGAACCATTAACATAAAATTCACGTTTTTTTCAGAATTTTTACATTCAATCATTCACTAAGAACAGATCTTCAAGGATTTTCAACCCCAACCAAAATATATACGAAGAGTCTTACACGTATGAACTAGGGTTTCACTTTGATGATCCGACACAAGAACGCCCCAATTCCTCAAGAGGCTTCATTCGTACATTGGAAGAAAAGAAGAAAAACATGATGTTAGATGATGGATAATGATGAAAACATGCTTAGATGAGAGACTACATCAAAAACCTTGATTTTTGTTACCGGAAGGAAAGAAGATGGATGATAATGAACAATGTTTAATCTTGAATGTTTTGATCCTTGTAGAAGTCGATGGAAGTAGATGAACAAGAATAACTTGGAGGATGGAGGCAACAAGGAGGAGTAGAGAGGAATTTGGAGGATTAGGGTTTGCTAGAATGAAGAGAGGGAGCACGAGCCTAACCCCTATGGGGTTTTGGCCGAAACAATAGGGAGGGGAGGCCCCTCGGGCCCCTGGCCCGACTTGTCCAATTTCGTGTCCTCTTGTTCTGCTTGTCGTTCACTTTCTGCGTTTTTAAATTCTACACGATTCTACGATTCTAACGAACTATTGTATGACCTATATGATATACTTTTTTATATATATGTAACTTAGGTTCATTAGTCAACCTAAGGACAAAACCCATCAAGGCCAGGTTCCTAACGTACGACCGCATAAACCCTAAAGTTTCAGTTTTTGTCAGTCTATGACCCAGTCCATAGCGAAGTTACCTATTTCATATACCGGAAAAAGGACTCATTTGGAAAAACGATAGGCGTACATTAGTATCTAACACCCTGCACAAGTCCTAGGCCCATTAACAAGCATTCACAAAATCATAATCAAACAAGCATAATATAAACAACCATATGTGCATAACCATAGCTACTATTGTGACCACACTTGTTTGCCATCACAAGTGTGGTCATTTGCTCTTTCCTAAGGGTTGAATACAACACAAAATTGAGTTCTTCATAGACCCTCACTTGAACTTGCATCCATATGCTTCAAGTCCTTCTTTTGTGTCTTTCTCTTGTGCTTCCTTCCCGAGCATCTTCTTTTACAAAATATATATCCTAATACATATTTTCTAGTAAAAGAAAATTACTCCTAATCTATTATTACATCCCAATGAACAAATAGACAAAATACATTTTTAAACAAGGCACAAATTAATATACAACCCCATTGAATGAATATAATCAAATAAATACATTCAATCCAAACCAAACAACACAAGGTCTAAGCTAGGTTATGCACTATCATATGAACAATCATAAACATCATTCAACAAACAAAATAAACCCAATCAAACCCCAAATTTTTAGCCAACATAAACTGAAAATTTGGGTTTGTTTGTCCAAACAAACAACAACCGAACATATCAACCAATTGACATTTCTATCTTTCAAAGTTTAATCATAAGCATGAAGATATAACTTTGAAAGACATGGGGTTTATTGAATCAACCAAAATCAGCCTATTATGAGTTGATAATCATCCTTTATAACTGATTTTAAAGGACAAGAACAAGCAAGCTATCCACATAACCGGCTCTTGATGTCATTGATGGGTTTGTAGGAACATAAAACCATAGTTTAACCTTTTAAACTCTCTAAAAAACGCAGCGGATATCTATTTTAAAACATGATTATAAGCTGAAAAATCATGTTGTTTAGGTGATTTATATATGTGTAAAACAAGCCCATATTATCAAAGGATCATTTATGTGAACAAGCATGCTATGTATGTATAAATCAACATATAATATGACAGCCACAAAGGGCTACCATAAACTACCTTACTGCAGCTCAAAACCGTGGATGAAAAAGAATGAGATGAAGATGATGATGATGTGGAATATGCAGCCAAGATTCCAAGAAGAGGAGCCCTCAAGCTTGTATACCCCAAGCCTCCTTGCAAACACCTCTTGTTAGGGAGATTCAACACCAAAATGCAACACAAAATTGCTCTCCAAAACCCACTATTGCTGCTGCCTTGGCCGTAGCTATTGAGAGAGAGAGACGATTTTTTTTGTGTTCTTGCATGTGATAATGAGATGTGTTGGTTGTGTGTTCAACTAGTCAATGATAGAGAGTTTCAAGAAGCAATGGTCCAATGATATAAGAGTGAGGGGGGCGGCCGATTTTTAAAGTTTTGAGGGTTTCCCCCTTAAAATTTTTATCATCTTCAATATTAACTAGTTGAACAAACAAGTTGCACAATTAACACTTAATTGTATAACTTATACTCCTAATTTATTATTTGATATTATTTAACTAAGTTAAATAACATTTCAAATAATAATATTTGAACAAAGTATCTGAATAAGTTGTTCTATCTCATATGCATCTAATTTAGAAAAGCCATTTTTCTAAATTGGTTTTATATTTAATTGCATGATCATATCATCAATTAAATATCAATTGTGTTTGCTAAGCTTGTTATTGGGTATAACCCGAATTGGATCATAACGTACTAACTGCATCAATATTCTATGTGTGTTAGGCATAAAGAATCCTACAATCTCCCACTTGCCCAAGATTCATAGACGATTGATGCAAGCAGTAAATACCGCCTAACAACGGTTTACTACCTTAATACGCATGACTTATGGACATTCAATAACATCATCCATTCAAGTACCCTACTTGAAATGATTTAGGTGAATCAATCATTTATCCTTTTGTTACAGATATCATGTTAAGTCCAAGGACACAGAATGATCATTCCTTGTTGATTTAACTTAATCAGGCCTTAGACATCTTGCTCTCAACGAATAAGAGGAACAAATTCCATCTTGACTACATACGTTTCTTACAAACACCTCGTGTCATACCTGAACATACCCTTATGTACTATACACTATTTCAGGACAGTGAAGAATTAGCTCAAGGTATAATACTTGGTGAATATCAAAACCCAATATGTATCTCAGGTCGGAGGATACCAAATGATATTCGCCTTTACTCAAATTTACTTATGATCAATCAATAAGATTCCATGTAGTAAAATTTGAGATGCGGGTTAGTCCAATATTTGTATCCCACAAATATCTATGAACCTTGGTAGCAACCCATTGCCCTATATTAATCCTTATGAATATCAATCAATCCAAGCTCATAATAATCTTACCCTCACACTTGTTCCCACAAGTATGAACGACTACGGACATTTAGAGTAAACAATTTACTCATGGATCAAACATGCTAAACTGGAGCATTAATTGAAACTTTATAACCAAATAATTTTATTCAAATAATAAAGGGTTCCACACATCCAAATACAAAATTTACAGATCAAATCCAATCACCAGAATATCAAAGTCCCATGGCACAAGTATGACCTTCATGCTTTGCCTTTTCAAGGAGCTTCGTGAGAGGATCCGCAATGTTTTGATCTATGTGAACTTTGCGAATACATATCTTTCCCTTTTCAACTTCATCTCGTATGTAGTTGAATCTCCGCTCAATGTGCCTAGTCTTTTGATGAGCACGAGGTTCCTTGATTTGAGCAATCGCACCCTCGTTATCACAAAAGATCTCTATGGGGTCCTGAATGGAAGGGACAACCCCTAGATCGGCAATGAATTTCTTCAACCATGCAGCTTCTTGAGCTGCCAATGAGGCGGCGACGTATTCTGATTCTTTAGTTGATAGAGCCACCACATCCTGTTTGGAGCTCTTCCAAGAGACCGCTCCTCCATTCAGAATGAAAATATATCCCGATTGTGACTGAGAATCATCACGATCGGTTCGGAAACTCACATCCGTGTAACCTTTTACAACGAGTTCCTCATCACCAGATCCATAGATAAGGAACATATCTCTTGTCCTCCTTAGGTACTTAAGTATGTTCTTAACAGCCATCCAATGACTGTTTCCAGGATTTTGCTGGTAACGGCTTGTCATGCTTAAGGCACATGACACGTGCGGTCGAGTGCATATCATTGCATACATGATGGATCCAATAGCAGATGCGTATGGGATTGCCTTCATTTTATCTTGCTCATCCTTTGATACGGTACATTTCTTAGAGTTCTCCATCTTGAACCTTTTCAAGATCTTATCAATGTATGCACTTTGATTCAAACCGATCAACCGCCTTGATCTATCCCTATAGATCTTTATTCCCAGAATTTAGGCGGCTTCACCAAGATCCTTAATGGAAAAAAAAACTTGTAAGGATTCCTAGAAGTCTGATGCAGCCAAAACACTTTTGAAGACATCAACTGAAAGACAACAGCTGAAGGTAACAGTTGATCACATCAGCTGAAGACATCAACTGAAGACATCAACTGAAGACATCAGCTGAAGGTAACAGCTGAAGACATCAGCTGAAGACATCAACTGAAGACATCAGCTGAAGACAACAGCTGAAGACAACAGCTGAAGACAACAGCTGAAGACATCAGCTGAAGATATCAACTGAAGACAAAGTCTGAAGACAAAGTCTGAAAAACAGTTTTCAGTAGTTGTCACAACAACTGAAGAAGTACTTTTCAGTAGTTGTGCTAGTCTTTCAGTAGCTATCACAACAGCTGAAGAAGTACTCTTCAGTAGTTGTGATGATCCTCTTTCAGTAATTATCACAACAACTGAAGAAGTATTCTTCAGTAGTTGTGATAGTCTTCTTTCAGTAGTTCTATGTAATGATCAAGTCTTCTTGCATGCTGCACAGAACATGAAGTAGTATTGCTACGAAAGTTTTACACCACTTCAGAAACATTCTAAGTGTAAAATCTTTTGTAGCCAAGACCAATATCTTCTGAAGCCAGAAATGAAGTCTTCCTTAGCTTCAAGACAAAGTCTTCCGAAGCCAAGAAATCAAGACAGATTCTTCCGAAGACTTTTATCATACATGCTTTTATCTGATGTACCTTTTCTGATAAAGCTGAACCACTTTGCCGCTGCCTACTCTGGTTGGTCACAAACTTATATGAGTTGGTGAAAAGGTCCATGCATTAGGAAAACTGTACATTGAGGTCTTGGGTCAAACCTTTCTACTTTATGTACCTTTATCCTTTTTGTAATATATTAGGATGTGAGCTATGGCATGTCATAGTCACTAGCCAAAAGGCAATCTGCCTTTTGACTGTACATGGATTTTGTTGTCTAATTCATGATCCAGCTGACCTTCAAAGTATGGCCGTCTGTAGGTTGTATTATATAGTATCTCAAAGTCTTGTAATGTATGTATGCTGAATACTTGTAACTTGAATTTGAGAAGCAATATACAACATCCTTGAAAACTAACCACTAGTGTTGTTATCTTGTTCTTTCTTTCTGAGTTTACTTTTGTGTTCTTAGCATCATCATAACCGGTTCCCCATTTGATCTGTTAAGTGTTTTAATACACTCTCCTTATTGTGTTGTTGTGTTGTAAAAGTGCTAACCTCTTCACCCGGTCCTGCATTTGGTATCAGAGCATTCCAGGCTCTTGATATAAGATCTCACCATCTTAAGATCCCTCACACACACAAAATACTTAACAACTCATATGGCAGCTCTTTCTAAAGCTGATACGGAAACTGGTACTATGACCAAGTCCCCACTGATCACTCCTGAAGATTTTGACACATGGTGTACAAGAATGGAAGGCTTCATCAAGTGTCAAGATTCAAAGATGTGGGACTCAGTTATCAATGGTCCCTTCATACCAAGCACTACTTCTGCTACTGGTAATCGTATCATCCTTAAAGATGTAGATGATTACTCAAAAGAAGACAGGAAGAGAATGGAGCTTGATCAAAGGGCCATGACTTGTCTTCAAACTGCTCTCCCAAACTCCATCTACAGAGGCCTCAAGAAGTGCAAGATAGCTAATAATCTATGGGAAGCACTGAAGCTCATGTATGAAGGATCCAAGGAAACTAAAGAGAACTAGAAGGATCTCTTGAAGCAGCAGTTTGAAAACTTCACCTTCAAGGCAGGTGAGACACTGACTCAACAATACTTCAGGTATGTTGAGACAGTGGACACTCTAGTAGATATTGGAGTAACTCTTGAGAACAGAGACATAGTAAGGAAGTTCATGTCTTCTCTTCCTAAACTATGGACACATTATTGTGTTGTGATCAAGAGAACTTCGGATCTTAAAACTCTTACTCTTACAGAGTTGTATGGTATCCTGAGTGCATTCCAGATAGAGATGCACATGCAAAATTCCTCTGGTAACTCCAATAACCAAATGAGTTCAGCTCTTCATGTTAATGAAATGGAATGCATTGAACCACAACATCAGTTGTTATGCTACCCTGACACCTCACAGAAGGGGCCTTTCATCACTCTTTCAGAGACACCAAGAGAAAGCTACACTCAAGGAAGTCCCTTCCAAGAGACAATTACTTCTTATGCCTTTGTCTCAACTGATGAAACCTCTGGCAACCTGCTCTTCACTCCTAAAGACTTGGACTGTATCCATCTAGATGATCTGGAGTATATGGAGATAGTTCAGCAAATGGCTCTTCTCAATCACAGGGCCAAGAAGTTCTACAAGAGGACTGGGAGAAGATTTCGAAGCAATACATCCAGTGGAAAGTTTGGGCTAGACAAAAGCAAGGTAAAGTGCTACAACTGTAACCAGATGCGGCACTTTGCAAGAGAGTGTAAGGCACCAAGAACAAATGGTGGCTAGACACAAACCAAACCAAACTACACTGAGAAAGTTCACCAGAATGAGAACCCAAAGCAACAGGCTGCAGTTGCTGTTGAAGAGGGAGGCTTTGACTGGAGCTTTCAGATAGAAGATGCATCTCCAAACCAAGCTCTTATGGCAGATCATGATGAAACCAAGGTATTGGAAAATCTTTGCTCTTCTGAATGCATTGCTAAAGTTAATAGATATAGGTCATATAACCTAGAGCTGAGATCTGACCTTGAGTCCTTAAACATTTTGAAAGCTGAATTTAAAAGAGCTGAAAATGACTATAAACTTAAAATAGAAGATTTAGAGAAAACCATTTCAACTCTTAAACATGAGCTAACAAATTACAGGACTCAAATCAAAGATCTCATAGCTAAGTTAACTGAATGCCAAGCTGAGCTTGTGATCAGCAAAGCTAGGGCAGAAAATTTTGTTCTTGAAGAAGATACCTTCAAGAACATAATATCCTCATCCTTGCATGCAAAAGTGTATTATCAGAACAAGCAGGGACTGGGATCTAGTGAGATAGCTCCTCCACACATCATCTTGTCTGTAAGATCTCCTAGGTGTGGAACTTGTGAAGATGAGCTTCCCCTCATAGATCCTTTGACTAAAGAGGATGAAGAGGAGATGGTGAAGAATGACTTTGGTTTGAGTGAAGAAAAGCATTCTGAGAAGGGTCACCATTCCTCAGAGGAGAGTAAAGCTGTTGGGATGACCAAGTCAAGGAGAAAGAACTTGATCAGGAAAGCCAAAAGAAAATCAAGGAAGGCTCAAGAGATCAAGGCTATTTTGACTCTAAGTAGAAACAAGTCTTTATATCTGCAGGGTTTGAAGTAGTTAAGACTGATGACATGAATTCTGGTTCATGTCAAACTCATCTCAGCAACAAGAAGAAGACTGATCTGTTGTGTTTACTGCTACACAACCTGGATCATCCAACTCCAAGAACGGTTCTCAACCCAAAAGAACTGTCTCAACTCCTGCAAAGGTGAAGATGGAGAAGGGATGTGACCAAAGTCAGTGCTCTTCTATGAAGAAGACTCTTGGAAAGAAAAATCTAATGTGTGTCATGTGTGAGAGTACTTGTCATTTAGCCAAGGATTGTCCATACAATCCTAAGGGTACTTTTCACATGATAAACAAAGAGACTTCCAATAATTCTAAGATGAAGAAAAAGGCAAGTGAAAAACTGCCTTCGAAAGAAAATTTGGTCTCTGAAGAAAGGAATGCTTCAGAAGTACTGAAGCTTGCTGCAGTAAAGGCAAGATCTTCCGAAGGACCAGTCATCAGAACTTCTAAAGTCTCAAAAGCTTCTGAAGTATTGAAGGTCAAGTCTAAACTTCCAAAGGTGGTGTGGAAGTCAAAGAAAGACAAAAAGACTGAAGGTTCTTCATCAACAATAGCTCAAGATCCTCAATTTACAACCGTAGGATCTATTACTGTTGCATTGTCTTCAACTGTTTTGAATGAGCACAAGACCAATGAGGCTTGGGTTTCCAAATGTAACTAGCAATCTCTTTGTGCAGGAATAGCTACAGACAAACAATAATGTGTGGATCATTGACAGTGGTTGTTCCAGGCATATGACAGGCAATAGGTCACTACTCTAAAAATTTGAGAGAATTGATGGAGGACTAGTTGCTTTTAGAGGAGATGCAGGTGGTTACATTACTGGAAGGGGCAAGGTCATAAATGGTAAGCTCAGCATTGACAAGGTAAACTTTGTCAAGGAGCTTGGATACAATCTTTTGAGTGTATCTCAATTTTGTGATCAGAGTCATAACATGTTGTTTACTGAGCATGAGTGCATTGTTCTCAAGCCTGGGGTGGTCATTCCTCATGAGTACATCCTACTTAGAGCCCCTAGGAAAGGGAACATGTACAAGATGGATTTACAAGAAACATCTCCTTCGGGAGAAGTTTCATGCTTTCTATCTAAAGCTAATAGTGATAAATCTTTCCTTTGGCATAAAAGAATGTGCCATGTAAACTTTAAGAACATGAATAAATTGATTGAAAATGATTTGGTAACTAGAATACCAAAAAGAGAGTTTACAAGTGATGATCATTGTGTTGCATGCCTGAAAGGGAAGCAACAGAAGGTATCTCACAAGCCTAAGGAATGAAATTCCATCACTACACCCCTACACTTGTTACATATGGATCTCTTTGGCCCCATAAATGTAATTAGTTTAGGCAGGACCTCTTACTGTCTGGTGATCACAGATGACTTTACAAGATTCACATGGGTTTTCTTCCTTAGAACTAAGGATGAGACTCCTGAGATTCTGAAGAATTTCATCTTAAAGATTGAGAATCAATGTGATCACAAGGTCAACACCATAAGATGTGATCAAGGAACTGAATTCAAGAATCAAATACTTGATACATTTTGTGATGAAAAGGGTATTACAAGACAATATAGTGCTCCCAGGACTCCTCAGCAAAATGGAGTTGCTGAAAGGAGAAACTGGACACTAATTGAAGCTGCAAGAACTATGTTGTCTGACTCTAAACTGCCCATCACCTTTTGGGCAGAGGCAGTCAACACTGCCTGCTATGTGCAGAACAGGGTTTTAGTAATTAAGACACATGGTAAGACTCCTTATGAACTTTGGCACAAGAGGAAACCTTTCATTGGTTTTGTCAGGTCTTTTGGATGTCCTTGCACCATCTTAAATACCAAAGATCATATAGCCAAGTTTGCTGAGAAATCAGATGATGGACACTTCATTGGATACTCTTCTCAAGCTAAGGCTTATAGAGTTTACAATCTCAGAACTAGAGTAGTTGAGGAGTCAGCCAATGTGACTTTCAATGAACACACTCCTAGTATGAAAGGTTCTGGTCCGGATTGGTTGTTTGATCTTGACTTAGTTATCAACTGTTTTAACAAATCTTGTGAGAATGTTTCAGGATCTACAGATATATTACCTACAGGTGATCCTGATCCAAGAATTGAGCAGAGAAGATCTTCAAGCAACATATCTCCAGCTCCAGTGGTAACTAATCCTGCAAATGAAGCTTCTACCAGCACATCAATGACAAATCCTGCTGATACATCTGAGTTGCCTTCATGTTCAGTTTTAAGGCACAAAACTCAAATTTAGGAACTTCAAATGTTGGAGAACATGGTGGTGGTGACAGTGATCAAGAATTCCTTGATGCTGAGAACCATCCCATTGAAGAAAATCTCAATGATATCACACACTCATTGGATCAAGTTAATCTTGATAGGTGTGCTGCTGTAGAGGGTGAATCCTCCTTACCAGATCAGAATTTCTCCAATTTGGATCTGTCTAAACAACTTGTTGTGATTCCTCAACTAAGGATCCACAAGTCTCACCCCTCTACAAACATCATTGGAGATGTTGGAACTGGTGTAAGAACAAGAGGACAGTCTCATAATGCCAATATCTGTCTTCACTCTTGTTTCTTATCCCAAATAGAGCCAAAGAAGATTGATGAAGCTCTAAAGGATGGAAGTTGGGTTGAAGATATGCAAGAGGAGTTGCTTCAATTCAAAAGACAAAAAGTTTGGAACCTATGTCCTCTTCCTCATGGAAAGACTACCATAGGTACAAAATGGGTTTTCAGGAATAAGAAGGATGATAGAGGACTTGTCATCAAAAACAAGGCTAGACTAGTTGTTCAAGGGTATACTCAAGAAGAAGGGATTGACTACACTGATGTCTTTGCCCCGTAGTAAGACTTGAAGCTGTTAGGATATTCCTAGTTTTTGCTGCATCCAAGAACTTCAAGGTCTATCAACTTGATGTCAAGTGTGCTTTTCTTTATGGAGTGATTGATGAACAGGTGTATGTTAAACAACCACCTGGTCTTGCAGATCCTGATCATCCTGATTGTGTCTGCAAGCTTGATAAAGCTCTCTATGGGCTTCATCAGGCACCAAAAAAGTGGTATGAGACTCTATCTCAGTATCTTTGTCAACATGGGTTCAAAAGAGGTAGTATTGATGGAACTCTCTTCATCAAAGGAACAAGAAATGACATAATGCTAGTTCAAGTATATGTAGATGATATCATCTTTGGGTTAACTAATCCAAAGCTCTGCAAAGACTTTGAGAAGCTGATGAAGGATAGATTTGAAATAAGTTCCATAGGGGAACTCAATTTCTTTCTAGGGATTCAAGTGAAGCAAGTTGAAAATGGTATCTTCATAAATCAATCAAAGTATGTACAAGACATACTTAAAAGGTTCAACGTGACTAAATGTAAGGTTGCTAGGACACCCATAGCTAGAAACCACTCCCTTGGACCTGATCTTGAGGGGGAGTGTGTTGATGAACATCTCTACAGGGCTATGATTGGGTCTCTTATTTATCTTACAACTAGCAGGCCAGATATTATGTTTGCTACTTGCATCTGTGCAAGATATCAGGCCAACCCCAAGTTGTCACACCTAATCACTGTCAAAAGGATTTTAAGATACCTTAAAGGAGCCCCATCTCTTGGCCTTTGGTATCCAAAAAATTATGACTTCAATCTGTATGCATATACAGATAGTGATTATGGTGGATGCAATATGACTGCAAAGTCTATATCAGGGGGATGTCAATTTCTTTTTGGAAGGATAGTCTCTTGGCAATGCAAGAAACAATCCTGTGTATCTGCATCAACTGCTGAGGCTGAATACATTACTGCTGCAAGCTGCTGTGCTCAAGTGCTTTGGATAGAAATTCAGATGCTAGACTATGGATTCAACTTCAAAGAGACTCCCATTCACATAGACAACAATAGTGCTATCTCAATCACAGAAAATCCAGTGCAGCACTCAAGAACTAAGCACATCAACATCAGGTATCATCTGATTAGAGATAACTTTGAAAAGGGATTAATCAAACTAATCAAAGTTCATACAGATGAACAATATGTTGATCTGTTCACAAAAGCTTTTGATAAACAGAGATTTAAATATCTTATATCAGCTATTGGGATGATCAACTTTGAGTAGCTTTTCTTAAAAACTTAATCATATTATTTCTAAAATTATGTTTGTTCTATGTTGTTTATTCTATCACTTCAATAAGCCCCAGTTTCTCTTTGGAAGAAAATTCTTCAAAAATCTTTGAAATATATTTGAAGGCAAAAGTTGCCTTCGGAAGCTTTCTAGTCAAAACTTCCGAAGCAAAATATCCTACAAAATAACCTTTGGAAGATTTTTGGTCAAAACTTCCAAAGTTAAATTATCTTTGGAAGATTTTCTTTTCCAAGAAAACTACCTTTTGGGCAAAAAGCAAACTACTTTTCAGAGGTGGGACCAACACAATGGATTTGAAAGTTTATTCTTTTCCATTAACTTTGTCTCAAATCCAAATTCATACAAATATCAAACGGTTACACCTCTTTCCTCTACCTGCTCCAAAAAATTCACCCATACCTCAAACCTAATCTCTCTGAAACAACTTTTGTTCTTCACCATTTCTTCACCCTTAAGCTTTTCAAAAATGGCTAACATTCCAAACAAAAACAACCAAAATTTCTCCATGCAACTCCATAGGCAGCACAATCAAGTTGCCTTGTTGCACTCTGAGAAAGATGATAGTTTCTCAGAGGTTTGCCGTTTTCTTGCTCATCCAACTACTACACCTCACTCACCATTGATCCTATTCTCTATGAGGATCACCTGCTTGACTTTTGGAGGACATGTCAAGAGGTTATTATGGATGGGGAGAAGGCACTATCTGCCATAGTGCAGAGGAGGACAGTCTTTATCACTCCAGCCATCATCAACACCCATCTTCAGCTGGATGATGAAGAAGGTGAACTGTCTTTCCCAAAGGAAGCTGTCAACTATTCCTTTGAGCAAATAGGCTATGAGGGAGATTTTCTGTAAAGACCTTCAGTAAAGGGAAGGTCTCATCCCAATGGAAATATCTACTCCATGTAGTGATTCATAGCTTGTCCAACAAGCATGGTGGGTGGGACCAGATTCATGAGGATCTCTCCTTTATAGTTCATGGAATGGTACAAGGGGTCAAGTTCAGGTACTCACAATTTGTTTACACAAACTTGCTTGCTAACTTGGATTCCTTAGAATACTATATGTTTCCTAGATATGTTCAACACATTCTCAACTGTGAATTTGGATCACAGTTGAGGGAAACAAATAATATTCCTAAATTGGGACAGATGAAGCTAGGAATCTTTAAGATTATGAAGAAGCCAACTATAGGCTTCTCAGGGGTAGAAACAACCCTGGTCCCCAAAATGTTAGAGCTCATTGCTCAAGGTGACAACCTAGCAACACAAGCTAGTGTTGAACCCACACCTTTTACATCTCAACCACCAAACAGCATCAAATCACCCTCAGCTACCAAAGAAAATCCAAACAAACCCCTGCTCAAGCTATTGAGTCTGTGCAGGTCCCCATATACTCACCCATACAGGAAGAAGTGGATACTAGAGCTCCCACTTCTCCTAAGGAGCAAACCACTCCCATCTCTTCAAGAATCAGTGCTGATGTTCCTCATGATCAGCCTGATGAGCTCATAAGCCCAAATGCCTTAAGCCTTCACTCTGAGTCTCAACACTCAAGTGAACAACCTTCAGGGGATAGTTACCATCCCAACCTTTGGACTTAAACACCTAAATTCCTAACCTTGAATTCTATACTGATGAGGACTTAGGCTTCAGTGAACACCATGAATCTTTCTACTCTTCACCAACTCATAAAAAGAGGAGTGCTTCTGAATTCCCTATGTCTATCCCACATCAGTTACCCATTGCTGAGGTGGGTCCTTCTGAACCTGTCCAGGGGATCCATATGGAAGAGGCTCTCACTTCTGCAAGTGATTACATCATTAAGACCTCAACCATGGCAACTCAGCCCATTGACACTTCATCTGAGGCTGTCAATGAGCAGAGAAAATCCAGCAGCCAAGAACCCCAAGCTGGTGATGAGTGTGAAGACTTAGGTCCAATTCTCTCACCCCCCATGATTCTTCTGATGAAGATGAGGGGAATCTGAGACTAAAGGTGCAACAACTGTCAAAATTATGCACCTACTTAGTCTCTAAGGTTAGTCATCTTCAATTTCAAGTGACTACCTTAAACAATAGGGTCAATGATCAGCAACTTGAGATATCTTATCTTAAGGAACAACTAGCTGGGAGACCTTTAAGAAGAGCTCAACCAGGAACACAAGAACCTGAGGATGTGGTTGACCTAACTCCTAGCTCACCTATACAAGAAGGTGATGCTACCAAAAAGGGGGAGAAAGTCACTACAATAACAGAAGCTGGGAGTTCTTCAAGGAGTATGGACATTGAGGACTCACCATCCTCTCTTGTAACTGTCCCTACTCAACAACCTCCTCAAGATCACATTGATGTGAACATCCTAGACTACTTGTTCCAAAGTATCTTCGGGGAGGGTGTATCAAGGCAAGAAGCTGAAGAAGATAGACCAAGGCAATCAGGTAATGTCATTGGTCAACTGGATGTTGAGGCAGACCCTGAGATTAGCTTCAAAGGGAAAACCTTGACTGAAGGCCCAATGATAGAGCCTGAAAGTCCTGTCTTACAATCAATTGAAGAAGTGACAGAGATTGAAACATCTGTCATAACAACAACTACTTCAGCAACTCAACCCCTCAGTGAAACACCTGCTGGTAAAGGTGTCTCATAGTCTCTCTTCGGCCAGAGCTTAGATGCTGCACCAAGCAATGAAGGCCAAAGCTCTCTCCACCCTGTGTCATTAAGGTCTGTGGGTGACAAAGAGAAAAAGATTCTAACCCCTGAGGAGATTGAGGAGGAGGAAAGAGAGAGAAAGAGGAAGCTAAGGGGAATAAGTTCCACACAGTCTTCAAGCTTCATGCAAGCTGCAATCAGGGCTGCCCCAGACAAAACACTCAAAATGATGAGTTGAGGGCAGTCACGATTACTTACTTGCAGACCAGGAACTATGACATAGATGAGATTATCTCTCTCCCCTTAGAAGATTTGAATGATTTGGCTGACATGGAAATGTCAAGAGAGAGGAAGGAAGCTGAAGATGCAAGAATTCTTCTTGAGAACAAAGAGAAGAAAAGACAACAAAGGTTATACAAGTATGTTCGTACTCTCTCGCCAGTTCAAGAAAGTCCTGTGCAAGAGGCTGTGGCTGCTACACAAGAACCTCAGGTAGATAAAGAAACAGATAGACAAAGGATGATAGACTACCTGAGTGCCACAAGCCTCTACCAGGAAGAAGCACTTGTTCCCTTGCCCTTTGAGTACATTGAGTTTGAGTATCTCAAACAACTTGAACTTCAAGTAAACAAAGAGCAGAAGACAACAAAGAAGAGAATGAGGGAAGAAGCTACTAAGTCAAGAGCTCTCATTCAGAAGAACTTAAAGAAATCTGCTGATAGACAAAGAATGATGAGCTTCTTGAAGCTGTATGGATTCTCCGGAAGTAGACTTGGCCCTATGTCTCTATCCACTATGGATGAGCATATCAGGGTAATCAAGCAGAAGATCAAGAATGGAGAGCTTGCTGACTTGCACACTCCTCCAAGTCAAGCTCTACCTCAAGTAGAGGTTAAGTTTGAACAACAAGAGACAACTCAAACTGAACCTCCGGCTTCATTTTCTGATCCACAGCAGGGTCAAAGGCTAGCCTCTTCAACTATTGACCAACAGCAAGGTCAAAGGCCAGTCTCAACATCTGACCCACAACAGGGTCAAACTCCCTCTCCTTCTGAACCTGTGAGGGAGGAACACCCAATTGAGGAAGACACAACTGATCTACAAGATGCCGCAGGCCAGTCTTCTCAGTTAAAGACTGCAAAGAGGAAGAAGAGGATGGCTTTGAAATCTGATGCAAAGAAGAAGAAGAAGAAGACAAAATCAACCTCCTCTGATCCTCAGGATGAATCAGAGCATCCTAAGGAAGTGCAAGAAGAGAAAGCCCAATCATCTCCAATTCAAATGGCTCCTCTTGCATCAGGAAGACCCATCTTATCTTGGACTTACTCAACTAATCCAGAGAGATGGCATGTAGTCAGAGATCAAGGTGAAGTAAATGTGTACTCCTGGGAAGACGTCTTTAATTTACCTCTGCATGATCTTTTTGACATGAGAAGATACTTCATAAGTCTGAGTGATTCTGACCCTCTAATGAAGAAAGGAATGGTCATAATCATGTTAAGGACTAACAACTGTTGAATATCTTCAAGTGTTTTGGTAGCATCAGCCTAGGGGGGTTTGTAAGGATTCCTAGAAGTCTGATGCAGCCAAAACACTCTTGAAGACATCAACTGAAAGACAACAGCTGAAGGTAACAGCTGATCACATCAGCTGAAGATATCAACTGAAGACATTAACTGAAGACATCAGCTGAAGGTAACAACTAAAGACATCAGCTGAAGACATCAACTGAAGACATCAGCTGAAGACAATAGCTGAAGACAATAGCTGAAGACAACAGCAGAAGACATCAGCTGAAGATATCAACTGAAGACAAAGTCTGAAGACAAAGTCTGAAAAACAGTTTTTAGTAGTTGTCACAACAACTGAAGAAGTACTCTTCAGTAGTTGTGCTAGTCTTTCAGTAGCTATCACAACAGCTGAAGAAGTACTCTTCAGTAGTTGTGATGATCCTCTTTCAGTAGTTATCACAACAACTGAAGAAGTATTCTTCAGTAGTTGTGATAGTCTTCTTTCAGTAGTACTATGTAATGATCAAGTCTTCCTGCATGCTGCACAGAACATGAAGTGGTATTGCTATGAAAGTTTTACACCACTTCAGAAACATTCTAAGTGTAAAATATTTTGTAGCCAAGACGAATATCTTCTGAAGCCAGAAATGAAGTCTTCCTTAGCTTCAAGACAAAGTCTTCCGAAGCCAAGAAATCAAGACAGATTCTTCCGAAGACTTTTATCATACATTCTTTTATCTGATGTACCTTTTCTGATAAAGCTGAACCACTTTGCCGCTGCCCACTCTGGTTGGTCACCAACTTATATGAGTTGGTGAAAAGGTCCATGCTTTAGGAAAACTGTACATTGAGGTCTTGGGTCAAACCTTTCTACTTTATGTACCTTTATCCTTTTTGTAATATATTAGGATGTGGGCTATGGCATGTCATAGTCACTAGCCAAAAGGCAATCTGCCTTTTGACTCTACATGGATTGTGTTATCTAATCCATGTATCCAGCTGGCCTTCTTAGTATGGCTGTCTGCAGGTTGTATTATATAGTATCTCAAAGTCTTGTAATGTATGTATGCTGAATACTTGTAACTTGAATTTGAGAAGCAATATACAACATCCTTGAAAACCAACCACTAGTGTTGTTATCTTGTTCTTTCTTTCTGAGTTTACTTTTGTGTTCTTAGCATCATCATAACCGGTTCCCCATTTGATCTGTTAAGTGTTCTAATACACTTTCCTCATTGTGTTGTTGTGTTGTAAAAATGCTAACCCCTTCACCCGGTCCTACACAACTTCCAAGCCAGGTTTTTACACCTTCCAAGGTTGGAATGTCATTTCCAAATAGTAGTATGTCATCAACATATAATACTAGGAAAGTTATTGTGCTCCCACTAGCCTTCTTATACACACAAGCCTCATCAGCGTTTTTGACGAAGCCAAATTTCTTTACTTCTTTATCAAAACGGTGATTCCAACTTCTCGATGCTTGTTTCAATCCATAGATTGATTTCTTTAGCTTGCATACTTTGTTAGGATGTTTTGGATCGACAAAACCTTTAGGCTGAACCATATAGACATCTTCCTGAAGATATCCATTTAGGAAAGCGGTTTTGACATCCATTTGCCAAATCTCATAATCATAATGAGCAGCTATGGCAAACAATATCCTTATAGACTTTAGCATCGCAACAGGTGAGAAGGTTTCATCATAGTCAACCCCTTGAGTTTGAGTGAAACCCTTTGCTACAAGTCTAGCTGTATAAGTATCCAAGTTTCCATGCATATCGGTTTTCTTCTTCACAACCCACTTACTTCTAACTACCTTGGAATTGAGAGGAGGTACAACAAGTTCCCAAACTTGATTTTCATACATGGATTGCGTCTCAACGTTCATGGCCTCAAGCAATTTGTCACAATCCAAATTGGAAATTGCATCATGGTATGTGGTTGGTTCATCTGAATCTACCACATAGCATCCATCCATGAAAAATTCGTATCTTTTAGGTGGATAACTAGTTCTACCACTTCTGTGAACGTTTTGTGTGTATTGATCAACCGCTTGATCATCCTCAACATCCTAATGTTGAGTGCTAGTTTCAACCAAACGTGCATTGGGTTGTGGTTCTTGATCTTCCTCAAGATCCACTGTTCTACTACTAGTTCCTTCCATAAGGAACTTTGCTTCCAAGAACACACCCTTTCTGGCAACAAACACCTTTTGTTCCAGTGGATCATAGAAACAATATCCCATAGAATCTCTAGGATATCCAATAAAGATACCCTTGGTGGATCAGACTTCCAATTTGTTTGGGGTGGGAGTCTTAACATAAGACTCACAACCCCAGACCCTTAAGTATGATAGGGATGGAACTCTTCCCAGCCATATCTCAAAAGGTGTCCTTTCCACCTTTTTGGTTGGGGCCATATTGTCACACCCCGGTCCCCGGTAGGGTGGGACGTCACAGATTAGCAACAAACATACATGGCAGCGGAAACAAACCAATATAGGAGCTCAAAGGGAGAGAACATCACATGGCATTTAAAGTTTTAAAAGACATCGGGCTAGAAACAGATCCAGCCCCAAATGATTACATAGTTCAACAAAATAAATTAGTCATTAAATAAAATTATTCAAGCCATGATTTTGGTCACACAAACAAATGCCATGGTCTTGGGGTTGAGTTTGTAAAACTCGGTCAATACCCAAGATAAATAACCAAGATCTCAATCACAATAACGCGGAATGAAATAGTGATTGGAAGAAGACAAACAATGATCAAAACAACTTCAATTGATAATCAATAATGATTACAATCTTGTGCGAGAATGCACAGAGAGATTACAGAGCAATTGAACTGATAACTTGCGAAAACTTATGAAAAACTACTCTACAAAAAACGAAAATTACATATTTATACTAAACAGTAGTTCTCGCGCAAGTTACACTTTTCGCGCGGGTATTGTTTTCGCGCGAGCCTTCTTTGTCGCGTGGAATAAGCTTTCGCTTGAGTTCTGCTTTCGCTTGACTTCTTCTTTTTGCTTTTGTTGTTTTGCCTAGCCTTTTAATGGTCTTCTACAATCTCCCCCTAGGCTCGGTGAAACATCCTCAGTCAAAGTCAACATTGGCTTTCTTGTAAGTACCAGAATAAGCATTCCATTTATTTCTAAGGATTCGATCTGTCATCCAGACATATTGGCAAGACAAAAATTAAACAGACTCATCAGCTGAAATAGGGCATTGTAGCAGCTTGATCAAGTCGTCTTTGCCGAATTTCATTAAGTCAGCTGGATCAATGATTCTGTATGATCTATCAGCACATTTGATCACAGCTTGACCTGAATCCTTTTCACATCTCCAAGAAATAAATTGCTTCAAAGAATTTGGAGGAACAGGATCATGAACTGGGACTTTCCTTATAAATTTGGGATGTTGATAGACTCTTATATTCATTGGAGCTTTTGTATTTTCATCAATTCTGGAAGAGTCATCAATCATCTTTGACTTTGTAGTTTTGAATTCCTTAAAGTTAGTTCTCATCACCTTCTTATTTTTGATCTCATTAACTCAGCTTCACTATAGTTTCTTTCATTGAAGAATGGAGCTTTTCCCATTGCATAAAGATCTGCAGCTCGTAAAGTATGGAAGTCTTGAGTGCTCTTCAGATAGTCTATTTCTCTATTCTTTCTCTTTATAACATACAACTTTTTCTCACCATCATAACCCCAGCTTATAACATGAGACATTTCTCCATATTTCTGTTTGGGCTTTGATACAAATAGAAATTGAGTTTCTGTAGGTGGTGGTGGTGCTTTGAACTGTAATCCTCCTCTAGTGTATAAAGCAATCTGTCCAGTAGAATCTTTCTGTGTTGAAACAGTGGGAGTTGAACCGCTTACAGACTCCGTTGGAATTTCACCTTCTTCCAGATCAATATCTTTGAATAAGTCTTGTAAGTTGTTCCCAAAATATCTGTATACTCATTTTGATCATCCAAATCATCAAACAAATCAAACTCTTCTTCTATAGCACCAGTTGAAGATTGTTGAAATGAGTATAGTTCCTTTTCATACAAGTTTTCAGTATAAGGGTCAAGTGGATCATATCCTTCTGGATCACTAGCACTTGGTCCAGTGACATTATCAGTGCTAGTATCACCAGTCGGATTTTATGATATGCCTCCAACATCTCCTCTATCATTATCATCACTATCAGCATTATCTTCATTATTACCACCATCATTTCCACCATCATCTCCACCATCATCATCATCATTATCATCATTCTCATCATCATCATCATTATCATCATCGTCATCGGAATCATCATAATCAATCAGATTTTCATCTTCTTCTTCGTTAATGATAGAAGAGGCATCATATGTTCAAGTTCAACAAAAGCAGTGGATGTTCCAGCTTGAGTGACATGTGCCTCAGGAGTAATTGGAACTTCTTCAGCAACACTGACACTTGGCTGTATCTCAAAAGTTTGAGCTTCAATCACCTGTTCTTCCTCTTCAAAAATATTTGCAGGAGATGGACTTGGTGAACGCCTGCTCATCTCACCAACCACCGTAGTAGCCCTGATGACTGGTGGTTGATGGAAATAGGTTTGAGAGATAAACTCTCTCAGCTCGTTCAGCTGCCTCTCCAAATCAGATGAATAGTCAAAAACATTCTTCATTTGTTGTTCCAGAGTTGCTATTCTTATATCCTTGATTGCAGAATCTAGATGAATCATGGTAATGAGCTTTGTTTTCTCCTCATTTTCCTTTTTCAACTCAGATATAACTTTCATATTTTCATAACTCTCCTTCTCTAGATTCTTGATTCGATCTTCCAAAGTAATAGAGTGAGGAGCACTGGTAGATTCTTCTCTACCTCTGAACTCAGGTGGTGTGTTCAGAAAGGTATCAACATCAAACTCCAGATTGTCTTGTCTAGGTGGTTTTAAGAAACCAGGATCAGAGACATTAGGTGGATTAAAAACATTAGTATGTTCAGTCTCAGTAGCTATAGCAGTTGAGCCAGCTGGATGTTCTTCTTCAGTCGTCTCTTTCTCAGGTGATCTTTGAGTGTCAGAAATAATAGGCTGTTAAGTTTCTGTGACAATCACCTGAGTACGTGATTTTCTTGGAATCTCACCTCTTCCCCTTTTTCTAGCTGGGTATCTTTTCTCCTAGCCATTCTTTTTCTCCTCATAGAAGTACTTGGTGATTCCATAGGAATATAATCAGAATCTCTCTCATCAGTACTCATCCTAGAAGAAGTTCGTGTAATAGGAGGTTGATTTCTTTGAAGAATGTAGGGTACATTCCCAACTTGATCACTATCAGTCTCAGAACTGGAATCAGTATGAACTTCACCTTCTACACTTCCTTCATTGGTTGGCTCCTCCTCAAACATTCTTTCTATCTCTTCATCAATATCGTCCCTAGCACCAGAGGCAGAAGTGCCAGTCTGTGCTTCATCAGTGTTTATTTCTCCTTCCATATTTCCAGTACTTTTATCTATCTCAGAGAATCGACCAATTTTAGCAAAGCTTTCTCCTGAGCATTTGTTTCCTCATGCTCCAGTAAGATGAGTAAAAATTTCCTTTTTGATGGTCTGAACAACATATTTGGGAGACCTCAGAGTAGCCAACTCTAGATATGCGTCGTTGATAACCAACTGAATGAATCGGGGATACATAATAAATTTCTTCCCTGGATTAGCAGTAGTGTTCTTTTGCATTTCCTGGAAAATTGCCCTAGAAATGCTAAAAGGAAGATCATCTACCAGGGAAACCAATAAAGATCCAAACACAGCACTTAGACTATCCATCCCAGCCTTCAAGTTACTCAGACAGTTTATTACCACGTGAAATAAGTACTTCCAGTATGGTGGAAACCACTTCTTTTCCAGACATGGATATCTATACTCGTATCCTATCCGAATCAGACAATCAATGACAACTTCATCATCAAATCTGGTAGGAGCATTATCTTGATCATCAAACAGTAATACTCTATTTAGAATAGCCTATGAGACAACCACTATTTTCTCCTTGACTATAGCAGTTATGATTGGGTTTCCAGCTTGATCTTTTTCCAGAGCAGTAGTACTCCAGAAAGAATCAATCAGCTCTGAGTAAATAGCTGGATCAGCAGAAATGGCATATACTATTCGTGAGTTCTTTTTCCCCTTAATCATAGATGGGAAAAGTTCCTTTCCCTCAGGAACATTATCTACATATGCTACGCAGTTACGATTTTTATTAAAAATCATCTGAGCCATCTGCATTATCACAACAAACAAGATTAGAACAATTTGAAATAACTTAATTGCACACCAAAAATCTCCTACACATAGACAAAATTTCAATAATAAAACATTCATTCGCACGAAAGGCATACTATACTCAGAAAGAATTAAGTTCTATTCACGCGAAGACTATGTTCAAGTAACAATCCTATTCATGCGACAATGTACATTTCAACACTTAGAAAAATTTAACAAGATTCAATTTTGTTGCGTGAAAACTCATTTCGTGCGAAATATTTACTTGTGCGAAAACCTTTCGTGTGAAAGATCCTTCGTGCGACAGTTACATTTCGTGCGAAAACCTCAATGCTTATGAACTCAATTTTCATGCGGAAGTCAAGTTCAAGCGAAAATCAAGGTTCATGCGAAATCATGATTCACGCGAAACTACTTTTTACGCGAAAAGTCCTTTTCACGTATGTTCATTTCGAGCGATTCACGCAGAACAAGTTTCAAAATTAAACATCAAAATCTTGATTTTGAACAATGAAGATCACTAACTGACTATCGCCTATGTCTGTTAAGTCCATGTAATCTTTCAATTTCAACTTTAATGTCCATTTTATTTGATTTTATGTAAAAGTTGTTAAGTTTCCCTTTGAATATCAACTCTTTAGTAACCATAATAATCATGTTATACCTTCAAATCTCAAAATAGATGTAATGATAACAAAAATGAGGTTCAAACTAGAAGATATTAATGAAATGTTCTCTGTTTGTGATTTTTTTTTGAGTATAAGCGAAAGGGTTTTTCAGATGGTGTTTAAGCGAAAAGTGGTTTCATTTAACACACTGTGCTTTTTAAACCGTATTTAATTCACGCGATAATACAATTCGCCTGACCTAGACTTTTCGCGCGACAACTCTCATTCGTGCGAGAGTTTTTAACACTTTGAACATTTTCAATTTTTTCAACTTTTCAATTTTTTTATTTTTCTAAAACTTTTATTTTCAATTATTTATGTCTATAGAATTTTTATTTACCAAGTGACCAATTAATTTAATGAATCTTGAATTTTCACCATTTATCTGTTATTTATTAGTCTTATCCTAAACAAAACTAGTGATAACAATACACACAAAATAACAAAATAATGAAAACAAATAAAGAATCAAGATCTAAATTATTTATTGATCAAAATTGTTTTGTAAGAATTTTCATAATGAGATCATATAGTCCTTTGTCAAGTCAAGACTCTGTCCAGCTTTTACTTCAGGTTTTACTCAGAAACATAAGGAGTGATATATATCATGTTTTGTTGATTTAATATAATTCAGTGGATCCCACAATCAGAACGTCTGTAAAATACTTATTATCCTTCAAGACACTGTCGAGATTTCAAGTCACCCTAAATTGACTTAAACCATGCATTGCTGATCAGTGATACCATTTATTTATTCCTAAAATATAACTATTTGAGCATAACTAGCCTGAGAAATATTTCTTAACACAAAATATTAACAAGTTTAAGGACTTACAAATAGCCATCCGGACTTACGTCTGCCGTCTCAAGATTTAGGACTTATAAGCCATCCGGACTTACATGCCTCATCTTTTGATTTTGCCTTCCATGATCAGAAAATATTCTCAAAATAGAAAATATATACCATATAGTATGTATGTCTTTAGACATATCTTTTGATTTGTGCTCCTTGGCATCTTATATCCTATATAGCCTTTTGGCATCTTTTTGCTCAATTTCTTTCTTTTTGTCTTTTTATTTCCTTTTGTCTTTCTGTATTTTCTTTTATATATATATATATATATATATATATATATATATATATATATATATATATATGCATAGTTATGATAATCACTGAATCAAACAAATACAGGCTTGAGTATGACAAGAGTATAACTCTCAGTCTGTGTTAGAACATTTTTGACATTGTTTTCACAGAATCCTGATATGTTCCCCACTAAGTTATATCACTTTAATTCAAGTTTAATCACTCAGTTATGATCTTTTCATTTCTGAAAGCAAAGCCTATTGACACATCAAACATAATCCAAGTCTATTCGTATTTAAGCCTTTGAAAGTACTTAGACTCTTTTAGAACTTTGTAATATCATTTCTCATTTAATCATGAAAATTTCTTTGTAACAATTGTTTAATCTTGACTCCCCCTAAAACCAAAATTTTTTTTTCAGAATTTGTTTTTCTAATTTCTCCCCCTAAAATTGTGATTGATCTTTTAAAGTAAAAGAAAACAATTACAATTTTATTTCCAAAAAAAATGAAAAATGTTTTTGTGAAGATTCAAGAAATCAATTTATCCAAAGTTAATCATTCCCAATGATTGCACAAGGAAATCAAATCAAGAATGATCAAATGCCTTGGTAAATAAGTCAGCAATGTTTTCAGTTGACGGCACTTGTTTTAAATGAATGAGTTTACGATCAAAACAATCACGGATAAAATGGATTCGGATGTCAATATGTTTAGTTTTGGAATGTTGAATGGGATTTTTAACGATGTTCAGAACTGCCGTGTTGTCACACCAAATTGGTGTGTCATATATATTGAGACCATAATCGAGAAGTTGTTGTTGAATCCAGACAAGCTGAGAACAACAGCTCGATGCAGCCACATATTCAGCTTCGGCAGTGGATGTTGAAATAGTGTTTTGCTTTTTACACTGCCAGGAAATGAGTCGGTTGCCCAAGAATTGACATCCTCCTGTAGTCGACTTCCTATCTAAATTACAACCACCATAATCACTGTCTGTATAAGCAAATAAATTGAAATCGGATGTTTGAGGATACCAAAGACCAAGTTTGGGTTGACCCTTGAGATACTTGAAAATCCTCTTGACAGCTTTCATGTGTGATTCTTTTGGATCACTTTCATAACGGGCAAACTGACAAACAGGGAACTTGATATCCGGCCTGCTTGCTGTAAGATATATTAGAGAACCAATCATTGATCTGTACAAATGTTGATCAACTGATTCGCCTAATGGATCTGGAGTGAGAGTAGGACGAGAAGACATAGGAGCTGGAGCGACTTTGGAATCTTGAAACTTGTATTTCTCAATAATAGTCTAAACATATTTTTCTTGATGAATGAGAATGCCAGTTTCAGATTGTGTAACTTGGATACCCAAGAAAAATGAAATTTCTCCAAGAGAACTCATCCCGAATTTCTTCTTCATCACTTCTTCAAACTCCGTGCACATACTATCATTTGTAGAACCAAAAATGATATCATCGACATAGATTTGGACCAAAATAATAACATCCCCTGATTTACGAATGAATAAGGTTTGATCGATTGCTCCTCATGAATAACCATTGGCAAGCAAATGTTCAGTCAGAGTTGCATACCAAGCACGAGGTGCTTGATGTAAACCATATAATGCCTTATCCAATTTGTAAACATAATCAGGATGATCTGGGTCTTCAAATCCAGGAGGTTGACAAACATAGGTTTCTTCCTTCATTTCCCCGTATAAAAAGGCAGTTTTAACATCCATCTGATACACCTTAAAATTCATGTATGAAGCAAAGGCTAAGAATATGCGTATTGCTTCAAGTTTGCAACTGGAGCATACACTTCTTCATAGTCCAATCCTTCAATTTGATAAAATCCCTGCACCACAAGATGTGCTTTGTTCCTAACTATAACACCCTTTTCATCCGTCTTGTTCCTGAATATCCACTTTGTTCCAATCGGAAGCTTATCCTTTGGAAGTTTGACAAGATGCCAAACATTCAGCTTCTTGAATTGCATCAGCTCATCTTGCATTGCTTCTATCCAACTGTTTTCCTTAAGTGCCATTTCCACATTTTTGGGCACCATTTGTGATAGAAAGCAAGCATATAAGCATGTGTTGATTCCTCCTGATCGACTTCTGGTAATGACTCCTTCATTCAATGGACCAATGATTTCTTCTGTTGGATGAGTTTTATGGATTCTTAATTGAGGAATATCATCTGCAACAATCCCTTCTTCCAAGTTAGTAATGTGTTCAACATTGTCATGAACTTCTTCAGAATCTAGACTGATACACAATATTTTCTTCAAATGTGTCATCTGAAGTAGGATTTTCAAAAGTAGTGGACACATTTGGAGATTCTTCAAATGGAACTTGAATGACTTCTATTGGTGTATCCAAAGTTTCTGAAGAAGATGAAGACAGTGGTAAACTTAGTGACTCTTCCAGCTCCTGATTGGGGATTTGTTCGGAAATATCATCTGATAATCCAGAACTTTCAGACACTTGTACAGAAGCAGAAGGAATATTCTTGGAAGATGAAAAAATTGTAGAATCATCAGATATAAGAGATGGAATTTCCTCAATGATTTTATTCTCCAAAGAGAGTGCTTGAGAGTCAGTATCTGCAGATGAAGGTTTAGAAATTTTAAAATTTATGAACAAAGATTCATAATCATAAACCCATGAAGGAGATGAACCTGCATCAGTTATGTTAAACTCGTGCCAATCAATATTAAATGACTCTATTATTTGTCTTGTTCTTTTATTATAAACTCGATATGTAACTTTATTAGCTGCATATCCCACAAAGTAACATTCATCAGCCTTTTCAGAAAATTTGGAGGTTGATTCAGTTGTATGTAACAAAGTACAACAACAACCAAAGGCTTTAAAATATTTTACTTTGGGTTTGTGTTTATAAAATATTTCATAAGGAGTCATTTTTAATCTTTTATTTATTAGAACACGATTCTGAACATAACATGCAGTGTTTACTGCTTCAGCCCAGAAGAACAGAGGTAATTTGGCAGCAGATATCATTGTTCTAGCAGCTTCAATTAGTGTTCTATTCCTTCGTTCTGCAACTCCATTCTGTTGTGGAGTGCCTGCAGCACTGAATTGGCGGGCAATGCCCTTGGATTCACAAAACTCATTCAAAGTTTGATTACAAAACTCCGTTCCATTGTCACTTCGGATGCATTTTACCTTTTAATCCGTCTAATTCTCCACCAAATTAATGAATTTGATCAAGAGGTGTGGAGTCTCATCCTTAGATGCTAAGAAAAACACCCAAGTGAATCTAGAAAAGTCATTAGTAACAACCAAACAGTAAGATCTTCGACCCAAACTTAAAACACTCACTGGACCAAATAGATCCATGTGTAAGTGTTGTAAGATTGATTCGATTAAGTTGTGTGCAATTGGTTTGTGAGGAAGTTTATGTTGTTTACCTTTTGAACTTGACAGACAATGTTCATTTAATTGAAATTCTTTTTCGGGTAAACCAATGACATGATTTCCACGTACCAGTTTGTTCATATTTTTAAGATTGACATGTCCTAATCGACGATGCCATAACATGGAATCATTCTCCGAGCCTTTGGATACCAAAGAATTAGAACAATGCATATCAAGAAGATATGTTTCATTGTCTCTCGGAGTCCTCATCAAAACCCATTCATCAGGAATTACAAAACCAGGTTTTAAAATTAAACACTCTTTGTTAGTAAAGTGTGTAGAATATTGTTTGTCACATGTTTGAGACACACTTAGCAGGTATGTTTTAATTCCTCAACAAAGTTCACATTCTTAAAGCTAAGTACACTATTTGTAATGGTACCACACTTAGTAATACATCCTCCTTTGTCACCTGCAAAAATCACTCTACCACCATTATATGACTGCACATCTTGAAGTAATGATAAATTTCCAGTCATGTGTCTTGAACAACCGCTATCTACATGCCATTGGCTTTCAATAATCTTTTGCGGTTGTCCCTGCATATGTAACAAACTTACTTAGTCTTTGGTACCCAAGTCAAACAAGACTTGAGCACATTATGCGTTGCAGTGAGATAGAAAGATTTGAGATTGTTATATTTGTTTAGCACATCAGACTTTACGTTAACATTTCTCAAATTTAATTTTTCTGTGAAATCATACGTCAAATTCTTGTTCTTTTTCACATCATTAGCATTTTCAACTTTTGATTACAATTGTTTTGAAAATTTTCCACGAGTGAAAAACAATTTTCTATTGTGAGCAATAGAATTATAGAATCATTATTTGCTAAGTGATTTTTGTCAAAAAGGACAATTATTTGCCAAATAATTTATGTTTCCACACTGATAACATTTCCTTTGTTGTGTGTGGAAAACCAACTGTGGATGACAATTATGAAAATTTTCATAAAAACCAAAATCAGATTGACTTTTTGGTTTAACACTCTGCACAGTCTCTCGAATCTTTGCTTCATTTGATAATTGCTTGTTCATCTTTTGCAAATTCGAGGAAATTGGTGAATTATGACGACTTGTAATATGAGATTTAGCAGTTGTGACTTTTGGAACAGATGATGCTGGAATTGGACCAGTCTTAGAATTTGCTGGAGTAGGACCAGGCTTTGATATGCGAATGGATGCTGGAGAAGAACCAGGCTTTGATATGCGAATTGATGCTGGATAAGGACCAGGCTTTTGAATCTGTTGCACATCTGGGCTACATACATCTTGTTTCACAGGGTTAGCATTCTGATGAAGTTTATTTTTAAAGAATCAAAAATTCGTTTCTTTAAAAATATAATCTTCATCTTCAATTAAACCTTTAGAAACAAATCTATTTTTAAAATCCTTTTCAAGATTCAATTTATGATTTGCCCTTTGACTTTCATTCATATTACAATTTATTTTTGATTTTGTTTCATATGAAGCAACATACTTTTCATTACTCAATGAAGTTTGATTACAATCAGATCTGAAATTTTTTACATTCTTATTTTTCAAACTCTCACTTTCATTCTCACTCTCACAATCACTCTCTCACTCTTCAACCAAACCATCCACCTTCACATTATCTGCACAAAAAATTTCAGTTGATCGTTTAGGTTTAGTTATTGTGATAGGATCAACAGTCAGATTTACTTTGACTGAAGGTTTTAAGTCTGAGGATGGTGAAAAACCTATCCCATAACTCATATCACAATCAGAAATGACATCAGATGAAGGCAAACATTAATAATCATGATTAATTGGAGGTGCGATGTTTGAAAACCAACACCACATTTTCCTCCTTTTATCTTCTGTGTCATTTGTGACTTGATAATACCTTCAGCCATGGTTGATGAAAGTTCAAACTTTTCAACAGTCAATTTAGCCGAGGCTAGTACACTGTTGAGTCTATTGATTTCTAAGGCAAGTTCATTAATTCTATTTGTGAAATCAATATTTGTACATTCTTTATCATGAATATTTAATTGTAAGTTGTACACCATTTTATTTAAACCATTAAGTTTTTCTTTAAAAATCTTTTCATTTGACTTATATTTTCGAGCTTGATATTGAAGTTTTTCAACTTCCATTATCATGTTCTCATTATGAACTCTATACCTTTGAACTTTCTCAACACAAGAATTTGAACATAAATCATCATATACCTTTGGTTCTGAACTTTCTCCTTCAGGCTCTTCAACCTTCTTTACCATGAAAGCCTTCATAGGTTCAACTGGTTCTTCCACTGGAGCATCATCAACAGTCTTTAGATCTTCAACCTGATATTTGACTGGAGGCTCAACAGTGTACTCTTCAACATCTATCTTTTTCTCAACAACTTTCTATACCTTTTCTTCCTTCTCAGCTTCCTCTTCTTCAACTTCTTCCTTCTCACCAAACAAACCATCCAACAGATCATCAGACACAAACTCAGCAAACAAATTCTCTTCCTCCACGGGCTCAGTAAAAATCTTAGCCATCAAAGCTGTAGACAACTTTATATCAAGAGCTTCCATTTGGTCAGACCAATCATATTCAGCTTGACCATTTTTTTTGCTAGAGTTGTTTTCTCCAAATATTTTTCTCCCAATACGTCTAGCAATGTTCTTCGCCCTGTACACAACCATCGCCATTTGGTACTTGATGTCATTTTCTTCCACATCATCAGGATTTACTTGTTGAAGATCATCAATCAAGACATTTGGAGCAGTGAGTCTACCAGCCATGAAAGCTTCATAGCTTGACATGAATGTAGTGAATAGGGCAAGATGTTCCTCAGCAACCTGGACTGTTTGTTTTGAAGGATTTGTGTTAGCAACATAAGCATGTTGAACACTATGTGGAGCTGGATTTTGAGGGATTTGTTGATGGATGATAGGGGAATAATATTGAGCAGCTGGAATTTGAATTTGAGGGTTCATTACTTGTTGAATATCAGAAGATGCAGAACTTCCAGTTTGCTGTTGCTGACACATCTGAGTATAACTGACATAGTAATTAGGATTACTAGCCATTTTAGCATAAAGAGCAGTTGCTTTGGCACCCAAAGAACTTAAATGATTTGCAGCTCTTTGCTTATCATCCATTTCATAAGACTTGATAGTGGATATTAAGTCAGTCAGAGGATGAGTATACAAGTCTTTAGTTCTTTTGATCAGTGTATAGTTGTGATTCCAACTATAAGGAAGTGAATTCAGCAGCTTCTTGTTAATCATGATTGGTTCCAGTGTTATACCAGCACTCTTCATTTTTGTAACCAGTTTCACAAACCTGGCTATCTGGACTTCCAACAACTCACCCACAACATGATTAAACATGTTAAACTCTTGATTCAGCATATCCTTCTTGTTTTCCCTCATGTCTTTATTACCCATGATCTGAGTTTCTAAAGCATCCCATAACACCTTCGCTCCTCTGAAATCTTTAAACTTAAGAGAAATATCAGTAGTCAAGGCCATAGTGATAGCAGCATATGCCTTGTCATCAAGCTAAAATTTCTTTATACCATCTTCATCCCACAAGTGTTCAGGTTTCTGGACCATCTCCCCTGTATCATTCTTGTACAAGGGGATGTGAGGACCATACTTGATCGACCTCCACATTTACGTTCAGTATAGATAACATGATTTTCAAATCTGTAAGCCCAATCTGCATAATCGTCTTTGCTGAGAAGTCTAGGCGGCTTGTTGCCAGTACCAATTTCAGTATCAAGATGAAGAGAAGCAGTAAGATGCTTTAGATTAGGTGTTGTTGAAGAAATGTTGATCAGAAAATCAAATCTCAGACTTTTCGTGCGATAAGAGATTTCGCGCGACAACAGTTTTTGCGCGAGGCTTTAATTCGTGCGAGATTCCACTTTATTTTCCAAGTGAAATCACGTGAAAAACCAGTATAACTACCTGTGCGAAAATGTAGTTTTCGCACGCGATAAGTCCTGAAACTTTTCACATAATCGGTTTTCCAACTTGCGAATTTTCCCAATTTTCACCACAAATTAACTGATTAGTTCTATTTTGTGGTACTTTAGTTCAAGTTAATCAGAGTTCTTTCAATTTTAGGTCCAAGTTCAAATAATTCAGTCCAAAAAGTCACTTGTCTTCAAAATTTCAGCAGCATCACTTCTCCATATCAATTTCTCAATCAAACAAGTGAATAGAAAGATGAAGAATGATTCAATTCAGCCTCAAATGTCTTCAAATCTTGGTTCAAGAGCCTAATGCTCTGATACCAATTGTAAAACTCGGTCAATTCCCAAGATGAATAACCAAGATCTCAATCACAATAACACGGAATGAAATAGTGATTGGAAGAAGACAAACAATGATCAAAACAACTTCAATTTATAATCAATAATGATTACAATCTTGTGCGAGAATGCACAGAGAGATTACACAGTAATTGAACTGATAACTAGCGAAAACTTATGAAAAACTACTCTACAAAAAACAAAAATTACATATTTATACTAAACAGTAGTTCTCGCGCGAGTTACACTTTTCGCGCGGGTATTGCTTTCGCGTGAGCCTTCTTTGTCGCGTGGAATAAGCTTTCGCTTGAGTTCTGCTTTCGCTTGACTTCTTCTTTTTGCTTTCGTTGTTTTGCCGAGCCTTTTAATGGTCTTCTACAGAGTCTAAGTCTTCCACAATAGATAAGAGTCTTCACGGGTTACCTAAAACATGCTCAAAATGGAAATTGTGTCAACTAAAAAGTTGGTGAATTCAAGTGCTTAAAGTTTCAAAATAATAAAAAGGAACTCTTAATGTCCACAGTAAAGGTTTTAGAATCAAGTGTGAAAGTTTATAAAAATCTCATTTGATTTTAAAAGCATCATTTTTAGTATCAGTAATTGTGGGGTATCACAACCAACCCTGCACTTGGTCCCCGGTTGGCCTCTTCTAAACTTGTGTTTAACCGGATATTCCCGTAGGAAAGAACAAAGCCTCAGAACAGTGAACCATTCCTGCTAGGATGGTTCACCGTAGTATCTTATTGAAAACCTGTTACATGCCACAAACGACCCCTCAGGATCTCAGTGGGGTACCTCCCTGTAGCGGGAGCCACTGTGCGTGGGGGATTCTCCAAATAGATCTATTCACATAAAACAAGCAGTTCACAAAAGAATTAATGATCATGATATAAGTATCAGCAGGTATCCAAAAAGTCCCACATACAAGCATCAAATAAAGCACAATCATAGTTCATTAAACAAAAGAGCATGTTGCATCCCAAAAACAGTAAGTAAAAAGGGATCACTAGAACTCACCTTAGACGTTAAGCAAAGAAATCCTTCGTGTGCCGGGAATGTCTCAAGTCTAGCACCCTAAAATGAATATATTAAGTGATTAGCTACTGCTCTAACCTATTTAAGGTGCATCAAGAGTGTCTAAGCCTTAGTTGGCCGGGTTCGACTTTGATTCGATAGGGTTTGTATAAAAGTTTCCTTTTATGAAAAGTCAAGGTTTCTCATACAATTAGGGGTTTTTACATTACTAAGTTCAGAATATATGATAAATATGCTAATAAAGTGACTAAGTTGCTTATTGGAGTCGGTTATGAAGTTTAACCAAATTTTACAGTTTAGCCCCTGAAGTTTCCAAATTGATAGTTTCTACCCTTAAGTTTGGTTTCTTGTATTAGTTGACCCTTATAATCAAAAACGTCTTTCGGTTGGTACCCGTTTTCACTTAAAATCCATTTAAAATACCATTTGACCATCAAAAATTCTCATTAACTCCAGAACAATTTATTAATCCTTAATGAACCTGGAATTATCTTTAAAAAGTTTATAGTTCAAGATTTCTTGTTTTTAAGTAGTTTTAGCTTGTTTTCGGGTCCCGAAAGTGACCAAAATGGGTCTAAACACAACATGTCCTTTGTTCCAGAGATTAAACAACATTAACACTCTTAATATTCATCAAAACCTACTGAAATAACAGTGCCAAATCGTGGCCTAGTTTTCTACACATCCATGGACTTTAAAATATATAGAAAGTGTCATAAATGACCATTACACATGTGTAAATCATTGTAACTTGAGTTTAACCATTACTAAAACTTTATCCAACTTAAAAATCAAATTATTGGGGTGTCTTAAAAGTCATTTTGAGCAGGTTATGAACCTGGTTTGAGAGGGTTTTCAACAAGTGTCTAAAAGAGGTTGTTACTAGTAGTAAGAGGGGTTTTTCAAGGTGTAATGCTTGTTTTTACCACATGTAGGTGGTGTATACACTTTGAGACTTTAAAAACAGGTTTTTAGTAATGGTTAAACTCAAGCTGGAATGGCTGTAATCTCCTTGGACTTGACTGTAGAAGTCGAACACAAGATGGAAACCACAAGTCTTGCAAGTTTCAAGCTTAAAAACTTCACCAAAAGGTCACCTTCTTTGCGGTTTGTTGTTGGCCGATGGTTGCATGCTTGTAGTTTGCGATTTTGGGGCAGGAAAGGGGCTGGAATGGAGAGAATTTTGAGAGGGAGAGATGTTTCTTCAGCTGAGAATTCGAAATGAGAGAGAGAGAAGGAGTATGGAGTGTGTCTTGCAAGATTGAAAAATGCATGTATAGTGAATGGATGATAGAATGAGTTGTGTGTAGTAGGAAGCAAGAGTGTCCATTGGTGGACATGGGGGGCGGCCGATTTGTCTTGTTGTGGGCTCTTTTTAGGCTAAATTTTAATCAAAAATGTTATTAGATGGTGTTATTTTGTAGTGTAGTATTTAAAATTGTTAGTTAGTAAATTGTCTTATGCATGATAATACACGCTAGAACCGAAATTTCAAGTGTGTGGGTGTGTACACATATTTTTAATTGTTTCAATTAAGGCTTTGTATTCTAGCTAGGGTGACTAATCAATATTCCCGGGCATGAATTTTCTAAAAAGGCAAGACTTAAAATGACTAAATTCATATAAATCACATAGAATCATGAAAATGGATCAAATAAAAATTAGTGATTCTAACATTCTTGATATAATTGAATTGTTTCCATTATTAGTACTCATAAGACAAGATATGATGCAATTGGATTAGGGTTTAGAATAGTGACCTTGGGACCGGTTGTCACATTCTCCCACCGTTTAGGAAATTTCGTTCCAAAATTTTAACTTCGCTTAGAATTGGTACGGGTGGTTTAAAGAGTTGCGGGTAATTCTTCCTCATCTCGTCCTCACGTTCCCAAGTGAATTTCGGCCCTCGTCTCGAGTTCCATCTAACCTTAACCTTGGGTATGCGGCTTCATCTGAGTTGCTTAACCAAGCGGTCCGTGATCTCTATAGGCGCTTCCATGAAGTTCAGCTTATCATTGATTTTTGTCTCCTTCAATGGTAGCTCCAAGGTTTTGTCTACCAGGCATTTCTTCATGTTTGACACGTGGAAGGTGTCGTGTATATAACTCAATTTCTGAGGTAGTTTCAACTTGTAAGCCACAGGACCAATTCTTGCTAGTATTTCAAATGGTCCAATGTATCTTGGGCTGAACTTGCCTCTTTTTCCGAATCTCACGGTTCCTTTCCATGGTGCTACCTTCAGCATTACCCTATCACCTATCTAAAACCCTAATGGTTTTCGTCTTCTGTCAGCGTACTTCTTTTGACGGTCCCTTGCTGCCCGTAGAAGTTCCTTGATCTTGAAAATCTTATCAGTGGTCTCCAATACGATGTCGGGTCCCAACACTTGACTATCACCAATTTCATTCCAACTCAAGGGTGACCGACATTTCCTACCATAGAGAGCCTCATACGGAGCAGCATTGATACTTGCATGGTAACTGTTGTTATAGGAGAACTCTACCAATGGAAGATGGTTATCCCAGTTCCCACCAAAATCAATTACGTAAGCCCTCAGCATATCTTCTAAGGTTTGAATAGCCCTTTCGCTTTGACTGTCAGTTTGCAGGTGGTACGCCGTGCTTAAGTCCAGCCGGGTTCCTAAAGCTCGTTGAAGTGATTTCTAGAAACGCGAAGTAAAACGACTATCACGGTCGGAGATTAAGGATAGTGGCACACCATGCCTAGCCACTATTTCATTGATATACAGTTGAGCCAGTCTTGACATGTCATAGTCTTCCCGAATTGGTAAGAAGCGAGCTGATTTGGTTAGTCTGTCCACTATTACCCAAATAGCATCATGACCCCTAGACGTTCTGGGTAACTTGGTAACAAAGTCCATCGTGACGTTATCCCATTTCCATTCTGTGATTTCTGGCTGCTGTATCGTCCCTGACGGTTTTTGGTTCTCAGCTTTTACCATGGCACATGTTAGACATTTTCCGACATACATAGCGATTGATTTCTTGACTCCAGGCCACCAGAAAAGTGCCTTCAAATCCTGATACATTTTATCACTCCCAGGGTGAACTGAATACCTAGATTTGTGAGCTTCATCGAGAATTACCTCTCGAATTCCCCCATGCTTTGGCACCCAAGTTCTCCCTTCGCACTTATATGTACAATCATTTCCTGTTTCAAATCGCTTGTCCATTCCAGTTAATCCTTCTCCTGCTAAATTTTCCTCCTTTAACGCTTCACTTTGAGCTTCTTTCAGCCTTGCAATTAGGTCAGTGTACACACTTATCCTTAAAACTCGTACACGAAGAGGTTTTTCACTCTCCTTTTTTGGCTTAAAGCATCTGTCACCACATTGGCCTTACCGGGATGATAACGGATTTCACACTCGTAGTCGTTCAATAACTCAACCCATCTTCTTTGACGCATGTTCAGCATCTTCTGGTCGAGAATGTGTTGCAAACTTCGATGGTCAGCGTAAATGATGCACTTCGTGCCATAGAGGTAGTGCCTCCACATTTTGAGAGCAAACACCACGGCACCTAATTCCAAATCGTGCGTAGTATAGTTCTTCTCGTGATCGTTTAGCAGTCTAGATGCATAGGCAATGACCTTGTTACGTTGCATTAGCACACATCCTAACCCCTGATGCGAGGCGTCACAATAGACTACAAAGTCTTTGACTCCTTCTGGGAGGGCTAGAACAGGTGCACTGCATAACTTTTCCTTGAGTGTCCCAAAGGCTTCATCTTGCTCTGGTTCCCACATAAAGGTTTTGCTCTTCTTAGTCAGTGCGGTTAGTGGTTGCACAATGCGTGAGATGTCCTTTATGAATCGTCGGTAGTATCCGGCCAGTCCTAGGAATTGTCTAATCTCAGTGGGAGTCTCAGGAATCTTCCAATTCTTTATGGCCTCAATCTTGGAAGGGTCAACTTGAATTCCATTCTCGTTCACTACATGCCCTAAAAATTGGATCTCTCGCATCCAGAATTCGCATTTTGAAAATTTGGCATATAGTTGCTCATTTTTGAGTAATTCAAGGATTAGTCTGAGATGTTTCTCATGCTCTTCCTTATTACTGGAGTATATCAGAATGTCGTCGATGAACACGATCACAAACTTGTCAAAATATGGGTGGCATACACGGTTCGTGAAATCCATGAATGCTGCTGGTGCATTGGTCAGCCCGAAGGGCATGACTAAGTACTCATAGTGCCCATACCTGGTTCGGAAAGTCGTCTTTGGTATGTCTTCTTCTCTTATCTTCAGTTGGTGGTAACCGGATCTTAAATCTATCTTGGAAAAGTAGCTTGCTCCTTGAAGTTGATCGAATAGGTCGTCTATCCTCCGGAGTGGGTAACGGTTCTTTATGGTCAACTTATTTAACTCCCGGTAGTCAATGCATATGCGCAGGGTTCCATCCTTCTTTTTCACAAACAACACCGGGGCACCCCATGGAGAGACACTCAGACGTATGAATCCTTTGTCCAATAGTTCTTGAATTTGCGTCATCAGTTCCTTCAACTCAGGAGGGGCGAGTCGATACGGCGGTTTGGCCACCGGTGCAGCGCTAGGCAGCAAATCTATTTGGAACTCAACTTGTCGATTCGGGGAAAGTTTCGGTAGGTCTTCCAGAAACACTTCAGGGTATTCAGAAACTACTGGGATGTCCGAAATCTTCTTCTCCTCTTTGGTCTTCATCACGTAGATGATGAAAGCTGAGCATCCCTTCCTTAAGCTCTTGGTAGCTTTTAAATGGGATATCATGGGGCATAAGGTGTTACTTCTTTCTCCTTGCACCACTAACTCTTCCTTGTCGTTCAATGGTATCTTGAGTAGGCGTTCATCACACACAATTTCGACTTTGTTCTTAGCTAACCAGTCCATGCCAACAACCACATCAAATACTCCTAACTTAATGGGCATCATATCTATCTTAAATGTATTCCCATTTAGATTTATTGAACAATCCTTTATGATTTCATTAGTTTCTAAATGTTGCCATCAGCTAATTCGACGGTAAACGTATCGGCTAAGGTACACGTAGCTAGGTCAATCAAGGATCTAAAAGCACTAGAGATAAAACTAGCAGTCGCTCCAGTATCAAACAAAACGGTAGCAGGATGATCGTTTACAAGAAACATACCATTAACCACATCGGGTTCCTTTCGGGCTCCAGCTAGGTCCATCACAAAAGCTCTTCCCTTGGGCTTGTTGGGTCGGGTGTCCCTGTTTCTTGCTAGCTTGGGGCATTTGTTCCTTATATGCCCTGGATCTCCGCACTCATAGCATTGTTTTCCAGGCTCGTAGGTACAGTCTTTAATCAGGTGACCAGGTTTCTTGCACCGATAACAAGGCATGGGATTGCACTCCCCTTGGTGATGAAGCTTGCATTTATCGCAGAAGGGGCTTGTGCCTAGATACAACCTCCTTGCCTTTCCACCATGGTCACTTCGTCTCGCTTCTTCTCTAGGTCTTTTGTTTGAACCGCTACTGCTTCCGACCATCTTCCCAGTATCAAACCACTTCCTCTTTTCTTCCACAACCTTCTTCTTGTTCTTAATTTTCCTGTGTTCAGTCCACCCAGCTCTAACTAGGTCGTCGGTCAGACTACTGGTAAAGTCGACCGTAGCCTGTATGGTTGTAGGCCTGGATGACCGAACCATGCCCCTCACCCTTGGGTGTAATCCCCAGATGAAGCGGGCCACACCCTTGGATTCTGGCATCACCAAGTGTGGTACCAGTCAGGACAATGCAAGGAACTGTTGATGTATTCGGTGTAGTTCGGGCCCCTCATCTCCATATTCAGAAATCTAGCCTCCAGTTTTTCTAGCTGGTTGATCGGGCAGTACTTGTTGGTGATTAGTTCCCTGAACTCAGACCAGTTCATCCTACCAACAGCATCCCGACCATGAGGCTGAATGATGGTTTTCCACCATTCAAGTGCTGGTCCCTTGAGAGATTAAGAAGCAAACCTCACCATGTGTTCCAACTTGCATTCACTGATGTCTAACACAACTTCAATTTCATCTAGCCACCTATATGTTTCAATTGCACCCTCGGTGCCATGGAAGTCCTTTGGCTTGCAAGCCATGAATGTTTTGTAGGAGCACTCCTTCCTGATAGCTTCAGATTCCTCGTTGTTTGCAGTCCCAGCACCACCTCCGGCGTCATTCCGGTCAGCATTGATTTGAGCAATGATGGTTGGTATAGCGTGCGCAATTTGCTGTGCCACAAGATTTGCCATCCTCTCGTCATTTCCTGAGTTAGCATTCCCACCGATGGGAGTCCCTGGAGCAGTAGGTGGTTGGTTTCTGGTTCGCCTTGTTCCTTCGTGACGACCTCGGTATGCTCCTTGCCTTCCGATGCGTGTTCCTCTTCAGGTAGGCATTCTGGTAGTACTACAGATAAAGTTGTTTAGCATCTCATAATTGGTTTCAATCAGTCTATGCATCAATTCCCTACAAGGCTCCCTCTATACGAAGAGAGAATACGGTGTATAATTACACACAACTTACCAAGTTCCACAGATTACCAATTTATATAGTTTAAGCAGTCATACAGAATGTCATGGCCTAACACCATGAATAAACAACACATGACAGATAATCATAAATGTTTCAACAACATTGTATCATAGGAATCAGTTCAAAACAAGACAAAGTTCATAGTATCAGAGTCTAGCTCTTACAAAGTGGAAGGTGCCATCACCCCCATGAATAATAATAATAATAATAATAATGTCAGATAATGATAAGTTTGTTTCCTTCAACTGTTCAAAGACAGATATTTCTTCCCCCTTCCACATGTCGCCTTCACATCCACTTCTTTTTCAGCCATCCCATCCATCCAGAGCTCTTCTTCCTCTGCTCCTGCTCTAATCTCTGCACCCCGTGCGACGCCATCATAGCCTGGAATTGAGCAGACTGGGAGGTCCGGGTAGCGTGCTAAAGAGTCAGCTCATGGCGACGGACGGTCTTTAGGAGCTCCTCTAGTGCTACATCAGTAGGTCCTACGTCACTAGCCCGACGGCTGGATTATGAATACCTATCCCCTGCCAGTACGCTGGGGCCATCGTACATGTTGTGCCACGGAGGCATCCATGACTCCTCCTGTGGGTGACGTCGGTGTGGCTCGAACGGCGGTGGTGCGGGTATGGGAGTCCTAACCGGTGGTGGAGGAGGAGGAGGCATCCTAAATGAGACCGAAGGTCCAGGTCTAGCACTCTTTCGTGGACGAGTGATGGTGCGTGCTCCCCTATTCCCAATGGGAGGGATAGTTGAGTGGGATGGAGCGGCAACATGCGGCGAGTGGGAGCGCGTCCGGCTCCTGGAAGGTGTCATCGAAGAAGAGTCCTTGGAAGCTTCAGTGTCCTCTGACGTGACAGATATCCAACTCGGGTGTCCATACCTCCTAAGGTATTCCTCATACTCCATGCACGGTTTTGCCTTCTTGGTGTACCCCGTTGGTGTACTGCTCTCAGTAGGGTAGGCCGGTGCTTTTCCCTTGTCAGCCATGGTTGGTTTCCTGTAAAAAGACATCATGAGTAATTTGGTTTCTCATAGCTCATGATAGTCTTAATAATACTAATATACTCATAGTACAAGTGATGGCATTAGTATCAGGAATCTCTACGTATTCCTCATCAATGATGTTAGAATCAGTTTTTTCTCATAATAGTGTCAGGCAAAACAGTTCATCTTTAAAAATCAATTTCAAACCCCCAGTCAAAATGAATTTCAAAGTTAATCAGCATTAAACAGAAAGGTCCAAACATAAGTTAGAGGTCCGTGATGGAAATTACGCGTCCGGTAAATTCATGATTACGTTGATCAAGTGTAATCATCAATTTACCGAACCCGATCATTCCAACACTTTCCCACAAGGACAGTCCTAGGGTATCAGGGTTGTAGCCTAGGGTCTACTATGGTATTCCCGACTTCTCTACAACCTTTGGCTCTGATACCAATCTGTCACACCCCCGGGCCCCGGTAGGGTGGGACGTCACAGATTAGCAACAAACATACATGGCAGCGGAAACAAACCAATATAGGAGCTCAAAGGGAGAGAACATCACATGGCATTTAAAGTTTTAAAAGTCATCGGGCTAGAAACAGATCTAGCCCCAAATGATTACATAGTTCAACAAAATAAAATAGTCATTAAATCAAATTGTTCAAGTCATGATTTTGGTCACACAAACAAATGCCATGGTCTCGGGGTTGAGTCTAAGTCTTCCACAATAGATAAGAGTCTTCACGGGTTACCTGAAACATGCTCAAAATGGAAATTGTGTCAACTAAAAAGTTGGTGAATTCAAGTGCTTAAAGTTTCAAAACAATGAAAAGGAACTCTTAAAGTCCACAGTAAAGGTTTTAGAATCAAGTGTGAAAGTTTATAAAAATATCATTTGATTTTAAAAGCATCATTTTTAGTATCAGTCATTGTGGGGTATCACAACCAACCTTGCACTTGGTCCCCGGTTGGCCTTTTCTAAACTTGTGTTTAACCGGATATTCCCGTAGGAAAGAACCAAGCCTCAGAACAGTGAACCATTCCTGCTAGGATGGTTCACCATAGTATCTTATTCAAAACCTGTTACATGCCACAAACAACCCCTCAGGATCTCAGTGGGGTACCTCCCTGTAGCGGGAGCCACTGTGCGTGGGGGATTCCCCAAATAGATCTATTCACATAAAACAAGCGGTTCACAAAAGAATTAATGATCATGACATAAGTATCAGCAGGTATCCAAAAAGTCCCACATACAAGCATCAAATAAAGCACAATCATAGTTCATTAAACAAAAGAGCATGTTCCATCCCAAAAACGGTAAGTAAAAAGGGATCACTAGAACTCACCTTAGACGTTAAGCAAAGAATTCCTTCGTGTGCCGGGAATGTCTCAAGTCTAGCACCCTAAAATGAATATATTGAGTGATTAGCTACTGCTCTAACCTATTTAAGGTGCATCAAGAGTGTCTAAGCCTTAGTTGGTCGGGTTCGACTTTGATTCGATTAGGGTTTGTATAAAAGTTTCCTTTTATGGATAGTCAAGGTTTCTCATACAATTAGGGGTTTTTACATTACTAAGATCAGAATATATGATAAATATGCTAATAAAGTGACTAAGTTGCTTATTGGAGTCGGTTATGAAGTTTAACCAAATTTTCCACTTTAGCCCCTGAAGTTTCCAAATTGAAAGTTTCTACCCTTAAGTTTGGTTTCTTGTATTAGATGACCCTTATAATCAAAAATCAGTTTCAAGAACTTAATATAACTTTATTTTAACAATGTATACTCAAATTTTCAGTTTATGGGCTCGGTTTATAATTTACGCGTTTAACTTTACCGGTTACGGTAAAACCGAAGTCATGTTTTTGAGTCTAGGACCACTAGCTAAATTTTTAAAGTCATTTTAATAATTTTACAATCTTTTAAATCACAAAATTTGCCTCTAGTAGTTGAAAGACTCGTTTTTACGTTTAAACCGTTAAAACACGTTTTTAACCGAGTTTGACCATTTTAAAAGCTTGTTTGACCAACCTTTCTACTTTATAAGTTATGTTATCATTTAACTTACTGAAATAACATGATTTTTATAGTTTCTAACTTGATACTCATTTTTCTTAGAATTTCTCAAAAACGTCTTTCGGTTGGTACCCGTTTTCACTTAAAAATCCATTTAAAATACCATTTGACCACTAAAAATTCTCATTAACTCCAGAACAATTTATTAATCCTTAATGAACCTGGAATTATCTTTAAAAAGTTTATATTTCAAGATTTCTTGTTTTTAAGTAGTTTTAGCTTGTTTTCGGGTCCCGAAAGTGACCAATATGGGTCTAAACACAACATGTCCTTTGTGCCAGAGATTAAACAACATTAACACTCTTAATATTCATCAAAATCTACTGAAATAACAGTCCCAAATCGTGGCCTAGTTGTTCTACACATCCATGGACTTTAAAATACACATGTGTAAATCATTGTAACTTGAGTTTAACCATTACTAAAACTTTATCCAACTTAAAAATCAAATTATTGGGGTGTCTTAAAAGTCATTTTGAGCAGGTTATGAACCTGGTTTGAGAGGGTTTTCAACAAGTGTCTAAAAGAGGTTGTTACTAGTAGTAAGAGGGGTTTTTCAAGGTGTAATGCTTGTTTTTACCACATGTAGGTGGTGTATACTCTTTGAGACATTAAAAACAGGTCTTTAGTAGTCTTAAAACCCATTAATATGCAGGTTACACGTTTTGTTTTCAAGGGTTACAAGATACACAAGTTAGATGGTGCCAAAAACACCAAAAATAGGGTTTTCAAGGGGTAAATCGCGTTCTACCCCTTAGAATGACCATTGGATCATGTGATATACCTTCAAGAACGTTGGGAACTCTTCATGAAAAGGTGATGGTGAGAGGTTTCTATTACAACAAGAAAGAGTAAGGTTTTTAGGTGAAAAATGAAGAAAACATGAGAAATGTCCAAAACCGAGCACATGGAGCTTACACTTGATGTAACTCGCGATTTGGAAGGTGTGGATGGTCGTGAATGGCTGTAATCTCCTTGGACTTGACTGTAGAAGTCAAACACAAGCTGGAAACCACAAGTCTTGCAAGTTTCAAGCTTCAAAACTTCACCAAAGGGTCACCTTCTTTGCGGTTTGTTGTTGGCCGATGGTTGCATGCTTGTAGTTTGCGATTTTGGGGCAGGAAAGGGGCTGGAATGGAGAGAATTTTGAGAGGGAGAGATGTTTCTTCAGCTGAGAATTCGAAATGAGAGAGAGAGAAGGAGTATGGAGTGTGTCTTGCAAGATTGAAAAATGCATGTATAGTGAATGGATGATAGAATGAGTTGTGTGTAGTGGGAAGCAAGAGTGTCCATTGGTGGACATGGGGGGGCGGCCGATTTGTCTTGTTGTGGGCTCTTTTTAGACTAAATTTTAATCAAACAAGTTATTAGATGGTGTTATTTTGTAGTGTAGTATTTAAAATTGTTAGTTAGTAAATTGTCTTAGGCATGATAATGCATGCTAGAACCGAAATTTCAAGTGTGTGGGTGTGTACACATATTTTTAATTGATTCAATTAAGACTTTGTATTCTAGGTAGGGTGACTAATCAATATTCCTGGGCACGAATTTTCTAAAAAGGCAAGACTTAAAATGACTAAATTCACATAAAGCACATAGAATCATGAAAATGGTACAAATAAAAATTAGTGATTCTAACATTCTTGATATAATTGAATTGTTTCCATTATTAGTACTCATAAGACGGGATATGATGCAATTGGATTAGTGTTTAGAATAGTGACCTTGGGACTGGTTGTCACACATATTTAGAATACGGGCCGCGGAGAGCAAAGCGAAACCCCAAAATGATAGAGGTAATGTGCTTCTAGCCATCATAGATCCGATCATATCCAATAAGGTTCAATTCCTCCTCTCAGACACACCATTATGTTATGGTGTTCCAGGTGGGGTGCGTTGTGAGACAATCCCACAACTCCTAAGATGATCTTCAAAAGCATCATTTAGGTATTCACCTCCTCTATCGGTTCGGAGAACTTTAATCGACTTGTTGAGTTGATTTTCTACTTCATTCTTGAAGATTTTGAACGTTTCAAAAGCTTCATCTTTGTGTCTTAATAAGTACACATACCCATAGAGACTATTATCGTCGGTAAAGGTAATGAAGTATCTTTCACCATTCCTAGTCATTGGCTTAAAAGGACCACATACATCCTAATGTATGATTCCTAATAAATCTTTTGCCCTTTCGTTAGTTCCACTAAAGGGTGCCTTAGTCATTTTACCTTGTAAACAAGATTCACATACATTAAATGAATCACATTCATTCGTTTTTAAAAGACCATTCTTTTGAAGTGTTTGTATACGTTTCTTGTATATATGACCAAGACAACAATGCCAAAGATAGGTATCACTCAAATCCAACTTGAGTTTCTTGGTGTCAGTATGGTACAATGAACTATTTAAAGCATTTTCATCAACCAATTCATAAATACCATTAATGGGAATAGCTTTAAAATAGAACATATCATTTAAGGAAACATGAATATCATTTTCAACAAAAGATAATACATAATCATAATGTCTTAATTGGGTTACAGAAATAATGTTCCTAGTCAAACTAGGACCATACAAAACATTCTTCAAAATAACATCCAAGCCACTTGGAAGTGTTAGGATGTAGTCCCCACGAGCTTGAACTAAGACTTTAGTTCCATTGCCCATGAAGAGGCTAACATCCCTTTGATTGAAGTCCCTACTTCTTTTGAACCCCTGTAACAAATTGCAAATATGAGTTCCACATCCGGTATCAAATACCCATGTGTTAGAAGATGTAACATTAAGATCAATATGAATCATGTATATTGTACCTGAGGTTTGCCCAGCATCCCTCATTGCTTTCAACTCTTGGAGATGGACAGGACAATTCCTTGCCCAATGTCCAATCTCCCCACACTTGAAGCATGGGTCAGTAGTAGCAACCTTTTTCTTCGTCTCTTGTGGTTTGGGTGGCATCCTTGCCACCCCTTTCCCTTTTCCCCAAACGGGTCCCTTACCCTTGGCAACCTTTGCCTTGGGTGCGGGATAAGGCCATTTCTTGTTCCCACCTTCATTGATGGTGAGAACAGGCAAAACCCTTTTACCCATGGCCTCCTCGGCTGGTTTAAGCATTGAGTGAAGCTCACCAATGCTTTTGTCCCACGCATTCATGTTGTAGTTCAACACGAATGTCTCGAACTTCTTGGTAAGGCCATTAAGGATCAAATCAGTGGCCAATTCCTTCGAGACGGGACAATTAATCCTCTCGAGGCGGTCAATATGACTTTTCATCATAAGTACATAGGATGAAACAGATTGGTTGTCGTCCATACGACATGCAAGGAGTGCTCGAACCGTTTCGAAGCGCTCAACCCTTGCTTGCTGTTGGGTTCCTTCAGCTGAGTTATCATGTCATAAGCTCCGTGATGTTCATACTCCTTTTGGAGATTGGGAGTCATGCTCGCTAGCATGAGACAAGGCACTTGGACGGAGTCCTCAGTGTACTTCAACCAATCATTGTAGGCCTCCTCATCATCCTCAGTAGGTTGATCGGGGATAGGGTCGTCTAAAACATATGATCTTCTCTCTTGCTTGAGAATGACTCTCAAGTTTCTATACCAATCAATGAAATTATTATGATTTAGACGTTCCTTTTGGAGGATCGCTCGTAATGATTGGGTGGACGCAGATGAGTTATCATGATTGTCATTATTGGTGGCCATCTACAAAATTTAACAAAGATCTATTTTAGTATTTTCGATATTGCTATTTTTAATAATTAATACCTTTTAAGGTCATTTTCATATTAAAATCTAGAGCTCAACATTACATTTAAATTGTGGTTAGGTGACCTTTATCTAATGATTTAAAATAATAAGGTGGTCAACGATTGACAGTTGCAACCGTTTGCAACTTCTAGAGGTATGGGATCGACTTTAAACATCATATGTAAAGTCGGCATGTTTATCCCATCAACACCATTTGGAAACCATATTGTAGGTTATCCATTTAACATGATTTGCAAATCAAGTTACCCTACTTACACACACATGTGAGTTTACCAACATAAGTGGTTAGGTGACCTTTATCCCACCAATGTGGTATCCCTACCTTAAGTCACAAGGTCCCTCTAAATGGTTAGGTGACCTTTATCCCATTAAGAGTTTCCAAATGACTCAAGTGTTGTGCAAAAGGACGGTGTTAAACTTGTGTGTCAAATGTTTAGAGATTTCGTAATTCTAGTTTAGAAAACTCTATGTACTTGTATTTGTATGCTTTCAAATACAAGATACCCTATGGTCCTTTTAATAAAACCCATTTTATTATGTAATCATTAATCCTTTTAATAACCATTTATTAACACTTAATGATTAAGAACCATTTTTATATTAGCTTGTTAAGATCATTTTTATTAAGATTGTTTATCATATCCAAATATTATACAATCATTCACAAGATCATAATCAAACAAGCATAATATAAACAACCACAATGGGCATAACCATAGCTACTATCGTGACCACACTTGTTTGCCATCACAAGTGTGGTCATTTGGTCTTTCCTAAGGGTTGAATACAACACAAAATTGAGGTATTCATAGACCCCCACTTGAACTTGCATCCAAATGCTTCAAGTCCTTCTTTTGTGTCTTTCTCTTGTGCTTCCTTCTCGAGCATCTTCTTTTACAAATTATACATCCTAATACAAATTTTCTAGTAAAAGAAAATTACTCCTAATCTATTATTACATCCCAATGAATAAATAGACAAAATACATTTTTAAACAAGGCACAAATTAATATACAACCCCATTGAATGAATATAATAAAATAAATACATTCAATCCAAACCAAACAACACAAGGTCTAAGCTAGGTTATGCACTATCATATGAACAATCATAAACATCATTCAACAAACAAAATAAACCCCATCAAACCCCAAATTTTCAGCCAACATAAACTGAAAATTTGGGTTTGTTTGTCCAAACAAACAACAACCAAACATATCAACAAATTGACATTTCTATCTTTCAAAGTTTAATCATAAGCATGAAGATATAACTTTGAAAGACATGGGGTTTATTGAATCAACCAAAATCAGCCTATTATGAGTTGATAATCATCCTTTAAAACTGATTATCAAGGACAAGAACAAGCAAGCTATCCACATAACCGGCTCTTGATGCCATTGATGGGTTTGTAGGAACATAAAACCATAGTTTAACCTTTTAAACTTTTTGAAAAACGCAGCGGATATCTATTTTAAAACATGATTATAAAGCTGAAAAATCATGTTGTTTAGGTGATTTATATATGTGTAAAACAAACCCATATTATCAAAGGATCATTTATGTGAACAAGCATGCTATGTAGCATAAATCAACAAAATATGACAGCCACAAAGGGCTGCCATAAACTACCTTACCGCAGCTCAAAACCGTGGATGAAAAGGAATGAGATGAAGATGATGATGATGTCGAATATGCAGCCAAGACTCCAAGAAGAGGAGCCCTCAAGCTTGTATACCCAAAGCCTCCTTGCAAACACCTCTTGTTAGGGAGATTCAACACCAAAATGCAACACAAAATTGCTCTCCAAAACCCACTATTGCTGCTGCCTTGGCCGTAGCTATTGAGAGAGAGAGAGGATTTTTTTTGTGTTCTTGCATGTGATAATGAGATGTGTTGGTTGTGTGTTCAACTAGTCAATGATAGAGAGTTTCAAGAAGGAATGGTCCAATGATATAAGAGAGAGGGGGCGACCGATTTTGAAGTTTTGAGGGTTTCCCCCTCAAAATTTTTATCATCTTCAATATTAACAAGTTGAACAAATAAGTTGCACAATTAACACTTAATTGTATAACTTATACACCCAATTTATTATTTGATATTATTTAACTAAGTTAAATAACATTTCAAATAATAATATTTGAACAAAGTATCTGAATAAGTTGTTCTATCTCATATGCATCTAATTTAGAAAAGCCATTTTTCTAAATTGGTGTTTATATTTAATTGCATGATCATATCATCAATTAAATATCAATTTGTGTTTGCTAAGCTTGTTATTGGGTATAACCCGACTTGGATCATAACGTACTAACCACATCAATATTCTTTGTGGCTTGGGCATAAAGAACCCTACAAGGTCAAGGTCAAAAAGTCAAAGTCCATGGTCAGCACACCTATTTTGGTGACGGAACAGAACAATCACATCTCCTTCTAGCACCACAGTTACACCTCTACCAGACCAAACAAAAACATACACTGGAACAACCACAACAACACCATCTTCATCAACACCTGTGACAACTCAACCACCCAACCAACCAATGTCACACCATCCAAACATAGTTGAAGATGATGATGATTACCATTCCTTACCAGACACACATCATGATGATGAAATCTTAGATTTCTGCACCGTAAAGATCAATTAACAAGAATACACAAAGATCACCCCAAAGAAAACATCATAGGTGACCTCAATACCAGATTGACAAGAAGTCAATCAGACATAGCAAACATTTGTCTATATTCATGCTTTTTATCCCTATCTGTACCAAAAAACATCACAGAAGTACTTAAATACAATAGCTGGATAGAAGCAATGCAGGAGGAACTATAGCAATTTATAAAGCAAGAGGTATGGAAGCCGGTTAATCTACCTGAAGGCCAATATGCCACAGGCACAAGATGATTATTCAGAAACAAAGTAGATGACAGAGGAATTGTCATTAGAAATAAAGCAAGGCTAATTTCCAAAGGATATACTCAAGAGGAAGGCATTGATTATGATGACGTCTTTGCTCCAGTAGCTAGACTTGAAGCCATCCGAGTATTCCTTGCATATGCCTCATCCAAAATCTTCACTGTCTTCCAAATGGATGTAAAATATGCATTTCTCTATGGAAAGATAGATGAAGACGTATATGTTGCTCAAACATAAGGGTTTGAAGATCCATAATTCCCTCATAGAGTCTACAAGTTAGATAAAGCTTTACATGGTCTTTTTCAAGCACCTAGGAAGTGGTATGAAACTTTATCCAAGTTTCTACTACAAAATGGTTATACCTGAGGGAAAATAGAATGCCCGAGGGAAAATAGACCAGACATTGTTCTTAAAGAAGAGAGAACAAGACTTGTTAGTAGTTCAAGTCTATGTGGATGACATAGTCTTTGGCTCAACAAACATTCAATTTTATAGAGCGTTGGAAGCTCTTATGCAATCTAAAATCCAAATGAGTTCAATAGGAGAACTCACATTCTTTCTTGGCTTACAAGTTCAGTAATCTACTAAAGGAATTTTTATTAATCAAAGCAAATATGTTCATCAGATATTGAAGAAATACAATATGTGTGACTGTACATCAAGGAAAACTCCATTTGGAACTGTTTTTTGGACCAAATTCAGAAGGAACATCAGTTGATCAGAAACTCTATAGATCAATGATAGGCTCTCTGATATACCTAACAGTAAGCAGACCATATTTCATGTACGCAGTTTGCATATTTGCAAGATACTAAGCCGATCCAAAGGCAAACGAGCTCTTGGTTTGTGGTATCCCAAATATGGAGATTTCTCTTTATATGCATACACAGATAGTGATTATGGTGGATGCAATAACAACAGAAATTCCACTTCTGGCGGTTGTCAGTTTCTTGGGTCTAGATTGATCTCCTGGCAGTGCAGAAAACAAACCAATGTCTCTGTGTCAACAGCTGAAGCAAAATACATAGCTGCTTCTGCATGCTGTTCTCGAGTGCTTTGGTTTCAAAACCAAATGCTTGACTATGGCTTTAATTTTCTTAAAACACCTATACACATGGATAATACTATAACACCCAGCCTCTCACACCAACAATATTGTCCGCTTCGCCCACGAAGAGCTCACGGATTTGCTTTTGGTTGCCCGGGCGAAAACTTCCCACGGAGGTCACCCATCCCTGGATTGCTCCCACCTGAGCACGCTTAACTGTGGAGTTCTCCTCTCATCCACAGCCAATACGCCCAAAACGCATTGTTGATATTAGAGGCTAGACATTCCTTATGAACCAGGAATCTCTCCTGTCTATGGCTAATGTGGGATATGTGTAGGGTGTCACAAGCAACCCCTGTTTGGACTCATCGTCCTCGATGAGCCCGAGAAGTCACCATCCTTGGTGAGGTATGTCCAACACCCCGAACGTCACAGGAGTGGCTCTGATACCATTCTGTAACACCCGACCTCTCACACTAACAATATTGTCCGCTTCGCCCACAAAGAGCTCACGGATTTGCTTTGGTTGCCCGGGTGAAAACTTCCCCCGGAGGTCACCCATCCCTGGATTGCTCCCACCTGAGCACGCTTAACTGTGGAGTTCTCCTCTCATCCACAGCCAATACGCCCAAAACGCGTTGTTGATATTAGAGGCCAGACATTCCATATGAACCAGGAATTTCTCCTGTCCATGGCCGATGTGGGATATGTGTAGGGTATCACAAATACTGCTTCCATGTTTATAACTGACAATCCAGTTCAACATTCCAAAACAAAACACATAGATATTAGATATCAGTTTCTGAGAGATTGTTCAGAAAAAGGTCTGATAAAGTTGATCAAAGTTCATACAGACAACCAGTTGACTGACCTTTTTACCAAACCATTTGATTCAACAAGATTTTAATTTCTGGTTCAGTTGATTGGTATGATTAACTATGAATCAAACAAGTAATGTATTCATAACATTAATTCATAAAAGCTTGATTTTGTAAAAGTCCAAGTTTAAATTACACAAATATCTTTCAAAGTCAAGATATCATACAACCATTCATGTTATTTAATTAACAAACATTTTGGAATCACACATAATCATTCATGAGAAATAATAGTACACTAGATTATTTCTTCACTAGAGTCCTTTTTCACTAATAAAGACTGACAATAATTTATTTGATATGTGGATGGGCTTAGCATAGGTCACCTAACAACACAAACAACAGTGAAGAACTAAATGCTCATAATTGTGTGGAAAACAACATATCTTGGTTTGGAGTAAGTATTGGTCCATCCAATATAGGTTACTGGTATTGTAAAATACACCAAGTGACACAGTTTATAAATTACTCAATCATACAATTGTCTCATCTGTTATGATTATCACAGACCTGGAGTACATCATGGCATTCTTTTTATGCTAAGCACAGACCTGAATGACCAACATCATGATCCAAAAAGATTCCTAATATGGAACACATGCAATAAGGATGATTAACAAAAAGAATCCCAAAGAGGATCATCTTCCAAAGTGAAGTGCAAAAGAAACCCAAATGGGATCAAACAAAAGGATCAAATTGAGCATTTATACTTCTAAATAACAAGGTCCTAAGTATTGAAAGTGCTTGCTAGTATATCTTGAGGAGGATTAATTTTAATATACAATCAGATGTGGGGTACATACATATCATAAAAACAAACCCAAAACATGATAATCACTCACTGTTTAGTCAATTATTAATACCATGCATGAGTTTAAGTGGATCCAAATATCTATAATCTATATTCTATTAGTCTACGTCTATTCTCAAAACTTCATCACACAACCCTATGAAGATTTAAGACTAGTATGATCTCATGTTATGTGTAATGATTCATGTTCAAACATGCAAAGCAAAACAAATTCTTAGTGAGCTAAAGTATTATCTTGCTAAATTCTTATCCCACAAGCAATCAAATTGGACTTTGGTAAATTTCCATTCAATCACTTTTCAAATTTTTGTTAATTTATAAATTGTTTTTATAAACATGCAAAAATTTAGGGGCAGAAATTGAACATGAAAATATCAATGTTAGTAGAACAAGTGCATTATCACACATTTTAAAATTTTAAAATAATTAAATTTTGAAGTTTAAAATATAGCCAAGTGAAGCAAGCACCAAACATAGCAGTTTGACACACATACATTTGCACAATATTGCTTGTGAGTGATATTGTAAGCATCCATAGATTAAAAATGTTAAAAGTTTATATTTTAGCAAACATTTTTTACTTTGGAAGAAAATTTTATTAAAATTATGCTTCGGAAGAAAATCAAACACTCTTCGGAAGAAAAGTAAACTTTTCAAACAAACAAAATAATTTTCAAGTATACATAGCGGACGCACAAATATTCATCCGCTGTAGCTACAAAATCCTTGAAAATTGCAAAAAGGATAAACAAACAAGTCCATAACGGATGATGTTGGTAAGGTATCCGTTGTGAACACAACACAAATTCCCATCGCATGAACAAATGTTCATCCGTTGTGAAAGTCATTTGAAAAAAGAAGTCTATGCAGTGCATGATTTGTTCATCCGCTGTGTAAGATAAAATTACATAAAATTGTTTCAAGGGTCCACAGCGCATGGATAAGTGTTCATCCGCTGTGAACAAATACCAAAATATTCAAGTATCCACAGCGCTTGAACAAATGTTCATCCGTTGTGAACAATCAAACAAATTTTCTAAGTGTGTACAGCGCATGGACAAATGTTCATCTGCTGTGAATACTTCAAACACACAGCGCATGAACAAATGTTCATCCATTGTGAACAACAATCATTCAAAGAATTTACAGCGCATGACTAAGTGGTCATCCGCTGTATAATCAGTCAAAAGGGTCCACAACATACAAGTTTAAAGTTGTACAGCGGACGCACTGTTCACACAGCGCATGTGTAATCCACATCGGACACTTAAAATTCATTTTTAGGTTATGCTATTTACACAGCGGATACACACACTGTATACACAGCGGACAAACATTGTCCTATGTATATATAGTCCGACACTTGTGATATTTTCATTCATCACGAGTGAGAGAGAGAAACAAAATTCGAACCATTCAAACAGTGCATAAACCCTTAAACTCCTGATCATCAGAAACAACATTCTATTTATTTTTCATCTAAGTCAAAATCAAATAGGTATACTAACATGATTCTAAGCACCAAACATACATTAAAACATCTAGGTCTGAGATTCTGATTCGAACATTGTTCAACCTAAGTCAAACATTGACTCAAAATCGAACATGGATCTTCTAATGTTTCAAACAATAGCAATCATTGAATAAGTGTTAATAGGACTTAGTCGAATGTATTAGAACTGTTGTTTTGATGAAATCTGATTAAGTGTTCATTGAGTTCATAAACAGTCATGATGTTCATGTCAAAATCATACAAACATTAGAGTTTGATCTTTGAAAATGTTGAAAATTGCTTGAAAACTGTTATAGCTTTGTAGACATGTTCTAAAGGATGTAACAAACATGAAAATCCAGTTGATTTGGCATGGCATTTAACATACAAGCATTAATTGCAATTTCAATAAATGTGCATTTAATGGTAAAAGTTTGACTCTAAAAAGTCAAACTGAATCTCATGAACAAATTAATATGAGATAAGTTAAATGTATAAAGTAAACAAGACAACCTATTAGTGAATAAACAAACATGATGTAATGCAATTTGGATAAAATCAAATTGAAAGAAACAAGTTTTTCATGATCAAAACTAATTAATGTTGACTGTTGAAAATGTCAAACTGATTCATGTGTAAACATGTCAAATAACATACACCAAATCAAACACAAGTGTTTAAACATACATTTAAACAACTCGTATCAAGCATAGCAATCCAATAAAGACTTGATTGATATTACATCATCACACATTATTAGAACAATAGATACTAACATATGTCTCCTTATTACAGATATAACAAACCTAGTGTTTGCTAGAGATCACAATATTTGTGCATTTCTAGACCCTGATTCACCAAAGGCTGCTAATTAAAGAGATATTATTCAGGCCATAAGATAATGTAGGCTGGTTCATGCTATTACAGTCAGGCCTGAGATCTATAAATATCATATAGTCCATTTTTGTCACACCCCCGCTGATAGCGGAAGCACGGGGATGCGAGCTAGACGGGATCGTTATAACGCATGGTTAACAATAGAGTTGCAGTATAGATATGATGACAAGCGTGCCATGACGACACCCGTACACAATTGGAGACTTGTGTCGTGTTCAGTCAATGTTCACGACAGCATAGTCATAAGCATAATATCAAATGATCACATAAACATATAGATTAACATTGTTTAGTTTCCCACAACCCGAGAACAAGTGTTCAAAAGAATGTTATTTGTTTAGTTTACTGAAACAATGTACAAAAGAATGTATGTTCAGTCTCAAAAATATGCTTCCTAGGGTCTCCACTAAAAGGCAGCACTCCTAGTACTTCAATTAACTTGATCACCTGAAAAGAAATGCTCAAAATTGTCAACATAATTGTTGGAGAGCTTCGCAGGTTTTAAGTAATAAAATATGTTGTGATGAAAACGGTATGTAAGTTTGATAAGAGCTACCGCAGCTACACTTATGTGTAGGTGGTTTTATCAGTTTAAATTGCTACAGCCAAGCCTATTAATCGGTTCCACACGGGAATTGATGGCTGTAAAGAAAACATTTCCAAAATGTAAATCATTTAAAAAGATGTAGCAAGATCCACGAAGCGCATACGTTTTGTTTACAACCAAACCAATCCTTTGGTCCCGTTACCGGAATTAAGGGTTGTATTAAAAGATTTTCCATTGTTTAACATGTTTAAAATGACATAGCAAGATCCACAAAGCGCATACGTTTAGTTTATATGACGTAGCAAGATCCACAAAGCACATACGTTTAGTTTATATGACGTAGCAAGATCCTCAAAGCGCATACGTATAGATTACAACCGAACCAATCCTTAGGTCCCATTACTGGAACTAATGTTTGTAATGAAGGGCAAAGATGTAGCAAGATCCACAAAGTGCATACATTTAGTTTATATGACGTAGCAAGATCCACAAAGCGCATACATATAGATTACAACCAAACCAATCCTTAGGTCCCATTACTGGAACTAATGGTTGTATTGAAGGGTAATGATGTAGCAAGATCCACTAAGCGCATACATTTAGTTTACAACCAAACCAATCCTTAGGTCCCGTTACCGGAACTAATGGTTGTATTGAAGGGCAATGACGTAGCAAGATCCACAAAGCGCATACGTACAGGTTACGAGCAAACCAGTCCTTAGGTCCCATTACTGGAATTAATGGTTGTAATGGATGCTCGGCAAGAAGAACCATGAAGTAGACCTACAAAGAAGAACCACACAGCCGAGAGCATCCAAGGTCAATAGCATTCACAAGTAACATGACACACACATAGTATCAAGTAATAGCACATAGTAGCAACTTAGCATAGAATCACATTCCAACCATCCATGCCTTAGTCAATCAGATCTTCACGTAGCCCAGTTTAAGCGCATTCTTAGTATACCGGTGATGCTTATATATAGGGTTCCCCGTAGCGTTCCCACCACATCCACGATATACCTTGAACGATGCCTAAACCAGTTACTTGACATCTGACTTCCCTTAGCATCAATGTATTAACATTCAACAAGATAAGCAAGATGAGTTAACCATAAGAGTTGTAGCAGACTTCCACTAGGGAAGATGCTTGAAAATGTGTTAAGTAAGCGAGTATTATTTTCCCCCAAGTTTGAAAATGTTTAAAAGTTCTATAAGCGTAAAAAGGGGCCACGAAACTTTCCGACAATAGACCGGCTTGTGGAAGTCTGCTACAACTCTTTCCGACAATAGACCGGCTTGTGGAAGTCTGCTACAATTCTTTCCTTTCTTGATTCACAGCCACAAAGTTTCGGGTCGTCTTGGCTTTCTTATCAAACTTTCCGACAATAGACCGGCTTGTTTCCCCAACTTCCTTCCTTTTCTCTGCTCCCCTACCCAATACCCCTGTCCTTATCATCTCATCAGTTAGAGTGCCAGCCTTCAGGATTGCGCTCTGGATTGTAGGAGGAGGAGCCGCTGTTACCATTGCCCGGATTTAAAGCACGAGTCCCCAAATATACCTTTCAATCCTCTTTGATTTCGGAGTCACCATATGCGGAACTAGTCTCGCCAACTCATGAAGACGATCGGTGTAAGCTGCGTGCCCAGCTCCAACCATAGCATGGTTCCAGAATTCCTACTCAAGTTTCTGCATCTTGTTAAGAGGACAGTACTCCTCAGTAATCAGGGCTTTAAATTCAACCTAAGTCATCTGCATCGCTGACTCTCTTCCTCTAGCTTGAACCTGGGTATTCCACCAGGTTAGTGCTCTGCCCTGCAGTGAGCACGTAACATACTTGATTCTTTAGCTGTCGAGGCATTCGCTGATGTCAATAACTGCCTCCATCTTTTCAAGCCATCTAGTCAGGGCTATCACCCCACCTTTCCCATCAAATTCTCGGGGTTTGCAGGCCATAAATTCTTTGTATGAACATCCCCGTCTGGTGTTATCAACCCCAGTGTCCGTACCAGTTGTTCCTCCAATCCCAGTATCATCCCCTGTTCCTTGGTTATGTTCATGGTGTGTGTTATCATTATCCCCATGGAGATTATGATTCAGAAGAGTGTCGCTCACTTGAGTCACTATAGTTGGAATCAGTGCGGCTAGCTGCTGAGCAATCATAGTAGCTATGTCAGGGTTGTCATTTCCCTGATTGTTGCCAGCTGGAGCACCATCTGTTCTTGGTGGTCTACCCCTACCTCTGCCTTTTGGGGTTTCAGCTTGATTGGTACTACATGTGACTCTTCGAGGCGGCATCTTCTAATCATAGAAAGGCGTAAACATGTAAACTTTAGTAAACATGTAAGCCTTAATTACTTTAAGTACACGTATGATTCCACTTATCAAGTTTCCAATAACACATGCTTCAGTCCATCAAGATCGTCACGTAGCCCAGTTTAAGCACATTTTTAGTATACCGGGGATGCTTATATATAGGGTCCCCCGCAGCGTTCCCACCACATCCATGATATACCTTGAATGACGCTTAAACCGGTTACATGACATCTTAATTTTCCTTAGCATAATCCCAATGAATAACATGATGTATGTGTAGAGAGTTTCATCACTCCTCAACATTTCTCGAATTCCACTTTTATTCTAAGCATTTAATCAGTTCCTTAGTTACTGAAATGCTAAGTGGAGGAATGTTTCGTGAAAGATAGAATCAATGTCATGATTGGAAATACCATGAAGGCTTTAAGTAGGACAGGACTTATGTAGTAGTAGAGGTTAGTAATGTTTGTTACCCTTAACAAGGTTTTACTAGAATTATGATCCTAGCACACCCGAGGGTATAGAATAGAAAACTTGTAATACTCATGATCGTTACCTCACGGTAAGATTTGCCAGACTTCTCATGCATGGCGAATTACAATTACGTGTGCACCCATAATGGTAATTTGCTTTGCATGGTCACCCTAACTCCACTTACCCCAAGTTAACATCATAGTATTGTCAGCACTCATCAAGCATGGTTCGTGTAATGTCCTCATGTCCGTGAGCCGTTAGTATTCCAATAGTGGTATGTGGTAACAAGTAAAATCCAAGCACATAAGCACAATACGTTTAATGATAGTTGCCTATCCGTCATACTTTCAGGATTTCAGGCATATCCATGTTAAGGGTCGGATTTAGTACCCGAGATCAACGCTACGCGTGATCGCCGAGGTTCCCTTCTGTTTAGGTATCTCAACCTAATGATATGATGTTGTGCGCATACTATATAAGATTCCAGCATAATGGTATCCCATGGAGAAAGTCTAAGAGTAATAGGGTCTTCCTCAGGATGATCAGATAGCAAGCACATATGTATAGAGTCACGTATAGAGTCAAGTAGCAAGTATAGAGGAACGTACATGTAACATGAAATGCAAGCCAGTCCTAGCATGCACTCTACATGAAGGTTGCTAGGTTATAGTCTAGGTCAAGTGTATTGCCTAATTCTCTATAACCAATGGCTCTGATACAAGCCTGTCACACCCCCACTGATAGCGGAAACACGTGGATGCGAGCTAGACGGGATCGTCATAACACATGGTTAACAATAGAGTTGCAATATAGATATGATGACAAGCGTGCCATGACGACACCCGTACACAATTGGAGACTTGTGTCGTGTTCAGTCAATGTTCACGACAGCATAGTCATAAGCATAATATCAAATGATCACATAAACATATAGATTAACATTGTTTAGTTCCCACAACCCGAGAACAAGTGTTCAAAAGAATGTTATTTGTTTAGTTTACTGAAACAATGTACAAAAGAATGTATGTTCAGTCTTAAAAATATGCTTCCTAGGGTCTTCACTAAAAGGCAGCACTCCTAGTACTTCAATTAACTTGATCACCTGAAAAGAAATGCTCAAAATTGTCAACATAATTGTTGGTGAGCTTCGCAGGTTTTATGTAATAAAATATGTTGTGATGAAAACGGTATGTAAGTTTGATAAGAGCTACCGCAGCTACACTTATGTATAGGTGGTTTTATCAGTTTAAATTGCTACAGCCAAGCATATTAATCGGTTCCACACGGGAATTGATGGCTGTAAAGAAAACATTTCCAAAATGTAAATCATTTAAAAAGACGTAGCAAGATCCACGAAGCGCATACGTTTTGTTTACAACCAAACCAATCCTTTGGTCCCGTTACCGGAATTAAGGGTTGTATTAAAAGATTTTCCATTGTTTAACATGTTTAAAATGACATAGCAAGATCCACAAAGCGCATACGTTTAGTTTATATGACGTAGCAAGATCCACAAAGCACATACGTTTAGTTTATATGACGTAGCAAGATCCACAAAGCGCATACGTATAGATTACAACCAAACCAATCCTTAGGTCCCATTACTGGAACTAATGGTTGTAATGAAGGGCAAAGATGTAGCAAGATCCACAAAGCGCATACATTTAGTTTATATGACGTAGCAAGATCCACAAAGCGCATACGTATAGATTACAACCAAACCAATCCTTAGGTCCCATTACTGGAACTAATGGTTGTATTGAAGGGTAATGATGTAGCAAGATCCACTAAGCGCATACATTTAGTTTACAACCAAACCAATCCTTAGGTCCCGTTACCGGAACTAATGGTTGTATTGAAGGGCAATGACGTAGCAAGATCCACAAAGCGCATACGTACAGGTTACGAGTAAACCAATCCTTAGGTCCCATTACTGGAATTAATGGTTGTAATGGATGCTCGGCAAGAAGAACCATGAAGTAGACCCATAAGAAGAACCACACAGCCGAGAGCATCCAAGGTCAATAGCATTCACAAGTAACATGACACACACATAGTATTAAGTAATAGCACATAGTAGCAACTTAGCATAGAATCACATTCCAACCATCCATGCCTTAGTCAATCAGATCTTCACGTAGCCCAGTTTAAGCGCATTCTTAGTATACCGGTGATGCTTATATATAGGGTTCCCCGTAGCGTTCCCACCACATCCACGATATACCTTGAACAATGCCTAAACCAGTTACTTGACATCTGACTTCCCTTAGCATCAATGTATTAACATTCAACAAGATAAGCAAGATGAGTTAACCATAAGAGTTGTAGCAGACTTCCACTAGGGAAGATGCTTGAAAATGTGTTAAGTAAGCGAGTATTCTTTTCCCCCAAGTTTGAAAGTGTTTAAAAGTTATATAAACGTAAAAAGGGGCCACGAAACTCACTGAGTAGATGATAAGCACGTGGGAATATTCCCAACAGTAGAATGCTATGAACAGTGAACACCTATTGGCAGTTACTGATAAGCATTAATAATGAGCATGTGATATAAGATGATGTTCAATATGTTTGGTTCGGTCCTGGGTAACACTCGCACGCAACGCACACAACACACAGGAAAACTTCACACACAATGATTCCATTCACAAGGCAAGACCAGACGCATGACTGGACACTCCATTCGCACGAATTAATTCTCAGTCGTGCGAATCATCTTCATTCGCATGATTGAACACTCATTCGTGCGACTAAGCACTCAGTTGTACCACACAACACTCATTAGTACGATTCAACATCCATACGCACGAATCAACATCCATTCGTACGAATCAGCTTCATTCGTACGACTGAACCTCCATTCGTGCGACTAAACCCCCAATCGTACGATACACACTCAATCGCTTGCATTCCATCGCATAGAGTCAATCGCATAGACTCAATCGCATACAACAATCAGTCGCACGACTCAGTCGTACGACTCACCCAGTCGTACAGCTTAGTCGTACGATAGGCTCAGACGCATGGACTCAGTCGTACGACTCACCCAGTCGCACGGCTCTGTCGTGTGACAGACCCAGTCGCCCTGTATAGCAGGTCGCGTTTGCTGAAGTGCAGAGCAGCGTCCAGCTACTCCGAGCGTGAGTTTTACACTCCAAGAACTTCCAGAAACACACATCTAACATGTCTAAGTAAGAAACACACACTGGAACGCAACATACAAGCCCACACGACCTCATGTGCTCGGATGAAGCCGAACACCCGAAACCCTAGAAAATGAAGCAGTAAAATCGAGCAATAAACAGGTCAAACGAGGTTATCTACCTGCTAGGAGTGAGTATTCACGAAAACGCAACAAACGTGATGAATTTTGGGGCTAGATTGGTGTAGATTTGGGGAAGAAGAAGAAGAACGATGAAGATGAAGAAAAATGGCGAAAATGGCTGGGAAGAGGGTATTTATACCCAGCCTAGTTTGGCAATTTGTCAAGTTTAGTCCCTGCACTTAGCCCCCGAGTCGCCAAACTTGTTTCGGTTGAACACGACGTAAATACGCGCGTTATACTAATTATAAGGATGTGTTTAATGTTGTTTATATTATATAACATAATATAATTAATGGTGTCGGTTGTGTTATCCGTGAGCGTTTTGGATGATATGATCGCAAATATTGATAATACCAATGGAATGGAAAACAAATCTGGCATGATGTCTTCACGAATAATCTATGAAGATGAAAAAATGCTCTATTCTTAGTTAACGACATTTCACGTTAGATGACAGACCTTGAAGTGACGGATGTCACAGTATCCCCCAGTTGAGAGAATTTCGTCCTGAAATTCAACTGGTACTAGGTCCAAGAGTGTCATCCTCGAATAGATGTGGATACTTAAGCTTTATCTGATCTTCTTGTTCCCACGTGAATTCTGGTCCCCTCTTGGAGTTCCATCTCACGCGAACGATCAGTATTTTGCTGCGTCTCAGGTGTTTGACCTTTCGGTTCATCATCTCGATAGGTTCCTCGATAAAATGAAGCTTTTCGTCGATCTTGATTTCCTCAATCGGTACGTGTAAGGACTCATCTGCCAAACACTTCTTGAGGTTCGACACGTGAAAAGTATCATGTACACCGCTGAGTTCTTGTGGCAACCTCAATCGGTAAGCCACCGGACCTATTCTTTCTGTAATCTCGAATGGTCCTACGTATCGAGGGGCTAACTTCCCTTTCTTTCCAAATCGTACAATCCCCTTCCAGGGAGAGACTTTGAGTAAGATGTGATCTCCAACATTGAATTCTAGAGGCTTTCGCGGTTGTCGGCATAGCTCTTTTGGCGATCTCTTGCAGCTTTTAGTCTGTCTTTGATTTGGAAGATTTTGTCAGTTGTCTCTTGAATGATCTCTGGGCCCGTAAGCTGGCTCTCACCAACTTCAGCCCAACAAACTGGGGATCTACATTTCCTCCTGTACAATGCCTCAAATGGAGCACATCCAATGCTTGTATGATAGCTGTTGTAGTAGGAGAACTCAATCAATGGTAAGTGAGTGTCCCAGCTACCACCAAAATCGATTACACAAGCTCTGAGCATGTCTTCCAATGTTTGTATAGTTCGTTCACTTTGGCCATCTGTTTGTGGGTGATAGGCGGTACTCATATCTAATCGAGTGCCCATCGCTTTTTGTAATGTTTGCCAAAATCATGAGGTGAATCGACTGTCACGGTCGGATATGATTGACACCGGCACACTGTGCCGTGTCACGACCTCTTTAATGTACAACCTCGCCAACCTTTCCATCTTGTAATCCTCCCGGATCGGTAAGAAATGAGCGGACTTCGTCATCCGATCCACTATGACCCATATCGAGTCGTGCCCGCTACTTGTTCTCGAGAGTTTGGTAATAAAATCCATAGTTATGTTCTCCCATTTCCACTCGGAAATTTTAGGTTGTTGCAATAATCCCGATGGTTTCTGGTGTTCAGCCTTGACTTTCGAGCACGTCAAACATTTACTCACGTACAAAGCTATGTCTCTCTTCATGCCAGGCCACCAGTACAGATCTTTAAGATCGTGGTACATCTTGTCAGCACCAGGATGAACAAAATATCATGTCTTGTGTGCTTCCTCCATGATCAGGGTATGATCGTCTCCCCATTTAGGTACCCATATGCGATCCATGAAGTACTGTATATCATCATTCTTGCAAATCATCTGTTTGTCTAACCCTCGGAATTCTTCTCCCGTAAAGTTTTCTTCTTTCAAAGCTTCCCTTTGTGCAAGTTGGATCTGAGCTTTCAAGTTCGTTTGAATAGTCAATCTCAAAGCTTGAGTACGTAATGGTTTCACGCGCTCTTTACGACTTAGGGCATCAACCACCATATTTGCTTTCCCCGGATGATACCAGATTTCACAATCATAGTAACTAAGTAGCTCTACCCAACGTCGTTGTCGCATGTTGAGTTCTTTCTGATTCAGGATGTGTTGAAGGCTTTTATGATCTGTGTAGATGATACATTTGGTTCCATACAGATAGTGCCTCCATATCTTGAGTGCAAATACGGCCGCGCCCAACTCCAGATCATGAGTTGTATAATTCTTCTCATGCACCTTAAGTTGTCGCGAGGCATAGGCAATCACCTTGTCTCTCTGCACTAGCACACATCCCAACCCTTGATTTGAAGCATCACAGTACACCACAAAATCATCAGTTCCGTCTGGGAGGGACAATATCAGTGCGTTGCATAACTTCTCTTTCAACGTTTGGAATGCTTGTTCTTGGGCATATCCCCAATCAAACTTCTTGTCTTTCTGAGTCAACATAGTTAACGGTTGAGCAATCTTTGAAAAATTTGCAATGAAGCGACGATAGTATCCGGCCAATCCTAAGAATTGCCGTATCTCTGAAGGTGTCTGGGGTGTATCCCATTTCTTCACTGCTTCAATTTTGCTGGGGTCTACATGAATCCCATTTTCGTTAACCACATGACCCAAAAATTTCACCTCTCGAAGCCAAAACTCACACTTTAAAAGCTTAGCAAAAAGTTTCTCTTCTTGTAACAGACTCAGTATAACCCAAAGATGTTTCTCGTGGTCTTCTTTCGATCGTGAATAGATAAGTATATCATCAATGAATATGATCACGAACATATCCAAGTATGGTTTACACACCCGATTCATTAGATCCCTGAATACAGCCGGTGCGTTAGTCAGTCCGAACGGCATGACTAAGAACTCATAATGACCATAACGAGTCCTAAACGCTGTTTTCGGTATGTCATCCTCGAAGACCCTTAATTGATGATATCCAGAATGAAGATCAATCTTGGAAAAGTAAGAAGCTCCTTCCAGCTGGTCAAATAAGTCATCAATTCTGGGAAGAGGATATCGATTCTTCACAGTTAGCTTGTTCAACTCGCGATAATCGATACACATGCGGAACGACCCGTCTTTCTTTTTGACAAACAAGACCGGTGCTCCCCATGGTGAATGACTCGGCCGAATGAAACCTTTCTCCAATAGTTCTTGCAGTTGGCTAGATAACTCTTGCATTTAAGATGGCGCTAACCGGTATGGTTCTTTGGCTACCGGCGTAGCTCCAGGAACCAACTCAATACGAAATTCCACCTGTCATGGGGGAGGTAAACCCGACAAATCATCCGGGAATACTCCCGGAAAATCTCGTACTACAGGAATATCTACCAACTTGTTGCCTTCTTCTTTCTTTTCTACTACATGGGCCAGAAATGCGTAACACTACTTCCGTAAACATCGTCGCATCTTCATGCAAGAAATAAGATTTAGTGTTCTTCCCGGTCGTTCTCCTTGAATCTTGAGTACCTCCCCGTTTGGCATGGGGATTCGTACTACTTTCTCCCGACAAACAATTTTGGCTCCGTGTTTTGACAACCAATCCATTCCCACAATCACATCGAAGCTCCCCAACTCGAAAGGTATTAAGTCTATGTCGAAGGCATGGTTCTCCAATATCATGGAGCACTGTCTAATAATCTCATCTTCTTGTACAACCCTACCATTGGCCATTTCTACTGAAAGGCTAGTTTCTAGTCTAATAGGGTTCAAGGCAAGCATGTGTGCAAAATCAGATGATATGAAACTATTGTCTGCCCCAGTATCAAATAGTATGGATGCGAAATGATGATTGAGCAGATACGTACCCGTAACAACATTCGGGTCCTGACGGGCATCATTAGCTCCAATGACGAAGGCACGTCCTCTGGCAGCATCTCCTTGATTCCCTCGGTCCGGGTTACCAGCTATGGCCATAACTTGCTGCTGGTTATTCCCTTGTTGACCCGGTGCCCTATTCAGTCTGGGACACATGTTCCGGTAGTGACCAAGACCTCCACACTCATAACAAGCCCTGGCATTCCCGGCGGGGTTAACTGCGTTGATGGGTGTCACCAGATTCGGAGCAATTCTACAATCCTTCGCCAAGTTCCCCGGGCTCCTACAATTCGCACACATCAGACACGGCGTTGCTGGGGGATGATGAAGAGTGCACCTGTTACATTTCGGGTACGTCCCAGTATATCCTTTCCTTTCTTGATTCACAGCCACAAAGTTTCGGGTCGTCTTGGCTTTCTTATCAAACTTTCCGACAATAGACCGGCTTGTTTCCCCAACTTCCTTCCTTTTCTCTGCTCCCCTACCCAATACCCTGTCCTTATCATCTCATCAGTTAGAGTGCCAGCCTTCAGGATTGCGCTCTGGATTGTAGGAGGAGCAGCCGCTGTTACCATTGCCCGTATTTAAAGCACGAGTCCCCAAATATACCTTTCAATCCTCTTTGATTTCGGAGTCACCATATGTGGAACTAGTCTCGCCAACTCATGAAAACGATCGGTGTAAGCTGCGTGCCCAGCTCCAACCATAGCATGGTTCCAGAATTCCTACTCAAGTTTCTGCATCTTGTTAAGAGGACAGTACTCCTCAGTAATCAGGGCTTTGAATTCAACCTAAGTCATCTGCATCGCTGACTCTCTTCCTCTAGCTTGAACCTGGGTATTCCACCAGGTTAGTGCTCTGCCCTGCAGTGAGCACGTAACATACTTGATTCTTTAGTTGTCGAGGCATTCACTGATGTCAATAACTGCCTCCATCTTTTCAAGCCATCTAGTCAGGGCTATCGCCCCACCTTTCCCATCAAATTCTCGGGGTTTGCAGGCCATAAATTCTTTGTATGAACATCCCCTTCTGGTGTTATCAACCCCAGTGTCCGTACCAGTTGTTCCTCCAATCCCAGTATCATCCCCTGTTCCTTGGTTATGTTCATGGTGTGTGTTATCATTATCCCCATGGAGATTATGATTCAGAAGAGTGTCGCTCACTTGAGTCACTATACTTGGAATCAGTGCGGCTAGCTGCTGAGCAATCATAGCAGCTATGTCAGGGTTGTCATTTCCCTGATTGTTGCCAGCTGGAGCACCATCTGTTCTTGGTGGTCTACCCCTACCTCTGCCTTGTGGGGTTTCACCTTGATTGGTACTACATGTGACTCTTCGAGGCGGCATCTTCTAATCATAGAAAGGCGTAAACATGTAAACTTTAGTAAACATGTAAGCCTTAATTACTTTAAGATACACGTATGATTCCACTTATCAAGTTTCCAATAACACATGCTTCAGTCCATCAAGATCGTCACGTAGCCCAGTTTAAGCACATTTTTAGTATACCGGGGATGCTTATATATAGGGTCCCCCGCAGCGTTCCCACCACATCCATGATATACCTTGAATGACGCTTAAACCGGTTACATGACATCTTAATTTTCCTTAGCATAATCCCAAGAATAACATGATGTATGTGTAGAGAGTTTCATCACTCCTCTACATTTCTCGAATTCCACTTTTATTCTAAGCATTCAATCAGTTCCTTAGTTACTGAAATGCTAAGTGGAGGAATGTTTCGTGAAAGATAGAATTAATGTCATGATTGGAAATACCATGAAGGCTTTAAGTAGGACAGGACTTATGTAGTAGTGGAGGTTAGTAATGTTTGTTACCCTTAACGAGGTTTTACTAGAATTATGATCCTAGCACACCCGAGGGTATAGAATAGAAAACTTGTAATACTCATGATCGTTACCTCACGGTAAGATTTGCCAGACTTCCATGCATGGCGAATTACAATTACGTGTGCACCCATAATGGTAATTTGCTTTGCATGGTCACCCTAACTCCACTTACCCCAAGTTAACATCATAGTATTGTCAGCACTCATCAAGCATGGTTCGTGTAATGTCCTCATGTCCGTGAGCCGTTAGTATTCCAATAGTGGTATGTGGTAACAAGTAAATCCAAGCACATAAGCACAATACGTTTAATGATAGTTGCCTATCCGTCATACTTTCAGGATTTCAGGCATATCCATGTTAAGGGTCGGATTTAGTACCCGAGATCAACGCTACGCGTGATCGCCGAGGTTCCCTTCTGCTTAGGTATCTCAACCTAATGATATGATGTTGTGCGCATACTATATAAGATTCCAGCATAATGGTATCCCATGGAGAAAGTCTAAGAGTAATAGGGTCTTCCTCAGGATGATCAGATAGCAAGCACATATGTATAGAGTCACGTATAGAGTCAAGTAGCAAGTATAGAGGAACGTACATGTAACATGAAATGCAAGCCAGTCCTAGCATGCACTCTACATGAAGGTTGCTAGGTTATAGTCTAGGTCAAGTGTATTGCCTAATTCTCTATAACCAATGGCTCTGATACAAGCCTGTCACACCCCCACTGATAGCGGAAACACGGGGATGCGAGCTAGACGGGATCGTCATAACACATGGTTAACAATAGAGTTGCAATACAGATATGATGACAAGCGTGCCATGACGACACCCGTACACAATTGGAGACTTGTGTCGTGTTCAGTCAATGTTCACGACAGCATAGTCATAAGCATAATATCAAATGATCACATAAACATATAGATTAACATTGTTTAGTTCCCACAACCCGAGAACAAGTGTTCAAAAGAATGTTATTTGTTTAGTTTACTGAAACAATGTACAAAAGAATGTATGTTCAGTCTCAAAAATATGCTTCCTAGGGTCTTCACTAAAAGGCAGCACTCCTAGTACTTCAATTAACTTGATCACCTGAAAAGAAATGCTCAAAATTGTCAACATAATTGTTGGTGAGCTTCGCAGGTTTTATGTAATAAAATATGTTGTGATGAAAACGGTATGTAAGTTTGATAAGAGCTACCGCAGCTACACTTATGTATAGGTGGTTTTATTAGTTTAAATTGCTACAGCCAAGCCTATTAATCGGTTCCACACGGGAATTGATGGCTGTAAAGAAAACATTTCCAAAATGTAAATCATTTAAAAAGACGTAGCAAGATCCACGAAGCGCATACGTTTTGTTTACAACCAAACCAATCCTTTGGTCCCGTTACCGGAATTAAGGGTTGTATTAAAAGATTTTCCATTGTTTAACATGTTTAAAATGACATAGCAAGATCCACAAAGCGCATACGTTTAGTTTATATGACGTAGCAAGATCCACAAAGCACATACGTTTAGTTTATATGACGTAGCAAGATCCACAAAGCCCATACATATAGATTACAACCAAACAAATCCTTAGGTCCCATTACTGGAACTAATGGTTGTAATGAAGGGCAAAGATGTAGCAAGATCCACAAAGTGCATACATTTAGTTTATATGACGTAGCAAGATCCACAAAGCTCATACGTATAGATTACAACCAAACCAATCCTTAGGTCCCATTACTGGAAGTAATGGTTGTATTGAAGGGTAATGATGTAGCAAGATCCACTAAGCGCATACATTTAGTTACAACCAAACCAATCCTTAGGTCCCGTTACAGGAACTAATGGTTGTATTGAAGGGCAATGACGTAGCAAGATCCACAAAGCGCATACGTATAGGTTACAACCAAACCAATCCTTAGGTCCCATTACTGGAATTAATGGTTGTAATGGATGCTCGGCAAGAAGAACCACGAAGTAGACCCACAAAGAAGAACCACATCGCCGAGAGCATCCAAGGTCAATAGCATTCACAAGTAACATCACACAACACATAGTATCAAGTAATAGCACATAGTAGCAACTTAGCATAGAATCACATTCCAACCATCCATGCCTTAGTCAATCAGATATTCACGTAGCCCAGTTTAAGCGCATTCTTAGTATACCGGTGATGCTTATATATAGGGTTCCCCCCAGCGTTCCCACCACATCGACGATATACCTAGAACGATGCCTAAACCAGTTACTTGACATCTGACTTCCCTAAGCATCAATGTATTAACATTCAACAAGATAAGCAAGATGAGTTAACCATAAGAGTTGCAGCAGACTTCCACTAGGGAAGGTGCTTGAAAATGTGTTAAGTAAGCGAGCATTCTTTTCCCCAAAGTTTGAAAATGTTTAAAAGTTATATAAGCGTAAAAAGGGGCCACGAAACTCACTAAGTAGATGATAAGCATGAGGGAATATTCCCAACAGTAGAATGCTATGAACAGTGAACACCAATTGGCAGTTACTGATAAGCATTAATAATGACCATATGATAAGATGATGTTCAATAGGTTCGGTTCGGTCGTGGGTAACACTCGCACGCAACACACACAACACACAGGAAAACTTCACACACAATGATTCCATTCACACGGCAAGACCAGACGCACGACTGGACACTCCATTCGCACGAATTAATTCTCAGTCGTGCGAATAAGCTTCATTCGCACGATTGAACCCTCATTCGTGCGACTAAGCACTCAGTCGTACCACACAACACTCATTCGTACGATTCAACATCCATATGTACGAATCAACATCCATTCGTACGAATCAGCTTCATTCGTATGACTGAACCTCCATTCGTGCGACTAAACCCCCAATCGTACGATACACACTCAATCGCTTGCATTCCATCACATAGACTCAATCACATACAACGCTCAGTCGCATGACTCAGTCGTACGACTCACCCAGTCATATAGCTCAGTGGTACGATAGACTCAGACGTATGGACTCAGTCGTACGACTCACCCAGTCGCACGGCTCAGTCGCATGACAGACCCAGTCACCCTGTATAGCAGGTCACGGCTGCTGAAGTGTAGAGCAGCGTCCAGCTGCTCCGAGCACGAGTTTTACACTCCAAGAACTTCCAGAAACACACATCTAACATGTCTAAGTAAGAAACACACACTGGAACACAACACACAAGCCCACACGACCTCATGTGCTCGGATGAACCCGAACACCCGAAACCCTAGAAAATGCAGCAGTAAAATCGAGCAATAAACCGGCCAAACAAGGTTATCTACCTGCTAGGAGTGACTATTCATGATGATAACCAAGATTTGACGGCGAAAACGCAACAAACATGATGAATTTTGGGGCTAGATTGTTGTAGAATTGGGAAAGAAGAAGAAGAACGATGAAGATGAAGAAAAATGGTGAAAATGGCTGGGAAGAGGGTATTTATACCCAGCCTAGTTTGGCAATTTGTCAAGTTTAGTCTCTGCACTTAGCCCCGAGTCGCCAAACTTGTTTCGGTTGAAAACGACGTAAATACGCGCGTTATACTAATTATAAGGATGTGTTTAATGTTGTTTATATTATATAACATAATATAATTAATGGTGTCTGTTGTGTTATCCGTGAGCGTTTTGGATGATATGATCGCAAATATTGATAATACCAATGGAATGGAAAACAAATCAGGCATGATGTCATCACGAATAATCTATGAAGATGAAAAATGAATGCTCTAAGAATAGTTAACGAGATTTCACGTTAGATGACATACCTTGAAGTGATGGATGTCACAATTTTTGGAGTCATGCTCATCTAGAGCATATGAATAGCCAGCAAGTGATAGTATCTTCTGTTCACAACCAGGACATTACTATCATAGAAGAGATTATCAGGAGGGTATTACAATTAGGTGATGATGATGCCTAAGGACCAGTTGAGTTTGATGAAAATAATTGGCTATACTGGCACCATTGAAAGAAAGCAAAACAAGAAGTCATATATGTGTGCCCAATTCAGATTCTTAATGCACACATATCAAAAGACCATGACAAACAGAAAAACTAGATAGGATGCTAATTCTCTGAGAAGCTCATCAGTTATTGCAAGCATTATAGCAAGTAGACCTTTCAACTTTGCAGCACATGTGTTGAATGGAATGGTCTATAACTTAACTGAGGTGAGGAACAAGTTTCAGATGTTTCCAAGATTCCTTCAAGTGATTATTGATGATCTGCTACCAAACATTCCAAGAGAAGGTGCCATATTTCATCCTGCTCATTTAAATGAACATGTGTTCACAAGGATCAAGTCTAGCTTGTATAATGGGGCTGAAGTGTCTGTTCCAGCACACATGATTGATCACAGCATTCCTGTACCAGACATCTTCTTAAGGATTCCAGGACAAGATGAACCTCCAATGATGTTTTAACATGGTTTTCAACAAGAACCTATCATCTAACTAGTTCCTATCATACAAGAAGAGCATGCTGCTCCTGAACTAGCACCCATCTTGCCTGATCCCATTGAACAACCCCAACCGTTCATTTAACCTGAAGAATAGGAACAATTCCAATTTGAGCATCCTTTACCCTCATAACCACAAAGCCCAACTCAATCAGATCAACAAACCTTGTCTTCACTTTTGAGAAACATAGATGCTTCTTTGCGAGAGCATTCAAGTCATCCAGAAGAAGTTAGAACATCTTCTCAACATGAGCAGACTCAAGACGAACTAAGTGTTCATGTTGAACACATGGAGACAGAGGAACAAGGTAGTGAGATTCCTACTGAGGAAGAGATTGAATACTCAAGAGTGTTTTGTTCACTAAGTATAATAAATTGATTGAAAAGTCAAATAACAGAGCTAGAAAGCTTAAAGGTAAGCTGAAAAGTAAGGATAAAGAAATAGAGAAGCTCAAATCAGATCAAACAACTCAAAAGTTGATTGTTCAATTTCTAGAACTATAACTCAAACAAGAAAAAGAAGAGCTGAAAGTTAAAGATCCAGATTAAGTAGTGCAAGACTAGATATTGCATACGTAACAGAACAAACAGATTATAAGGATTTGATGATCGATGAACTTAAAAGCACAATTTCTTTTCAAAATGAAGAAATTGAAAGACTAAACAGAGAATTGGAGCATACAAACACTCTACTGAATAAAGAACATTTAGATGGTCAAGAAAAAGAGCAGAGTGATGAGTTTGAAGAACAAATAATGACTCAAGCTGAAGAAACAAGCACAAAAGAGTCTAAAAAGGCAATCATAATTTATGAGGAGCCTTATTCAATGGATCAACTTTTTGAGGAATCTAATCCATTTGAAAATATCCACTATTCTCCAATTCTCAAATAGCATTTTCATACTCCTAACACACAAACAATGGAAACTAGCATTGTCCCTGTGAATCCACTGTCACAAAAACAAAAGGAGTTGATCAAACAATTTGCTGAATCTTTGAAACATTCATCCAAGGACCAAGCTTCATCATCATCCAAGAATCCTTTTAGAACTTATGAGAGAAAAAGAAAGAGGTTGTATTTAGCCTCTTCAATCAAAGGAATACAACCTGTGATAGAACAGGAAGAACCAAAATCTCCTCCACTCAAACTTCCAAAAGTTAAGACTGAACCAGTTTAGTTGGAAGCTACACAACAATCATCTAAAGCAACTACACTAGAAAAGGGGGAGATGGATCAAAGCCTTGATCAACAACATGATTCTATCATCATTCTTAGTGATTCAGATAATGAAGAAGAGGAAAGAGATGAAGATGAAATCATGCAAAACATTCAAGAGCTATTCACAGACGATCCTCAAACTTTGATGGGAATTGAATTAACAACATGAGGATTTCCTTATGACTCATTCATACATCATAACCTATCTGAGGTTAAAGACTGGCTTAAGGATTTTCAAGAAGTCATGCAAAATGAAAAGAGCAAACATACAAAAGATATAAGGAAATTAAAGACAAGCAAGAGCTTGAGAAGAATCTTCCCAAAGATCCTCAAATATAGAAGATGACCAACTCCAAGGTTAAAAGCTGGTTGAGTCACACAAGAATCCCATACAGGTCATATACAGGGAAAACTATATCTCAAATGAACGACATGACCAAAGAGATATACAAGAATGTGTTAGTAAATGCCCTTAAGAAACAGATCTTCAGACCTCATCCTACATCTTCTCTATCTACTTATCATCAAGCTCCACCTGAGCTTCATGCAATAGAAGAGACCAGACAATTCATGCCTCATAGGCTATGGCCTGAAGGCAATGAAGTTCAAGAGATGTAAATGAAAATACAAATATGTCAAGCTTTATGACCAAACCACACTCACAGAAGATGCCAAAGAAAGAAAGATAGTGGCATGGAAATATGATGAAATCTGGGATGTAGTGCTGATCAAGAGAGTATCTGGACTTGTCCAGTACTTATCATACACATCCTAACTGGGATCATTAAGCTATGAAGATAGATTGGACGTGATGCAATTGAGAATGGTCAATCACACACACAATCCCAGAGGAGCAGATTTCTATCATATAATGAAATCATACATGAATAGACAATATCATGAGATGAAGGCAAAAGTAGACAGAGAGGGTAAACTTAGAAGAGAACAACAATTGGGAAGAAAACAAAAACAAGTAGGAGAAGAATCATCCTCTGAAATTGATGCACACATACTTAAAAGGGTTGGTTACCCATTAAGGCCATCAAACTTAAAGTTAATCATGATGAAGATAGATGGCAATCAATATCAACACCCAATAACCAGATGATACTATGATGAGACCTACTTGAAGTGGTGTTGGAGACGAAGTTGGAAGTGAAAGAAGCAGCTGATATAAGGTTTTTTGACCCTATGGAGATAAAGCTACTCCATCCATCATATGTCTTATTTCTGAAGACAAAGACATTCCTAGCAATTGAAGGTGTATTGTGTAAGGGAGATTGCTGTTATTTCATACACATGCTAAGAATTTTAGGCACTGTGTATGTAAATGCTACTATGAGCAAAGGCTGGAAACAAATTAGCAACCCTTGACACATATAAGGGATAACTGGAATGAGAATCTCTGGGAACAACAATTTAGAGATCTTGAAGGGAAAACATGTTGTAACCACATTGGTTAGAAACATTGATGTGCAAAGCCTTGATAAATCTACATTGGAGCGACTTGTTCATCTGAAAATAGATTTCAAGTATGATGATCATAAGAGTGCAGTTGACTATTTTGTTGAGCACATAGTCAACTGCAGGAATGATTTGAAGATTATACCATTGACTGAACAAGTAAAAGAAGCTGAACAAGAAAAAGCAACAGAAAGAGATGTTGAAGAGTCTCTAAAGCCATCTGAAGAAATTCAGAAGAATGCAGAAGAAGCTGGACCTTCTTATTCTTAAGAGGTTTCTAATATGAAAACAAACAAAACAATAGTCTTGTCTAACCAAACAAACAAGTATGACAAATCATTTAACAAACCAAACATACAAGTTACCATACAAATTACCATACAAAACATACATGTAAACATACAATCAGTCAAGTGATATAACAAACAAACTATCATCCAATCAGGCATCACAAGTCAATCACACAATCATTTAAAGATAATACATATCAAATAACAAAACATACACATTAGTACTAACAATCAAAACAATAACGGGCAATCAAAAGGAGATGGCAACATCATCCTTAGGGGGAGTATTATTGGACTCAACAAATGCATTAAAGAAATAATGCATATAAAGGATAATGCTTGTCATAATCAAACATAATGTGGTCTAACATTCAAACAATCATCAACTAACACATTAGCATCATTAACATTCATAACATACATTAATTATTGTTTAAATTTCTTTTTCGGGATTGTAGATAAAAGAAATATTGACGTGTTCACAGCGGATGAGGTACTTCCCACAGCGGATGAACAAGATGGGGCAGCGGATGAAAGAACAAGTCCAAGTGTCCATAGCGGATGAAGACATCCCACAGCGGATGATCAACACACAATGGATGCCAAGTCCAGAGCTGATGAACGGTCAACAACGTATGTTCATCCACAATGGATGAACATTTCACAATGGACAACATGCATACAACAAGTGTTCACAACGGATAGTATCCAAGACACAGCGGATGAGTTATCTTTCTCCATAGAGGACAACTATCATTCACATCGGATAGCTAATCATCCACAGGGGACAGCTTGTAGACATGGGATTTTTTATGTAATTTTTGTTTACATAAGGGTAGTTTAGTAATTGTAAATAGCTTTTTGTATAGGCTATATATAGCATTCTACCCTAATCCTTTGTAAGCTTTTGAACTGTCAATATACAATTTTTTCAAGCATTCAAGAACTTACAAATCACACACACACAATCAATCATACACACTGATATCATAATCATCAATCACGGGTTTTCGCACCATGTTTGATATTTGTTGAATCTACTATAACAAATCTATTGTTATATTGTTAGGGAGAATGGAAAATATCCTTAGGGAAATCATCATTACCATCAACATAATTCTATTCTAAGTATGAGTTGATTGATTCACAATTTGATTTCATCAATTTAATGGTTTCATAACAATGTATATTGGCTTATAATATGATGTAAGTTATATATATATTATATATATATATATATATATATATATATATATTATGTTATGATATGTCTCAATTTTATAAATACGACATAAATAATATGTAAATAAAAGAAATTTTTTAAAAGATTAGAGAGGGAAGGAGGAAAGGGGGCCGGCCCCTTCCACTTTTTTCTCTTTTCGTCTTTTGTCTTTAATGCTTCTAGAACATGCATTGGATGTGTGTATCTTGGTTTTGTAAAAGTACATTAAGTGCAAAACACTCAATTGGAAAACACAAGACATAATATCATCAAAAGACCACCATAAACTCCGTCTTCCGCTCTCTCTTTTCTCGGCCAAGAAGAAAGGAAGAAAGGGTTTTTCATCATAATTGTTAAAAATCCTAGCAACTAAGGTGTTTATTGGAAGCATGAAGGATAGACACGTTTGAGGCTTTCTTCTTTGGAGACTACCATTGATCATTCCTCTTCCTCAAGATCCTAGTAAAGGTTGTTGTTTAAAACATACTATGTTTGGTTTTGTAAGCATGAACTTCCATATAATGATCCATAATGGGTTTTCAACATATAAGATGTTTTATATAAACTTTCTAGAACAAATTTTAAACTATAAATATCCATTGCGTTTCCATTTTATTTGGATAAAAATGACTTTGATAACCTTGTTTAGAACCCAGCAATGGCATCAAGAGCCGGTTATATGGATACATACTTCCGTAGAACCAAAATTTCGGGTTTTAGGTGTTAAATAACTAAATGGCTGAAAATTTTGGTCTTGTTTCCCTTGGTTTTTCCAGATTTATTTTACATGTATATTGCAATCTTGAAGAATTATATCATTTGGATGTTTTAGTTGTTTGGACAATAACCACCATTTTGGTTTGTACAATCCATGGCCGAAAATGTGTGGTTAAAAAGGGGAAGCATTTCAGATTCTCTTTCTTGCATATTTGGATATGTATTTTGATGTTCATAACCTAGCCTTGATGTTGTGTTTGGATTTGTTGAAATTTGTGGTTGTGATTTATGTTTAATAATTTAAAAGGTTGTAATAATTAAATGTATTTGTTCTAATTTTGGGCTATGTAATTTATTTATTCATTTGGTATGTAATGTAAATAAGTTAGTTGAATTTTACTTTACTAGAAAAATATATTTAGGATTTATTTTGTAAAAGAAGATGCAACAAAGTGGGTTTTTGGTTTGGGCCAATTTTGAGCTCAAAGAGCCTCAAAGCTCTTAATAGGATTTAAGCCCAATAACCAAAAACACATAATGGAGGTCCAAAGGAGTTTGGAGAAGAATTAAGATCCCATTTAGATCCCAAAGAAAATGGAAGAATCACAAAACAAGGTGGACACTTCAAGCATTTAGATGTGGGATCAAGTGGGAGTTCACCGACACATCTCATGGGTGTTTCTGCACCCTTAGAAAAGACCTTGTGAGCACACTCGTTTCGGTCAACAAGTGGTCTCAAATTAGTTGGCTATGGTTATGAACCTTTTGTTTTGTGTTATGGTTGTGTGGTTGATTTACTTTCTTTGTTTGTATGATATTTAGATATGCATAGCTAACAATTAGATATCCATAACAAGCATAAAATTGGTTCTTTTGAAATCATTAACATGGGTAAAAAATGGTTTTATTAAAGTTTAATGTTTTCATAATAAAGTTGGATTTTATTAAAAGAACCTTGAAAATTAGTTTCACTTAAGTACCATGAAGTATAAGGTACATAATGTTCTACAACTAGGATTATCAAAACTATAAAAACCCTTTCTAAAGGCAACAAGTTAAACACCATCCTTTTATATAACACTCAAATCAGTTGGGAACTATTTGTGAGATAAAGGTCACCTAACCATATTTGAGAAACTTGTTTGTTTGAGGTAGGGTTACTATATTGTGGGATAAAGGTCACCTAACCACTTGTACATGTAAACTCACACGGGTGTATAAGTAGGAGAACCTGAGTTGGAAACTCCGAAGCATGGCAAACAATGGTAACGATAGGATTAAACATTCCAACCAAACATAAAGATGTTTAGACGATCCCATAAAACTAGAAGTTTCAAATGGTTGCAATTGTTAATTGTTGACTACGTTGTTAATTCAAATAAAGGTCAGCTAACCAATGTTTAAATGGAACGTTGGATTCTAGTTTTTATTTATTAATTGTCTATGAGACATCAAAGGGTATTAAAATTAAAATTTTATAATCTTTAAAATTACTAAAATTTGGACTTTATTAAATTGTGTAGATGGCCGCTAACAACAACGCTATTACCTTGACCGTCCATCACCTATCACTAAGAACAATCCTTGAAAAGGATCGTCTCAACCATAACAACTTCATGGATTGGTATCAAAACTTGAGAATGTTATCAAGCAAGAAACGAAATCCTATTTGTTGGACGATCCTATTCCCGATGAACCCAACGTTCATGATGGAGATGCCTATAATGATTGGATTAAGCACACTGAGGATTCGATGCAAGTTTCTTGCCTCATGCTAGGAACCATGATTCCTGAGATTTAAAAGAACTTTGAACATCATGGAGCATACGACATGATAACCTAGTTGAAGGAAATGTTCCTTCAACAAGCAAGGGTACAACGCTTTGAAATGGTTCGGGCGCTTCGTGCATGGCGGATGGAAGAAACCCAATCGGTGTCATCTTATGTACTCAAGATGAAAAGCCACATTGATCACCACGTAAGGCTGAATTGTCCCGTCTCTAAAGAGTTGGCCACGGATTTGATCCACAATGGTCAAACCAAGAAATTTGAGACATATGTCATGATGAAAATCAACTCACTCAAGCATATTTGAATATGAACTTCGTAAGAACAATATTAAATATGAATCTGTTGATTTCTCCTAGGATCTTTGTAAATCTCTCATAAATTCAACAAACACTAAACATGGTATGGAAACCCATGATTAATGTATATGATTTCAGTGTATGTGTGTGTGTGTTATGTGTGTTAGAATGCACGAGAATTGAAAATGCTTGTTTGATTGATAATTCGTTCAAAAGCTTACAAAGGATTACGGTAGAGTGCTATTTATAGCCTATACACAAAAGCTATGTACAATTACTAATCTACCCTTATGTAAATGAAAATTACATAAAAATAATCATAAGTGATTAAGTCATCTGCTGTGGGAATAAGTCATCCGCTGTGGAGAAGTTCTTCATCCGCTATGAGAACAGTTTCTTCATCCGCTGTGAGAATAGTTTCTTCATCCGCTGTGGAAGTAGTCATCCGCTGTGACACTTGTTCATCCGCAGAAGAAGTTGTTCATCCGCTGTGGAAGTAGTCATCTGTTAGTACTCTAGAAAGATTAACATTTAGTCTTAATGTGTCTTTTACAATTTTATCATAGTATAGGGACTAGAATTGTAAATAGATAGTCTCTAGTTTTCTAGTAGTATATATAGCTTAGACTAGAGTAGATTCAGATATAAGATTTGTATGTACTGCTTTCTTACTCTTGTAACTGTCTTTGCTATATCAATGAACTTGTGAATTTTGTTGATATTTGCTGATTAGATTACAATTGTTTGTGTTTTCTTTGAATTGTTTACATAATTCATTACAGATTGATATATTTGATCCTATCAAATGGTATCAGAGCTTTCGTTTGAGTGTTTTTGAAGTTTTGTCGAAAATTGAAACTTCATAAACTCACTGAAATCTATAATTGATTGACAATTCAAGTGAAACATTATGAATTAAAGTTGTGTTTAATCATCAGAAACATGATTTGAATCACAAATTGTAGTACAATTCATCAAAATTGATTGAATCATTGAAAAATTGTTCGAAAAAGTTCTTGAGTTTACGAACTGCAATTATGGAAATTGATTGAATTCTTGTTGATAAATTCTGAAATTGATGCTAGAAGAATCATTATTGGCATTATATTGAACTAATTTGAAAATTTCAGTTCAATTCATCAACATTTGAAGGATTTCAGAAATTCAGAGTTCGTTATATTCATATGAACATGATGAATGTGGTGCATTAGGGTTAAAAATCATTGAAAATTGCCTAAGTGTTCAGGCGCTTGAACACTGTTTAGGCATTTTCAACTGTGAAGGCGTTTTTAACCTAGGCGTTTTACTACAGTGGAAGTTTTGATACTGTTTAGGCGTTTCACTTGGGCGTTCTGAAAAGTTTTTTCTAAGGCAATCCCTTAGACTTATGTCAACTGTTGGGGCGTTTCATCACTGTCGAGGCGTTTCATAACTGTTAAGGCGTATCATCACTGTTGAGGCGTTTCACAACTGTTCAGACGCATCTCCCCTGATACTTTGACAGTTTTCATTAAAAACTGAAAAATCCAAAAATATTTTTAATTCTTTTCTTAATTAAAAAAAACTTAGAAAATTAACAAAAATATAAGAATGGTGAAATCAGAAGATTCTTTAAATAGAGTTCCAAAACTTAAAAATAGAGCCGATTTCAAAAACTGGTCTCTTAGGTTAAAGCATCATTTGAATTCCATAGACACTGATTTATAGAAATCAATTAAAAAAGGACCTTATATACCTGTGACTACTGATGGTCCAGATAGAGGTTTTGCGTATACAAAAGATACACAAGAACCTTATCCTGAAGACAATCTACATGACGATGATCTAAAGAAGGTGAAAAATGATATCAAGGCATACTCTCTCATGTGCAAAGGGTTACCATTGGAAGTTCTTTCTGTAGGGGTTTTAACATGTTTATCAAAGCTTCATACAACTTAGTTTATATGAAAACGCAGCGGATTTATATTTTAAAACATGTTATTAAGTTAGTTGTTAAACCATTTTAAGAAACAACCCCAAGCCATGGATCTTTATACACAATGCATACAATAATAAGAACATAAGATAGTCAAGAATCTACAACCTTGTAGCTTCCTAAAACCCAAAGTTATGAGCTGTGAAAGATGAGTTCGTGACTTAGTTTTCAACCAAGAAAACCTCAAGGAGTGATACCCCATGCTTGTACAAACACCTTGCTTGCTAGGCTTTGAACACCAACTTGTATTTCTCTCTTTCTTGTGGGATTTTTCAGCCAAGAACCTTTCTTTGGAGCTGGAAATTCCTTTCCTTTTCTTCAAAAAAACCGAGAATGAAAGGGAGAGAGAGAGAGAGAGAGAGATCTCTTGTGTGTGTAGGTGGAGAGTGTCTTATGAAAAAAGGTGAGAGAGCTTAATGCATGTACTTGGAACAAGCAAAAGAAGTTCCCAAGAGCATCTCATGGGGGCGGCCGAATGGGCTCCCCTTTTGTCCCTCTCATTTTCAAATTTTATAAAAACCCACTCTTGCATTTCACCTTTTATAAATTTAACCCATTTTAATTTTATAGCACATACAAATTGTCATTTGTCATTGTTAACTAATTTAAACAATGAACAAGTAATCCCTCATGAACAATCAATATATAATGATGTTCATCTATAAAAGTAACAATTTAGAAAATCCAATTTTCTAAATTGGTGTCACTACTTATTTGTATGATCTTATCAACAAATAAATTATCTTTCGGTGTTTGTTTGGCTTGTTATTGGGTATGACCCGACTTGGATCATATCACACTAGCCACATCAATTTATATAATAAAGGGAGATCAATATCTTCAATCTCCACTTGCACAAGATTTAGAAGATTGATGATGCAAGCAACAAATAACGCCTAGCAACGGTTGCTACCCTAATGTATATGACTAAGTGCCATCAATAACATCATCCTTTTCAAGTAACTTACTTGAATATGTTTTGGTGAATTAATCATCTATCCTTTGTTGCAGATGTCATGTTAAATCCAAGAGACACAGAATTGCCATTCTCTGATGATTTAACTTTAACAGGCCTTAGACATCTAACTCTCAACGAATAAGAGGAACAAATTCCATCTTGATACATACGTCTCTCACAATCACCTCATATCATACCTGAACTCAGCCTTATGTACTGCCAAATTTTTCAGAACAGCAAAGTACTAAGTCAAAGTACAATACTTGGTGAATATCAAGACCCAATATGTATCTCAGGTCTGAGGATACAATGATATTCGCCTTACTCAAAATCTCTTATGACTAATCAGAAAGATTCCTGCAGAAATAATTGAGAGCGGGGTCAGTCCAATATCTAGATCCATAGATATCAATGAACCTGGTAGCAACCTCTTGCTCTATATTCATACCTTATGAATATCAACCAATCCAAGTTCATTATAGTCTTACATTCATAATTGTTCCCACAAGTATGATCGACTACGGACGTTTAGAATAACTCATTTATTCACGGATTTAAACATGCTAAAATAGAAGAACAAATGAAATTATAACCTTATAATTAAGTCAAATAACATGAGTTCCAATATCCATAATAAAGTACACATTAAACCCAGTCACTTGATATCTAAGTCCCATGGCATAAGCATGGCCTTCATGCTTTGCCCTTGCAAGGAGCTTTGTGAGTGGATCCGCAATGTTTTTATCCGTGTGGACTTGCGAATACACTCATTCCTTTTCAACTTCATCCCTTATATAGTTGAATCTCCGTTCAATGTGCCGAGTCTTTTGATGAGCACGAGGTTCCTTGATTTGAGCAATCGCACCCTCGTTGTCACAAAAGATCTCTAGGGGATCCTGAATGGAAGGGACTACCCCTAGACGGTATGAATTTCTTCAGCCATGCAGCTTCTGTACTACCATTGAAGCGGCGACGTATTGACTCTGTAGTGGACAATGCTACGACTTCTTGCTTTGAGCTTTCCAAGAAACAGCTCCCCCATTCAGAATAAAGATGTACCCCGATTGAGATCGTGAATCAATCTCGATTGGTTTGGAAACTCGCGTCCGTGTAACATTTTACAACGAGATCCTCTTCACCAGACCCGTAGATCAAGAAACATTCCTTAGTCCTCCTTAGGTACTTCAGAATGTTCTTGATAGCCATCCAATGGCTATCACCAGGATTTTGCTGGTATCACTTGTCATGCTTAAAGCGCAGACACGTCCGGTCTAGTGCATATCATTGCATACATGATGGATCCTATAGCAGATGCATATGGATTGCCTTCATTCTATTTTACTCCTCCTTCGAGCTTGGACATGAGTCGTACTCAATATTGTCCCTCTTTGAATAGGTACACTACCTTTCTAGAGTTTTCCATCTTGAACCTTTTCAAGATTTTGTCAATGTATGCACTTTGATTCAAACCAATCAGCCACCATGATCTATCCCTATAGATCTTATTCCTAGAATATAGGCAGCTTCACCAAGATCCTTGATGGAAAAACAACTTCCAAGCCAGGTTTTTACACCTCCAAGGTTGGGATGTCATTTCCAAATAGTAGTATGTCATCAAATACAATACTAGGAAGGTTATTATGCTCCCACTGCCTTTTATACACACAAGCCTCATCAGCGTTTTTAATGAAGCCAAATTTCTTTATTTCCTCATCAAAACGGTGATTCCAGCTCCCGATGCTTGCTCAATCCATAGATGATTTCTTTAACTTGCATACTTTATCAGGATGTTTGGATCGACAAAACTTCAGGCTGAACATATAGACATCTCCTCAAGATATCCAGTTAGGAAAGCGGTTTGACAACCATTTGCAAATCTCTAGTCATAATGAGCAGCTATGGCAAACAATATCCTTATAGACTTTAGCATTGCAACAGGTGAGAAGGTTTCATCATAATCACCCCTTGAGTTTGAGTGAAAACCCTTTGCTACAAGTCTAGCTTTGTAAGTATCCAAGTTTCCATGCATATCGGTTTTCTTCTTGAAAACCCACTACTTCCAACTACTGTGGAATTAAGAGGTGGTACAACAAGTTCCAAACTTGATTGTCATACATGGATTGCATCTCAACGTTCATGGCCTCAAGCCATTTGTCACAATCCAATTGGACACTGCATCATGATATGTGGTTGGTTCATCTGAATCTACCACGTAGCTCCATCCATGAAAAATCCGTATCTTTCAGGTGGTTACTAGTTCTACCACTTCTGCAAATGTTTTTGTGTGTATTGATCAACGCTTGATCATTCTCAACATCCTCATGTGAGTGCTAGTTTAAACAAACGTGCATCGGGCTGTGAATCTTGATCTCCTCAAGATCCATGTTCTACTGCTAGTTCCTTCCATAAGGACTTTGTCTCTAAGAACTCGCCTTTCTGGCAACAAAACACCTTTGTTCCAGTGGATCATAGAAAATAATATCCCATAGAATCTCTAGGATATCCAATAAAGATACACTTGGTGGATCGGACATCTAATTTGTTTGGGGGGGAGTCTTAAATAAAGCCTCACAACCCCAGACCCTAAGTATGATAGGGATGGAACTCTTCCATGCATATTCAAAAGCTGTCTTTTCCACCTTTTTGGTTGGGGCCATATTCAAAATACGGGCCGCGGAGAGCAAAGCGAAACCCAAAATGATAGAGGCAATGTGCTTTTAGCCATCATAGATCGAACCATATCCAATAGGGTCGATTCCTCCTTCAGACACACCATTATGTTTGGTGTTCCAGGTGGAGTGAGTTGTGAGACAATCCCACAACTCCTAAGATGATGTTGAAAAACATCACTTAGGTATTCACCGCCTCTATCGGTACGGAGAACTTTAATTGATGTTGAGTTGATTTTCTACTTCATTCTTGAAGATTTTGAATATTTCAAAAGCTTCATCTTTGTGCTTAATAAGTACACATACCCATCGCGACTATAATCGTCGGTAAAGGTAATGAAGTATCTTTCACCATTCCTAGTCATTGGCTTAAAAGGACCACATACATCCGAATGTATGATACCTAATAAATCTTCGCCCTTTCGTTAGTTCCACTAAAGGGTGCCCTAGTCATTTTTCCTTGTAAACAAGTTCACATACATCAAATGAATCACATTCATTTGTTTTAAAAGACCATTCTTTGAAGCGTTTGAGTTTCTGTTTATATACGACCAAGACAAGAGACAATGCCAAAGGTAGGATCACTCAAATCTAATTTGAGTCTTTTGGTGGTTTGCTGGTATATAGAGCTATATCTATGTTGCGTTTTCATGAACCAATTCATAAATCCATTACAAGGTTAGCCTTAAAATAAAATAATGATTTAAAGAAACATGAATATCATTGTCAACAAACTTGAAATCATAATCATATTGTCTTAAACGGGAAACAGAAATTATGTTCCTAGTCAAGCTAGGAGCATATAATACATTATTTAAAATAACTTCCAAACCACTTGGAAGCTTCAAAATGTAGTCTCCTGGGCTTCCACGTGAACCTTTGCACATTTGCCCATGAAGAGCTTATTTCCCCTTTAGCATAATGCTCATTTCTTCTGAACCCCTGCAACAAAATTACAAATGTGAGTTCCACATCCGGTATCTAATACCCATGTGTTAGAAGAAATACATTCAGCTCAACATGTATCATGTAAATTATACCTGAGGGTTGCCCCGCATCCCCTTTTCTTCAACTCTTTGAGATAGACTGGACAATTTCTCATCCAATGCCCTATCTCACCACATTTGAAGCATGGGTCGTTCACAGCAACCTTGGCTTCTCTCCTGGGCTTCGGAGGTGCGCCTCCTCAAACAGCCATCTTCCCCTTCCCCCAACATGCCCCTTTCCTTTGGCAACAGTTGCCTTAGGAGGGGGTAGAGACCTTCTCTTTCTCCCACCTTCATTGATGGTGAGAACGGGTAAAACCCTTTTACCCATTCCCGCCTCAGCTGATGAGCATAGAATGAAGTTCATTTATGCTCTTGTCCCATCCGTTCATGTTGTAGTTCATGACGAATGCCTCAAACTTTTTAGTTAGACCATAAGAATCAAAATCCGTGGCCAACTCTTTGAGAAGGACATTAGCCTTTGAAGGCGGTCGATGTGGCTTTTCATCTTAAGAAACATAAGATGAAACTGATTGGGATTCCTCCATCCGACATGCATTGAGCGTTGAACGTTTCGTAGCGCTCCACTCTAGCTTGTTGCTTGAACGTTTCCCGCAACTGAGTGATCATGTCATAAGCTCCATGGAGCTCATACTCCTTTTGGAGTTCGGGTGTCATACTTGCTAACATTAGGCAAGAGACTTGGACGGATTCTTCCACATATCTAACCCAATCATATACGCTTCCACATCTTCCTCGTCAGGTTCATCAGGGATGGGGTCATCAAGGATGTAGGCCCGCTTTTCTTGCTGAGAACGATTCTTAAGTTGCGGTACCAATCATGATGAAATTGTTAGGTGTTAGACGATCCCTTGAAGGATCGCCCTTAGGGATTGGGTGTTTTGGTTTGGTACAATCGTTATTAGCGTGTTGTGTCGGCCATCTACAAGATTTACAAAGTTCCATTAGTAATCGTTGATATAATTAATTTCGTTATCAACCCTTTATGTCTCATAGACTATTAATAAATAAAAATTTAGAATCCAACGTTATATTAAATATGGTTAGGTGACATTTATCCCATTATTTAATAAACAAGGTAGTCATAAATGACAATTGCAACTATTACAACTTCTAGTGGTATGGGATCGTTTGAACATCATGTTATACGACATGTTTATCCCATCAACACCTTTTGTAAAACATATTTTAGGTGATCCATTCAATATATTTTACAAACCAAGTGTCCTACTTACACACACATGTGAGTTACTACATAAGTGGTTAGGTGACCTTTATCCCACAAACATGGTATTCCCACCCCAAGTTACAAGTTCCCTCAAAGTGGTTAGGTGACCTTTATCCCACTAAGAGTTTGCAAGTAACCTAAGTGTGTTGTAAAAGGATGGTGTTTAACTTGTTTTCAAAAGGGATTTACAATTTCACAATTTGTTTTAAAAAGTCTATGTACCATATGATTGTATGCATTCAACCATATGGTACCCTACAGGTTCTTTAAATAAACCCATTTTATTTTGCAAACCATTAACTCCTTTATAGAACCATTCTATTTATGCTTATGATTTGAGAACCATTACTTGTTTATTGTTTGTTTTAGTTGACGGTTTGTAATCACATCCAAATATCAAAACAAACATCATCATATGCATTCAACCAAACAAAAACAAAACAGTCATATGCATAACAAAGCATACTAAGTTGATCACACTTGTTTAGCCAAAACAAGTGTGTCAAATGGTCATGTCCTAAGGGTTTAGAATCATGACACATGGTTGCCAAAGGGACTCCCACTTGAAACCACATCTTCAAGCATCCTCTTTGTCTTATCTTTTCTCCCAAGTCTTGATCTTGAGCATCCTTACAAAATATGTATCCTAATACATTTTTCTAGTAAAGAAAAAAAACCTAATCTATTTATTACAAACCATATGAATGAATAGATTACAAAACAAAACTTGAAACCAAAGATAAATTATTACATGCCCAAATGAATATAACATGACACCAATCAATTATCCACATGGTCAAGGCTTTGTTATGCATAATCAACAAACAACATATTCAAAACTATTAAGTCACGTTTTGGCACCCCTTTTAACCCATTTTCTTGGCCAACATTAACCAAGAACATATGGGGTTTGTCCAAACAAACAAACATCTTATGATCTAGATTTTTAAAGATCATACATGCATAAAGTAACATCTTTAAAATCAAAAGGGGATGACCAAAACAGCCCTCTAAGTCTCGGCCATGTGGTGTTTAACACACAAAACCGTGAGTTAGTGAGTGTTATGACGGGTTTGCTAGAACACAAATTCCATGTTTAACCTTTTAAGCATTCTGAAAACGCAGCGGATATATGGCTTTTAAAAACGATTTTTAAAGCTGAAATTTCATGTTCCTTTTGTTCATTTAATATGGAAAAACAAACCAAACAAATAGGATCTTTAATATGTGAATGAACAAGCTATGTAAACAATAAACTACATAACATGACAACCTAAAAGGCTGCCAAGATACCTTCTCCAAGAGCTGAAAACGTCAAAAAGAAGAAGTGTTTGATGCTAAAAATCGACCAAAGCTCCAAGATAGGACCTCTAAAGTTGTATACCCAAGCTCCTTGAAAACCCTTCTTGTTAGGAAGAATCACCACCCAAAAGGCTTCAAAATCCTCCAAAACCAGCTGCTGAAACCGTTGATTGATAGGAGAAGAGAGAGCCTTTTTTTTGTGTTTCATGCAATGAGGATTAAAAATGAAAGAGAGAACCAAGACCCCTTAATTAGTGTGTTCTTTTCAAGACAAAATGGTCCAATGGGAGCCCTCAAAGGGGACGGCCAAAAGGGAGTTCAAAAAGGGGTTTTCCCCCCTTTGAACAAACACACAATATTAAAATTTGGTCTTGCAACTGTCATACATATAACAATTTATTTGTATGTACAAGTTATATATTTATATATAAGTTATAAGATTAACCATTTAACTTATAAGTTATAATTTTCTCATTATTATTTGATGTTATTTAACTTATTTTAAATAACACTTCAAATAATATTATTGAACAAATATCCTAATAAGTTGTTCCCTCTCATATGCAACTTATTTAGAAAACCATTTTCAATTGGTGTAAATATTTAATTGCATGATCATATCATCAATAAATATAATTGGTGTTCAAGCTTGTTATTGGGTATAAACTACTGGATCATAACGTACTAACCACATCAATATTCTAAGTGTCTTGGGCATACAGAATCCTACAATCTCCCACTTGCCCAAGATTCATAGAAGATTGATGCAAGCAGTAAATACCGCCTAACAACGGTTTACTACCCTTAATACGCATGACCTTATAGCATTCAATAACATCATCCCTTTCAAGTACCCTACTTGAAATGATTAGGTGTGAATAATCATCTATCCTTTTGTTACAGATGTCATGTTAAATCCAAGAACACGGAGTGATCATTCTTGTTGATTTAACTATCAGGCCTTAGACATCTAAATCTCCAACGAATAGAGGAACAAATTCCATCTTGATACATACGTTTCTCACGAAACACCTCGGTTATACCTGAACATATCCTTATGTACTGTCCACTATTTCAGGACAGTGAAGAATAGGCTCAAGGTATAATACTTGGTGAATATCAAAACCCAATATGTATCTCAGGTCAGAGGATACCAAATAATATTCGCCTGACTCAATTTACTTATGATCAATCATAAGATTCCATGTAGTAAATTTGAGATGCGGGTTAGTCCAATATTGTATCCCACATATATATGAACCTTGGTAGCAACCCATGCTCTATATTCATCCTTATGATATCAACCAATCCAAGTTCATAATAGTCTACCCTCACACTTGTTCCACAAGTCTGAATGACTACGGACATTTAGAGTAAACAATTTATCATGGAAACATGCTAAGTTGGAATATTATTTGAAACATTATAACCAAATAATTTTATTCAAATAATAGAGAGTCCACATATCCAAATATAAAATTTACAGATCAAATCCAATCACTAGAATATCGAAGTCCATGGCACAAGTATGACCTTCATGCTTTGCCTTTTCAAGGAGCTTCGTGAGAGGATCCGCAACGTTTGATCCGTCCGTGAACTTTGCGAATACATATCTTTCCCTTTTCAACTTCATCTCGTATGTAGTTGAATCTCCGCTCAATGTGCCGCTATATTTGGGAGTGTAATCACATTCCTAGTATTGTATGTTGATGACATAATACTATATGGAAAACACATTCAAACATGGAGGTGTTAAAAACCTGGCTTGGAAATTGTTTTCCATAAAAGATCTCGGTGAAGCCGCCTATTTGGGAATAAAGATCTATAGGGATAGATCGAGGCGGTTGATAGGTCTAAACCAAAGTGCAATATTGATAAAATCTTGAAAAGGTTCAAGATAGAAACCTCTAAGAAAGGTTATGGTACCTATTCAAAGAGGGACAATATTGAGTGCATCTCAATGTCCCAGCTCAAAGGATGAGCAAGATTTATGAAGGACATCCCATATGCGTCTGCTATATGATCCATCATATATGCGATGATATGCACTAAGACCGGGCGTGTCATGCGCGTTAAGCATGACAAGAAGATATTAGCAGAATCCAGCTAATAGCCATTGGATGGCTGTTAGAGTATTTGAAAAAACCTTACAAACACTAAGGATATGTCTTAATATATGGATCTGAGAAAGAGGAACTCGTTGTAAAGGGTCACGGATGCGAGTTTCCAAACTGACTCGATCACAACGGATTGACTCCATTATGAATAGGGGTAGCATGTCCACTACAAAATAGGAATACATAGCCGCCTCATTAGCAGCTTTGGAAGCTGCATGAATAAAAGTTTATCACCGATCTAAGGTGGTCTCTACCATTCAAGACCCTTAGAATCTTTGTGATAACGAGGGTATGATTGCTCAAATCAAGGAACCCTGCGCACATCAAAAGATTAGGCACAATGAGCGGAGATTCAACTACTAAGGGATGAAGTTGAAAAAGGGAAAGATATGTATTCGCAAAGTTCACTTTGATCAAAATATTGCGGATCCACTCACGAAGCTCCTCGAAAGGGCAAGGCATGAAAGTCATACCTATGCCTTAGGACTTCGATATTCTAGTGATTGGACTTGATCAAATTTGTATTTGAACATATGTGGAACTCTTATTATTTGAGTGAAATTATTTGGTTATAATGTTTCAATTAATGTTCCATTTAGCATGTTTAATCCATGAGTAAATTATTACTCTAAATGTCCGTAGTCGATCCACTTGTGGGAACAAGTGTGAGGGTAAGAATTGAACTTGGATTGGTTGATATTCATAAGGATGAATATAGAGCAATGAGTTGCTACCAAGGTTTATAGATATTTATGGGATACAAATATTGGACTAACCCGCATCTCAAATGTTACTACATGGAATCTTATTGATTGATCCAAGTAAATTTGAGTAAGGCGAATATCATTTGGTATCCTCCGACTGAGATACATATGGGTTTTGATATTCACAAGTATTATACCTTGAGCTAATCTTCACTGTCCTGAATAGTGGACAGTACATAAGGGTATGTTCAGGTATACACGAGGTGTTTGTGAGAAACGTATGTAGTCAAGATGGAATTTTTTCCTCTTATTCGTTGAGAGTTAGATGTCTAAGGCCTGATTAGTAAATCAACAAGGAATGATCATTCTGTGTCCTTGGATTTAACATGACATCTGTAACAAAAGGATAGATGATGATTCACCTAAATCATTTCAAGTAGGGTACTTGAATGGGGATGATTATTGAATGGCATAAGTCATGCGTATTAAGGGTAGTAAAACCGTTGTTAGGCGTCATTTACTGCTTGCATCAATCTTCTATGAATCTTGGGCAAGTGGGAGATTGTAGGATTCTATGTGCCCAAGACATTAGAATATTGATGTAGTTAGTACGTTATGATCCAAGTCGGGTTATACCAATAACAAGCTTAGCAAACACCAATAATATTAATTTATGATATGATCATGCATTAAATATTTACACCAATTTAGAAAATGGATTTTCTAAATAAGTTGCATATGATGATGGAATAATTTATTAGGATATTTTGTTAATAATATTATTTGAAGTGTTATTTAAATTAGTTTTATAACACCAAATAATAATGAGAGTATACTACTTATACAATTAATGGTTAATGTATAAACTAGTTACAAGACTAGACAAATATGTGGTGTGTAGTATTTGACATTTATAAAACACAAACCAACTTTATAAATATCAAATACTAATAAAAGAGAATAAAATCCTTCTTTTTTAGCTTCAAACCGTCCACCATGCATATATATTACAAGGTTTATTCTTGACAAAAGATATACACATGCATGTGGGATAAAAGGGGTTTTTATTCTCTTGAAAATTCACCACATGCATGCTTGGTCTCTTCCACAACTATGCCTTGAGAAGAGCATAGACATGCATGCTTGTCTAGCACTACAACTCTCATATTCTTATAAAACATGGACATGCAAGAGTCATATTTTTCAGCTCACTTCTCTCTCTATCTTACGAAAAAGGACGCAGCAGCATTGAAGAAGAATGAAAGCTGATTGAGCAGGTTCATGTTCTTTGTTGTTGTCTGAAGTGTTCATGTGTTGTTCTTGGAGTGCTCTAATAACAAGAAAGGTTCTTGCATTCCATGATCTTGATTCTCATTTACATGCAACTAACACACAAGAAAAACTCTCCTCTCTCTCCCTAAAACAAGCTACTGCCAGCAGCAAAGTTCAGGGTTTTCTTGAAGGTTTTTGGGGTTGTTTGGTGTCTTCTTCCTAACGAGAAGGTGGGTTTGCAAAGTAGGGGGGTATAGACACTTGAGGACCTCTACACTTGAGTTCTTGGCAAATTTCAAGCATCCAAAATCACCCATCTTGGTCGAAATTCTGCTGCAGTAAGGTAGTAAATCACAGCTCACTGAAGCTGTGTTTTATGTACATTGGTATTGTCATAGCTTGTTTCATTCACATAAATGATCCTTTTGTTTGGGTTTGTTTTTCCATCTTAAATGGTCACTAAAGAACATTATTTTCAGCTTATAAATGGGTTTTATTAAGTTGTAACTCCGCTGCGTTTTTCTGAAAGTTTAAACGGTTAAAAACTATGTTTATGTTCTAACAAACCCTTCAATGGCATCAAGAGCCGGTTATGTGGCTGACTTGCTTGTTTTGTCCTTAAAATTGGTTTTAAAGGATGATAATAAACTAGTTATAGGCTGATTTTGGGCTGTTATAGTTTGTTTGAATGATTCCCCAAACTTTCAAGGTCATATCACACATGCTAGTGATTAGACTTGAAAGAAACATATATGAAATGTTGATTGTTTGGAAATATTTAAAACCAAATATTCCGTTTATGTTGCTGAAATTGGTGGTTTTTAAAGGGGTTTCATTATAGTTTGATGATATGATTATTGGATGATAATTGTGCATAACCTAGCCATTGACCTTGTGATGTTGGATGCGTATTGGTTGTATTCATTCATTCAATTGGGTTGTATTATTGTTGTTGTGCTTTGTTTCAAATGTAATTTATTATTGGGTTGTAAATAAATAGATAGGTGTATTTTCATTTACTAGATATCTTGTATTAGGACTTTATATCTTGTAATATGAAGACTGACAATTGGAAGCACACAAAGGAAGGTCACAAGAGAAACATGGAGCATTTTGGATGCGGTTTCAAGGGGAGGCTTTTGGAAGCTTTCCATGTGATTGTTTGTGACCCTAGGAAAGACCTATGGACCAAACTGTGATGGCAAACAAGTGTGGACCACTTTAGATGCTATGTTATGCACATATGCACATTGTGGTTGTTTATATATGCTTGTTTGGTTGTTTGTTGTATGATTGTTGTTTGATATTTGGATATGCATAACAAACTCATTAGCAAACTAACAAGCTGAAATCTATGGTTCTTAATCATTAAGTGATTAATAAGAGGTTACTAAAAGGATTAATGATTTATATAAGAGGTTTTATTAAAAATGAACCATAGGATACCTTGTATTTGAAAGCATGCAAATACAAGGTAATAGAGTTTTCAAAACTAGAATTAATGAAAACCAAAAATCCCTTTTCAAACAAGTTTAACACCGTCCTTTTGCACAACACTTAAGTCATTTGGAAACTCTTAATGGGATAAAGGTCACCTAACAATTTTGAGGGAACTTATGACTTAAGGTGATACCACATTGGTGGGATAAAGGTCACCTAACCACTTGTGTTGGTAACTCACATGTGTGTGCAAGTAGGGTAACTTGATTTGCAAACCATGTTGAATGGATCACCTAAAATATGGTTCCAAATGGTGTTGATGGGATTAACATGCCGACTTTGCATATGATGTGTTAAAGTCAATCCCATACCGCTAGAAGTTGCAAAAGGTTGCAATTGTCAAATGTTGACTACCTTGTTAATTTGAATAAAGGGATAAAGGTCACCTAACCATTATTTGAATGTAACGTTGGATTCTAGATTTTAATTATTAATTGTCTATGAGACGTAAAGGGTATTAATAATTAAAATGAATTTTCAGAAATACTAAAAGAACTTTGTAAAATTTGTAAAATGGCCGCAAACAATATGCTACCACCCGACCGTCCATACCCTATCACTGAGAACTATTTAGAGAGGGATGTCTGAACCATAATAACTTATGGATAGTCTCGAAACTAAGAATGTTCTCAAGCAAGAGCAAAGGCAAAATGTCCTTGACGATCCTATTCCTAACCAACTCGACCCCGAAGATGTTAAGGCCATTCCGATCCCAAGGCAAATGTTGCCAAAGGAGGAGGGCACATCAAAGGCAAAAGGGAAGGGAAGATCAAAGCGGAACTCCAAAACCTAGCTTATGAAACAAGGTAACGAAAAACGATCCATGCTTTGAGTATGGTGAGATAGGTTATTTGAAAGGGAATTGTCCAACCTATCTCAAAGAGTTGAGAAATAAGAGGGATGCTGAGCAAACCTCAAGACAACTTCATAATCCATATTGACTTAAATGTTATTTCCTCAAAGCACATGGGTAATTGGATACCACATGTGGAATCACTATTGCAATCTGTTGCAAGGGTTCAAAAGAAATAAGCACTTTAAGAAAGGAGACTATGTTTTGAAACTTTCAAAAGGTTTGGAAGTTGTCTTCAAACACATGTTATATGCCCTAGTTTGACTAGGAACATGATTTAAGTTTCCCTTTTAAAACGATATGGTTATATTTTAAAGTTTGTAAATGATGTATTTATGTTTATATGGATGATGTATATTACTTCAAGGCTATGCTTCTAATGATGTTGATGAATTGGTTCATAATGATTCGTCCTATAATAACACATTATACCTATCCTGCACCAAGAGACTTAAAAGGGTTTAAGTAACTCTTATTCTTGTCATTCATCTTGGTTACATAAACAAGAATCGGATTTAAACACTTTAAAAGAATGGTCTTTTGAAAACAAATGAAAATTTTCATTTGATAAGTGTGAATCTTGTCTACAAGGTAAGATGACAACACGCCCTTTAGTGGTACTAATGAGAGGGCAAAAGAGTATTAGTAATCATACATTTGGATGTATGTGGTCCATTAAGACAATGACAAGGTATGGTGAAACTTACTCATTACCTATACCGACGATAATAGTCGTTATGGTTGTGTGTACTTGAGGGCACATAAACATGAAGAATTTGAAATGTTCAAAACTTCGAGAATGAAGTAGAAAATCAACTCGATAGAACTACAAAGTTCTCTGTTTAGAGAGGAGGTAAATACCTAAGTGAGGCTTTTTGGGATCATCTAGGAAGTTGTAAGATTGTCTCACACTTACTCCTCCCGGAACATCACAATATTATGGTGTGTCTGGAAAGGAGATCGAACCCTATGGATAGGTTCGACCTATGATGGCTATAAGCTCACTACTTCTATAATTTTGGGGTTTCGCACTACTCTCCGAGGCTCATATTTTGAATATGGCCCAAACCAGAAAGTGGATTCGACGCCTTTTGAAATATGGAATGGAATAGTTCCATCGCTATCATATTTAAAAGTATGGGTTATGAAGCTTATGTTAAGCTTAACACCCAAACCATTTGAAAGTCGATCCACTAGTGTATATTTGTTGGAATCCCAAAGACTGTATATGATACTACTTCTTGATCCAAACAGAGCAAAAGGAATTTATTGCTCGAAGGGCAGAGTTCTTGGAAGCCAAGTTCCTTATGGAAGGAATGACGCATAGAACAATGGAGTTTGATGAAGATCAAGATCCACAAGCCGATACACGTTGGTTGACACTAGCTGTCAACAAGAGGTGTTGATAATGATCAAGAGGTTAATCAATACACACAAAAACGTTCACAGATCTGGTAGAGTTAGCATCCACCTGAAAATATGGAATTTTTCATGGATGGATGCTATGAGATTAACTCCGATGAGCCAACTACATACCATGATACTAGTCCAATTGGATTGTGACAAATGGCTGGAAGCCATGAACGTAGAGATGCAATCCATGTATGACAACCAAGTTTAGGAATTGGTTGACCCTCCACTTAACTCCAAACCGGTTGGATGCAAGTGGGTTTCAAAGAGAAAACAAATATGCATGGAAACTTGGATACTGACAAGGCTTGTGTATAAAAGGCTAGGGGAGTGTAATCCATTCCTAGTATTGTATTTGATGACATAATATATGGAAAACACATTCCAACCATGGAAGGTGTTAAAACCTGGCTTGGAAATTGTTTTTCCATAAAAAGACTCGGTTTAAAGCCGCCTATATTTGGGAATAAAGATCTATAGGGATAGATCGAGGCGGTTGATAGGTCTAAACCAAAGGGCATATATTGATAAAATCTTGAAAAGGTTCAAGATAGAAAACTCTAAGAAAGGTATGGTACCTATTCAAAGAGGGACAATATTGAGTGCATCTCAATGTCCAAGCTCAAGGAGGTGAGCAAGATTTTATGAAGGACATCCCATATGCGTCTGCTATATGATCCATCATATATGCGATGATATGCACTAAGACCGGGCGTGTCATGCGCGTTAAGCATGACAAGAAGATATTAGCAGAATCCAGCTATAGCCATTGGATGGCTGTTAGGAGTATTTTGAAAATACCTTACAAACACTAAGGATATTTTAATATATGGATCTGAGAAAGAGGAACTCGTTGAAAGGGTTACACGGATGCGAGTTTCCAAACTGACTCGATCACAATCGGGTATGACTCCATTATGAATAGGGTAGCATTGTCCACTACAAAATAGGAATACATAGCCGCATTAGCAGTTGGAAGCTGCATGAATAAAAGGTTTATCACCGATCTAAGGGTGGTCTCTACCATTCAAGACCCCTTAGAAATCTTTGTGATAACGAGGGTATGATTGTCAAATCAAGGAACCCTGCGCACATCAAAAGATTAGGCACAATGAGCGGAGATTCAACTACATAAGGGATGAAGTGAAAAAGGGAAAGATATGTATTCGCAAAGTTCACTTTGATCAAAATATTGCGGATCCACTCACGAAGCTCCTCGAAAGGCAAGGCATGAAAGTCATACCTATGCCTTAGGACTTCGATATTCTAGTGATTGACTTGATCAAATTTTGTATTTGAATATGTGGAACTCTTTATTATTTGAGTGAAATTATTTGGTTATAATGTTTCAATTAATGTTCCAATTTAGCATGTTTAATCCATGAGTAAATTATTTACTCAAAATGTCCGTAGTCGATCACACTTGTGGGAACAAGTGTGAGGGTAAGACTATTATGAACTTGGATTGGTTGATATTCATAAGGATGAATATAGAGCAATGAGTTGCTACCAAGGGTTATAGATATTTATGGGATACAAATATTGGACTAACCCGCATCTCAAATGTTAACATGGAATCTTATTGATTGATCATAAGTAAATTTGAGTAAAGGCGAATATCATTTGGTATCCTCCGACCTGAGATACATATTGGGTTTGATATTCACCAAGTATTATACCTTGAGCTAATTCTTCACTGTCCTGAAATAGTGGACAGTACATAAGGGTATGTTCAGGTATAACACGAGGTGTTTGTGAGAAACGTATGTAGTCAAGATGGAATTTTCTCTTATTCGTTGAGAGTTAGATGTCTAAGGCCTGATTAAGTTAAATCAACAAGGAATGATCATTCTGTGTCCTTGGATTTAACATGACATCTGTACAAAAAGGATAGATGATTGATTCACCTAAATCATTTCAAGTAGGGTACTTGAATGGAGATGTTATTGAATGCCCATAAGTCATGCGTATTTAAGGGTAGTAAACCGTTGTTAGGCGTCATTTATGCTTGCATCAATCTTCTATGAATCTTGGGCAAGTGGGAGATTGTAGGATTCTATGGCCCAAGACACTTAGAATATTGATGTAGTTAGTACGTTATGATCCAAGTCGGGTTATACCCAATAACAAGCTTAGCAAACACCAATTATATTTATTTATGATATGATCATGCATTTAAATATTTACACCAATTTAGAAAATGGATTTTCTAAATAAGTTGCTATGAGATGGAATAATTTATTAGGATATTTTGTTTAATAATATTGTTTGAAGTGTTATTTAATTAGTTTTATAACACCAAATATAATGAGAGTATACTACTTATACAATTAAATGGTTAATTGTATAACAACTAGTACAAGACTAGACAAATATGTGTGTGTTAGTATTGACATTTATAAAATACACCCACCTATTTTAAATATCAATACTATAAAAAGAGAATAAAAATCCTTCTTTTTTAGCCTTCAAAACCGTCCACCATGCATATATACAAGGTTTTATTCCTTGACAAAAGATATACCACATGCATTGGGATAAAAGGGGTTTTTATTCTCTTGAAACATTCACACATGCATGCTTGGTCTCTCCACAACTGCCTTGAGAAGAGCATAGACATGCATGCTTGTCTAGCACTACCAACTCTCAAATTCTTATAAAACATGACATGCAAGAGCTCATATTTTTCAGCTCACTTCTCTCTCTATCTTACGAAAAAGGACAGCAGCATGAAAGAAGAATGAAGCTGATTTGAGCGGTTTTTCATGTTCGTTGTGTTCGAAGTGTTCATGTGTGTTCTTGGAGTGCTCTAATACAAGAAAGGTTCTTGCATTCCATGATCTTGATTCTCATTTACATGCAACTAACAACACAAGAAAACTCTCCTCTCTCTCCCTAAACAAGCTACTGCCAGCAGCAAAGTTTCAGGGTTTCTTGAAGGTTTTGTGGTGTTGTTTTGGTGTCTTCTTCCTAACGAGAAGTGGTTTGCAAAGTAGCTTGGGGTATAGACACTTGAGGACCTCTACACTTGAGTTCTTGGCAAATTTCAAGCATCAAAATCACCATCTTTGGTCGAAATTCTGCTGCAGTAAGGTAGTAAATCACAGCTCACTGAAGCTGTGATTTTATGTACATTTGTGTAGTGTTCATAGCTTGTTCATTCACAATAAATGATCCTTTTGTTTGGTTTTTTTTCCATCTTAAATGGTCACTAAAGAACATTATTTTCAGCTTATAAATGGGTTTTATTAAGTTGTAACTCCGCTGCGTTTTTCTGAAAGTTTAAACGGTTAAACTATGATTTTATGTTCTAACAAACCCTCATAGGTACTGTACCTTTCTTAGAGTTTTCCATCTTGAACCTTTTCAAGATCTTATCAATGTATGCACTTTGATTCAAACCAATCAACCGCCTTGATCTATCCCTATAGATCTTTTTCCCAGAATATAGGCGGCTTCACCAAGATCCTTAATGGAAAAAACAACTTCCAAGCAGGTTTTTACACCTTCCAAGGTTGGAATGTCATTTCCAATAAATCGTAGTATGTCATCAACATACAATACTACGAAGGTTATAGAGCTCCCACTAGCCTTCTTATACACAAACTTCATCAGCGTTTTTGATGAAGCCAAATTCTTACTTCCTCATCAAAACGGTGATTCCAGCTTCTCGATGCTTGTTTCAATCCATAGATTGATTTCTTAACTTGCATACTTTATTAGAATGTTTTGGATCGACAAAACCTACAGGCTGAACCATATAGACATCTTCGTCAAGATATCCATTAAGGAAAGCAGTTTTGACATCCATTTGCCAATCTCATAATCATAATGAGCAGCTATGGCAAAAATATCCTTATAGACTTTAGCATCGCAACAGGTGAGAAGGTTTCATCATAATCAACCCCTTGAGTTTGAGTGAAACCCTTTGCTACAAGTCTAGCTTTATAAGTATCCCAGTTTCCATGCATATCGGTTTTCTTCTTGAAAACCCACTTACTTCTAACTACCTTGAATTAAGAAGTGGTACAACAAGTTCCCAACTTGGTTGTCATACATGGATTGCATCTCAACGTTCATGGCTTCTAGCCATTTGTCACAATCCGAATTGGACATTGCATTATGGTATGTGGTCGGTCATCTGAATCTACCACATAGCATCCATCCATGAAAAATCCATATCCTTTGGTGGATTGCTAGTTCTACCACTTCTGCGACGTCTTGTGTGTATTGATCAACCCTTGATCATCCTCAACATCCTCATGTTGAGTGCTAGTTTCAACCAAACGTGTATCGGGTTGTGGTTCTTGATCCTCTTCAAGATCCACTGTTCTACTTGCCAGCTCCTTCCATAAGGAACTTTGCTTCTAAGAACTCACCCTTTCTGGCAACAAACACCTTTTGTTCCAGTGGATCGTAGAAATAATATCCTATGAATCTCTAGGATATCCAACAAAGATACACTTGGTGGATCGGACTTCCAATTTGTTTGGGGTGGGAGTCTTAACATAAGCCTCACATCCCCAAACCCTTAAGTATGATAGGGATGGAACTCTTCCATGCCATATCTCAAAAGGTGTCCTTTCCAGCTTTTTGGTTGGGGCCATATTTAGAATACGGGCCGCGAAGAGCAAAGCGAAACCCAAAATGATAGAGGCAATGTGCTTCTAGCCATCATAGATCGGACCATATCCAATAAGGTCGTTCCTCCTTTCAGAACAACCATTATGTTGTGGTGTTCCAGGTGGAGTGAGTTGTGAGACAATCCCACAACTCCTAAGATGATCTTGAAAAGCATCACTTAGGTATTCACCCTTCTCTCGGTACGGAGAATTTTAATTGATTATTGAGTTGATTTTCTACTTCATTCTTGAAGATTTTGAACATTTCAAAGCTTCATCTTTGTGCCTTAATAAGTACACATGCCATAGCGACTATAGTCGTCGGTAAAGGTAATGAAGTATCTTTCACCATTCCTAGTCATTGGCTTAAAAGGACACATACATCCGAATGTATGATTCCTAATAAATCTTTGCCCTTTCGGTAGTTCTACTAAAGGGTGCCTTGGTCATCTTGCCTTGTAAACAAGATTCACAAACATCAAATGAATCACATTCATTTGTTTAAAAGACCCATTTTGAAGTGTTTGTAAACGTTTCTTGTTTATATGACCAAGACGACTATGCCAAAGATAGGTATCACTCAAGTCCAACTTGAGTTTCTTGGTGGTAGTTTGGTACATGAACTATTTAAAGTATTTTCATGAACTAATTCATAAATACCATTAATTGAATAGCTTTAAAATAGAACACCATTTAAAGAAACATGAATATCATTTCATAAAAGATAATACATAATCATATGTCTTAGTTGAGATACAGAGTAATGTTCCTAGTCAAACTAGGAGCATACAAAACATTCTTCAAAATAATTCCAAACCACTTGGAAGTCTTCAGGATGTAGTCCCACGAGCTTCAACTAAGACTTTAGTTCCATTGCCCCATGAAGAGGCTAACATCCCCTTTCTGAAGTCCCTACTTCTTGTGAACCCTACAACAAAATTGCAAATATGAGTTCCATATCCGGTATCCAATACCCATGTGTTTGAAGATGTAACATTAAGATCAATATGAATCATGTATACTGTACCTGAGGTCTGCCCGGCATCCCTCTTGGCTTTCAACTTTGGAGATGGACAGGACAATTCCTTGCCCAATGTCCTATCTCCCCACACTTGAAGCATGGGTCATTAGTAGCAACCTTTTGCTCTTCTCTTGGTTTTTGGGTGGTACCCTTACCACCCCTTTCCCCTTCCCCAAACGGGTCCCTTACCCTTAGCAACCTTTGCCTTGGGTGCGGGATGAGGCCTTTTGTTGTTCCCACCTTCATTGATGGTGAGAACGGGTAAAACCCTTTACCTATGGCCGCCTCGGCCGTTTGAGCATGAGTGAAGCTCACCAATGCTTTTGTCCCATGCATTCATGTTGTAGTTCAACACGAATGTCTCGAACTTCTTGGTTAGGCCATTTAGGATCAAATCCGTGCCAACTCCTTCGAGACGGGGCAGTTTAGCCTCTAGGCGGTCAATATGACTTTTCATCTTAAGTACATAAGAGAACAGAATGTTGTCATCCATACGACATGCATGGAGTGCTCGAAACGTTTCGAAGCGCTCACCCTTGCTTGCTGTTGGACGTTTCCTCAGCTGGGTTATCATGTCGTAAGCTCCGTGATGTTCATACTCCTTTTGGAGATTCGGAGTTGCTCCTAGCATGAGACAAGACACTTGGACAGAGTCCTCAGTGTATTTCAGCCAATCGTTAAAGGCCTCATCATCCTCCTCGCTAGGTTGATCGGGATAGGGTCGTCTAAAACATATGATCTTCTCTCTTGGTTGAGAACAATTCTCAAGTTTCGATACCAATCAATAAAGCTGTTATGATTTAGAATGTTCCTTTGGAGGATCGCCGGTCGTAGTGATTGGTTGACGCGGAGGTGTTTCGTGATTTTCATTATGGTGGCCATACAAAATATAACAAAGATCTATTTTAGATCGATTTTCGTTTTTTTTTGATCATTTGTCAATTTTAGTAATTAATGCCTTTAGGTCAATTTATATTAAAATCTAGACCCAACATTACATTTAAATTGTGGTTAGGTCACCTTTATCCCATGATTAAATTAAAGGTGGTCAACGATTGACGATTGCAACCATTTGCAACTTCTAGAGGTATGGGATCGACTTTAATCATCATATGCAAGTCGGCATGTTAATCCATCAACACCATTTGGAACCATATTTTAGGTGATCCATTTAACATGGTTGCAAATCAAGTTACCCTACTTTCACACACATGTGAGTTTACCAACATGGGTGGTTAGGTGACCTTTATCCCACCAATGTGTTATTCCCACCTTAAGTCACAAGTTCCTCAAAATGGTAGGTGACCTTATCCCATTAAGAGTTTTCAAATGACTTAGGTTGTGGCAAAAGGACGGTGTAAACTTGTTTGTCAAAGTTTAGAGGTTTCATAATTCTAGTTTAGAAAACTCTATGTACTTGTATTTGTATGCTTTCAAATACAAGATACCCTATGGTCCTTTGATTAAAACATTTATTCTTTAAAATCATAAATCATTTTAATAACCTTATTACCTTTTATGATTAAGAACCATCATTTTATAACTTGTTAATTTGTTAATTAGTTTGTAATGCTGTTCAAATTCCAATCATACAATCAAATAACAACACACCAAACAAGTCAAAACATAACAACATCATGTGCATATGTGCATAACCATAGCATCTAAAGTGGTCCACACTTTTTGCCATCACAAGTGTGGTCATAGGTCTTTCCTAAGGGTCACAAACAATCACATGGAAAGCTTCCAAAAACCTCCCACTTGAAACCGCATCCAAAATGCATGTTTCTCTTGTGACCTTCCTTTGTGCTTCCAATGTGTATGTCTTCATATTACAGATAAATAAGTCAAACAACCAAACAAGTCATAAACATAACAACCATAATGTGCATATGTGCATAACCATAGCATCTAAAGTGGTCCACACTTGTTTGCCATCACATGTGGTCCATAGGTCTTTCCTAAGGGTCACAAACAATCACATGGAAAGCTTCCAAAAACCTCCCACTTGAAACCGCATCCAAATGCTCCATGTTTCTCTTGTGACCTTCCTTTGTGCTTCCAATGTGTATATGTCTTCATATTACAAGATATAAAGTCCAATACAAGATATCTAGTAAAATGAAAATACACCTAATCTATTTATTACAACCCAATAATAAATAAATTACATTGAAACAAACACAAACAAAATAATACAACCCAATTGAATGAATGAATACAACCAATACAGCATCCAAACATCACAAGGTCAATGGCTAGGTTATGCACACTATCATCCAATGATCATATCACCAAAACATATAATGAAATCCCTTTTAAAACCACCAAATTTCAGCCAACATAAACTGAAATTTTTGGTTTTAAATATTGTCCAAACAATCAACATTTCATAATGTGTTTCTTTCAAGGTCTAATCACTAGCATGTGTGATATGACCTTGAAAGTTGGGGAATCATTCAACCAAACTATAACAGCCCAAAATCAGCCTATAACTAGTTTATTATCATGCTTTAAAACCAATTTTAAAGACTAAACAAGCAAGTCATCCACATAACCGGCTCTCATACCATTGAGGGGTTTGCTAGAACACAAAATCCATGTTTAACCTTTTAAACATTCTGAAAACACAGCGGATATATGGCTTTTAAAAACGATTTTTAAAGCTGAAATTTCATGTTCCTTTTGTTCATTTAATATGGAAAAACAAACCCAAACAAATAGGATCTTTAATATGTGAATGAACAAGCTATGTAAACAATAAACTGCATAACATGACAACCATAAAAGGCTGCCAAGATACCTTCTCCAAGAGCTGAAAAACGTCAAAAGAAGAAGGTGTTTGATGCTGAAAAATCGACCAAAGCTCCAAGAATAGGACCTCTCAAGCTTGTATACCCCAAGCTCCTTGCAAACCCCTTCTTGTTAGGAAGAATCACCACCCAAAAGGCTTCAAAAATCCTCCAAAACCAGCTGCTGAAACCGTGGATTGATAGGAGAAGAGAGAGCCTTTTTTTTGTGTTGCATGCAATGAGGATTAAAAATGAAAGAGAAAACCAAGACCCCTTTAATTAGTGTGCTCTTTTCAAGACCAAAATTGGTCCAATGGGAGCCCTCAAAGGGGATGGCTAAAAGGGAGTTCAAAAAGGGTTTTCTCCCCTTTGAACAAAACACACAATATTAAAATTTGGTCTTGCAACTAGTCATACATATAACCATTTATTTGTATGTACAAGTATATATTTATATATAAGTTATAAGATTAACCATTTAACTTATAAGTTATAATTTTCTCATTATTATTTGATGTTATTTAACTTATTTTAAATAACACTTCAAATAATATTATTAAACAAAATATCCTAATAAGTTGTTCCCTCTCATATTCAACTTATTTAGAAAACCCATTTTCTAAATTGGTGTAAATATTTAATTGCATGATCATATCATCAATTAAATATTAATTGGTGTTTGCTAAGCTTGTTATTGGGTATAACCCGACTTGGATCATAACGTACTAACCACATCAATATTCTAAGTGTCTTGGGCATACAGAATCCTACATGTTATACATGTATGCTTATGTATAAGTGGCTCTTGATGCCATTGTAGGGGTTTTAACATGTTTATCAAAGCTTCACACAACTTAGTTTATATGAAAACGCAGCGGATTTATATTTTAAAACATGTTATTAAGTTAGTTGTTAAACCATTTTAACAAACAACCCCAAGCCATGGATCTTTATACACAATGCATACAATAATAAGAACATAAGATAGTCAAGAATCTACAACCTTTGTAGCTTCCTAAAACCCAAAGTTATGAGCTGTGAAAGATGAGTTCGTGACTTAGTTTTCAACCAAGAAAACCTCAAGGAGTGATACCCAAGCTTGTACAAACACCTTGCTTTGCTAGGCTTTGAACACCAACTTGTATTTCTCTCTTTCTTATGGGATTTTTCAGCCAAGAACCTTTCTTTGGAGCTGGAAATTCCTTTCCTTTTCTTCAAAAAAACCGAGAATGTAAGGGGGAGAGAGAGAGAGAAGAGATCTCTTGTGTGTGTAGGTGGAGAGTGTCTTATGAAAAAAGGTGAGAGAGCTTAATGCATGTACTTGGAACAAGCAAAAGAAGTTCCCAAGAGCATCTCATGGGGGCGGCCGAATGGGCTCCCCTTTTGTCCCTCTCATTTTCAAATTTTATAAAAACCCACTCTTGCATTTCACCTTTCATAAAATTAACCCATTTTAATTTTATAGCACATACAAATTGTCATTTGTCATTGTTTAACTAATTTAAACAATGAACAAGTAATCCCTCATGAACAAATCAATATATAATGACGTGCATCTACAAAAGTAATAATTTAGAAAATTCAATTTTCTAAATTGGTGTCACTACTTATTTGTATGATCTTATCAACAAATATGATCTTATCAACAAATAAATTATCTTTCGGTGTTTGTTTGGCTTGTTATTGGGTATGACCCGACTTGGATCATATCACACTAGCCACGTCAATTTAATATAAATCTTGGGCAGATCAATTATACAAAAGATACACAAGAACCTTATCCTGAAGACAATCTACATGACGATGATCTAAAGAAGGTGAAAAATGATATCAAGGCATACTCTCTCATGTGCAAAGGGTTACCATTGGAAGTTCTTTCAAGGCTTGAAAATTATCAAACTGGATATACAATGTACAAGGCCTTGAAAGTTATATGTGAAGGAGGGTAGGAAATTCAAGATCTTAAAAAACAGAAACTGAAAAGGCAACTTGAACTATTTGAGCATAGATCAGGAGAGACAATTAATCAGATGATGAATAGGTTTGAGCAACTTACAATAGAAATGTCTACTTTAGGAATCAAGAATGATCTTGAAGATCTAAATAACAGACTTCTGAATACACTACCATCATCCTGGAAATAGACTGTTACTTTGTTGAAACACACTGAAAAGATTCCAATGGATCTTGATCTTCTGATTGCAAAGATTGAATCAGTAGAGATTGATGAGAGTTCAAGAAATAATGACAGACATGCATCAACATCACAATATAAGTATGTTGCTTCTCCAGCAAATGCAGTAGAGAATGCATTTCTTGCTAAAGATCAGACAACTCCTGAAGATGAAGGTGATTTATTTGTGGGAGCAGGATTCTTCACTAGTATACCTGCTTATTCTACTCAATCACAACCACAGTCTCCTCCTAAAGCTCAAATGCCAAAATCTTAAGCTGAAATTCCATCCTCAAACTCTGCCAATCTTAGCAAAGTAAAAGATGTCATTAATATTCTTTTACAGGATGAAGAGTCAAAATCTGCATTTACAGCTTTCATGGCAAGTTTTCAAGCTTACCAAGGCAGTCATCTAACTCAAGTTGAGTTAGTTCTACAAGATTTGTTTAAGATGGATCTTGATGATGTAGAAGAAATGGATCTCAGCTGGCAAATGGTCATGATAGCATAAAGGGCTCAAAAGCACTCATATGCAAACAGAAACTACAAACCTAGTGTAACAAAACTGCTGGGTTTGATAAATCGAAATCAAGGTGCTTCAACTGTAATAGCTATGGTCATTTTTCTAGAGAGTGTAAAGCTCTAAGGAATCAAGGAGGAAATGGTCAAGGTAGCGCAAACAGTCAGAAATATCAGCAACAGGCTAGCAAGACATTTCAAAAGCCTTACCAAAGCCTACCTATGCCAGAACCTAAAGAAGAGAAGACTAGTGAGGAACCAAAGAAGGCACTGGTTGTAAGCATCAAAGATGGTTGTGATTGGAGTGCATATGCAAAACAGTTTACTGCTGATCTCACTTATAGTCTGGCTCTAGTTGCTGAAATTAATGATGAAGACTGGTCTGAAGATAATCATCCTAAGAAAGATGATGAATCAGATAAAGAGGAAGATTATGACTGGAGTGACAAATTAGATCCAAAAGATAGCACTGAAGAAGTTTCTCTAATGGCTCAATCTGGACAACCAAAGGTTGTTAACTCATCTTCTGACACTGAATCTTCTAATTCATATCCAAAAATACTAGTGGAGGTAAGAGAGAAAATGTGCACTAAAGCATGTTTTGAATAGGTTGAACATTATAGAACATACTCTTTCAAAATATGTGATAAACTCAAACAAGAGGAATTAAAGCACAACAAGCCAAAAACAGATCATAAGATTGCTGATGACAAGATCATATCTCTTCAAGCTTCTTGGAACAAAACATTTAAAGAACTTGAACTTGTTAAGAAACAACTTGAAGAGATGACCAAAACTCTTAAACAAGAAAAATTGGCACATGCAGCAACTCAAATTGATTTGGCCAAAGTTAAAAGCTCAAAGAAAATTGTTGAGCAACTGGTGAATGGAAGAAAGGATAAAGATAAAACAGGATTAGGTTTTACACAAGAACCTATGCCTGAATCAATCTCAAACACCTTACCTGAAAATTTTAACACTCATGATCATTCACCAGAAAATAAAGCTAAACTTAAAGAATATCAAGATCAAAAGAACTTCAAAAAGATAAACGTTGAAATTTATGAAGAAACAGATTTAGAAAAGATAAAGCATGGTCATCCAATTAAAGTCAAATCTTATGAACCTCAACAAATGCATAAAAGGTTGTTTGTACCAAAATGTGAAAGTGTTATTGAACAAAATGAACAAACGATTGAAAAATCTACTGATGAAAATAACAAAATGAAAGGAAAATGTGAAGAGATTAAATCTAATAATACTTTTTCTGATGATTCAAGTTCAAATGAATTGAATGAAAATGAAAATTGTCAAAAAGAATCCTCTCAAGATTCAATTAAAATTCAAAGCAACAAAACATCATCAAGATTAAGAAATCAAAGAAGAAGAAAGGCTGCTAAAGCTAAGAAAATTGATTCGATCAATCAATCAAAGAAAAACATTCAAATTAAACCAGTGAAGTTTGTGTCAGTAGGAACTTTTGACATGAACACAACAACAGAAATGACATCTAAACCTAAGATCAAATCTAACTCTGATCTGAAAACAAGTTCAGGTCCTAAGACTTCCGCTGTGCATAAAAGATTTGTATGTAAGGAGTCAAAGAATTATGAACAAGTTCAAAAGATAAAGCCTATGAATCAAATGACCAAATTCACACCAAAGAAACAACAAATTAATCTGCCTAATCCTAAATTTAAACAAGAATCAAATGTTTCTTCCGCTTCAAAGGTTAACAAAATGTTGTTTAATCACTCTCAAAAATATTATGATATTTGTGTTATGTATAATCATGACATTTCAGATTGTTATTTCAACAAGTATTGCCATATATGTGATATTCAGATTGTTATTTCAACAAGTATTGCCATATATGTGATATGACAAATCACACAACTGCTGATTGCTACTTTAACAAATACTGTGCATTGTGTGATGAAAGAAATCATAATACAAATGATTGCTACTTTAGAAAGAACTCATCAAGGAAGGATTTTAGTAATCAAGGAGTTGTAAACCCACAATTTAAAAGAAATCATAATATTGGGTTTAAATATTCACAACAACAACAACCTTCCTTGGGTCTGAGATCTTTCAAAAGAAACAATTATGATTATGATAATCAATATTTTGTCAAACCACAGCAATACAATCAAGGGAAGTTTATTCCACGATCTGTGAGAATAAAAAATGAAACATTCTCAAATGCTTCATTTAATGGTTCAAGATTTCTTGATGAAGATCTTGAAAACAGATATAATGCTTTGAAATCAAAACAACAAAGAGATAATCAACATGTTTCTCAAAGAGGATTTGATAATGCTAAATATCAAAAGAAACCTGATGTAAACAAACTTCATTTCAAATAGTTTACAATCGTTGATAAGTTTGGAAAGCCCAAGACCATATCGGCTTGGGTTACTAACTCTTCTTAAACTGTTTTTGAATGCAGGTACGCCCTCGGAGACCAATAAACTCATGGTATGTTGACAGTGGGTGTAGCCGGCATATGACAGGTAATCAAGCCTTGTTGCAAGAATTTAAGTTAAAAAATGGAACACACATTGCTTTTGGAGCTGATGCAGGTGGAAAGATAACAGGAGAAGGAACAGTGTCAAATGGGATTATCCGTTTTGATATAGTTAACTACTGTTCACAGTTGAACTTTAATCTATTAAGTGTTTCCCAAATTTGTGACAAATCTTATTCTGTTCCTTTTGATGATACTCACTGTTATGTCTTGAAACCAGATTTTCAGATTAGCAATGATTAGGTCATAGTTAAAGCTGCACGGGACAGAGATGTATATAAACTAGATATGTCTCAAGTGGATCCTGCAACAGAAACAACTTGCCTGATTGCTAAAGCATCGAATGATGAAAGCCAGTTGTGGCATAGACGTCTCGGACATTCAAACTTCAAAAACATGAACAAGCTGGTAGCAGGAAATCATGTCATTGGACTTCCTTCTAAAAAGTTTTCAACAGCTGATCTCTGTTCAGCATGTCTTAAGGGAAAGCAACATCGAGCGTCTTATAAGTCCAAGATGATAAACTCAAAAACCAAGCCTCTCCAGATGTTACATATGGACCTTTTTGGACCAACTAATGTTAGGAGTATTGGTCGAAAATCATACTGTTTAGTTATCATATATGACTATACAAGATTTTCTTGGATTTTCTTTCTGCATGCTAAATCTGAAACTACAGAACTATTAAAAGAATTTATTAATAAAGTTGAAAATCAATTAGAGCATAAAGTGAAAATAATAAGAATTGATAATGGAACGGAATTTAAAAATGCTAACATTGATTTGTTTTGTGCAGAAAAAGGGATAGTTCATCAATTTAGTGCTCCCAGAACTCCACAACAAAATGGAGTTGCTGAAAGGAAGAATCGAACTCTGATTGAAGCTGCCCGGTCCATGTTAGCTGATGCCAAAATTTCTATCACTTTCTGTGACGAAGCAATATCCATAACCTGTTTTGTTCAGAATATAATCCTACTAGTGAAAGATAAAAAGGAAACTCCATATGAGTTAATGTTTGACAGGAAACCAAACATAAGTTTTTTTAAAATCATTTGGTTGTCCAGTTATGATTCTTAACTCAAGTGATCATTTAGGAAAATTTGAAGAAAAAGCTGATAATGGGTTTTTCGTTGGATATTCATCTGTTTCCAAAGCCTATCGAGTTTATAACTCTAGGTCAAATACTATTAATGAAACATTCAACGTTAAATTTCTCGAAAATTCTTTTCCATCAGTTTTAAATGGTCCTACATGGTTGTTTGATTTAGATTCTTTGTCAAACTCATTTCAATCTAACTTGCTTAATCAATCTGATGATTCTACAGGTGAGAAGAACTCTAGAGGAGACCTTGGATCTTTCAGTGATGATTCGGATTCTCATGATTCAGATGATTCTCGCCCAGATTATCCATTTTTCTCATTTGTCAAGGATTCAAAAATACAATTCAATGACAATGATCATGCTAATTCAGCTTTAGATCCTTCAGTCTCGTTAGATCAAGAAGAATCACAACCTATTCCTAATGATGGTATAGAAATTGGACAACCTAAGTCTGGCACATCTTCCATCTCTGGAGATGCAATTGATCATAGTAACTTTGATTACTTTCTCAATTCACCGACTCAAGTTCCAAATTTCACTCCTCATTCTTCTACCTTGTTGCATCAGCTCTCCAATCTGAACCAAACCAATCTGGATGTTAATGTTCAAGGAACTGAGATTCTGACATCTCGTATCCATAGGAACCATCCAACATCACAGATTATTGGTCCTTTAAATGAAAGAACTACTAGGAGTAAATCTGAACAAGCAAATGTTTGCTTATACTCCTGCTTTCTTTCACAGATTGTTCCTAAAAACATCTCCGAGGCGTTACAGGACAATGGTTGGATTGAAGCAATGCATGAAGAACTTCTTCAATTCCGCAAACAAGAAGTGTGGAATTTAGTGGATTTACCTGAAGGTGAAAATGCGATAGGCACAAAATGGTTGTTCAGAAACAAGACTGATGATCGTGGTATCGTAATTCGGAATAAAGCTAGACTCGTTGCACAAGGATACACACAAGAGGAAGGAATAGATTATGATGAGGTATTTGCTCCAGTGGCAAGACTTGAATCCATTCGAGTTTTCCTGGCATATGCTTCATTTATGAAGTTTAAGGTGTATCAAATGGACATTAAAGGTGCATTTCTATATGGTCCTATCACTGACGATGTATTTGTGAAGCAACCCCCAGGCTTTGAGGATGCTGAATTTCCACATCGAGTGTATAAGCTGAGTAAAGCATTATATGGACTACATCAAGCACCAAGGATTTGGTATGAAACGTTGTCTCTACACTTAATCCAGAATGGATACACAAGAGGGAAAATCGATCCAACTTTATTTATAAAGAAGGATAATGATGATCTCTTATGTGTACAAGTGTATGTTGATGACATCATATTCAGATCTACAAGCTCCAAGCGGTGCAATGAATTCGAGGATATTATGAAGTCTGGATTCTAGATGATGGAATTTTTATCAATCAAGAGAAGTTTGTAGATAAACTATTCAAAAAGTTCAAGTTGCAAGACTGTCAGTCTATAAGAACTCCTGCAGATGTTAACACCAAGATTGAACCTGATCCGAAAGGAAAATCAATCGACCAAACGTTATACAGATCAATGATTGGCTCATTGATGTATCTTATTGCATCGCGTCTAGACATTATGTATGCAGTTTGTGTCTGTGCCAGGTATCAATCAGACCCAAAATTAATCACATCTAATTGCTGTCAAACGCATATTTAGGTATGTCAAAGGTAAACCGGCATTAGGGTTATGGTACCCTTATGAAGGGAATTTTGAGTTACATGGACACACAGACAGTGATTATGGTGGTTGTTGTCAAGACAGAAATCAACAACAGGTGGGTGTCAATTTCTGGGTCCATGATTAGTCTCATGGCAATGTAAGAAACAAACCAACATCTCTGTGTCAACAGCAGAAGCTGAGTACATTGCTGCTTCAGCGGGATGTTCTCAAATACTATGGTTGCAAAATCAACTGTTGGATTATGGGTTTAATTTTTTGAAAACACCAATTTATATTGATAACACAGCTGCTATGTTTATAACAGCTAATCATGTCCAACATTCTAAAACCAAGCATAACGAAATTCGATATCATTTTCTCAGGGATAACTCTGAAAAAGGTTTAATCATTTTAATTCAAATTGCAACTGAAAAGCAGTTGGCTGACTTATTCACCAAAGCCTTCTTACCAGACAGATTTGAATATTTAGTCGAGTCAATTGGTTTAATCAACCATATTTGAAATTTACTTTGAATAAAAAATGATATAAACCCTCCCTTATCTAAACAGAAATGTTTCATAATCAACTGTCAATGTTAATTGCCTTCTGTGTATATAGTTTGTGCATGTGTGCAGTGTATGAAAAAGAAAATACAAAAATAGAAAAGTTTGACATGATCAAATCTACAATATGTAAGAGATGATAGTACATCAGTTGGTTCAGTGCATACTTCTCTCATAAATAAAGTTTGACATGATCAGATCATATGTGTAGGTAAGGTCATGCAATCAAAACTAAACAAGTAAATTCTTGTGATTCAACTAAATCCTCTATGCATGTATGTGTATTCATCTTAGTACTGAAGAGTAGCATTAGCTAATCAGATAGAATGCTTGTAAAGTTACAACACTCACACCTGGTGGTGATATGATTAATCATGAAGCTATGTTAAAGACATCAACTCACTTCTCTGTTATGAGTCATCATAGACCTGAAGTGATGAGATATCCTCTATTGTAAGGAATTACAGACCTGGATTATCTCATGATGTCAAAAGATGCCAATGTGCATAACCCATTCATCATGAGTGGTTAAGAGATTATCAAATGGTTATCCTAGACAATTCACATCTAAATTATAAACATGAGCTCTGGTTATGAATATATGTCAGGTACTCAAGTTGAGAAGTTTGTACTTTTTGTATCTCTTGATGATAGTTGATCTCTCTAAGTCTTTGTGTGAGACATGTCATGTCATATTAAAATAAACCTTAATCAATCCAAGAATTGAAAAAGTAAGTGTGCTGCACCTTTTACCAAAAACACTTTGAATCTGTCCTTAGATCATGTGTCTCCTTTGCTGCAGTATCTGCTGACCTGGAACACACTTGATCAGGATTTAATCAGTGTCATTGACTATTCATAATTTATTTTTATTCAATGTGCTGGACTTCTTCTGATATGATCTCACTGTAGAATGTGATTCATATGTGTTTGTTAGTTTTCTATTCTGCTTTCATTTTTCTTTTATGCATGTTTTGTGTGTATGTGAAGGCATCTTAATATGAATTGTGTGATCTTCTTATGCTATTTTTAGAAACTTCTAAGTTTGTAAAACTTAAAAGTTTAGGGGGAGTAAAAAGTAAGAAGATTTCAAGAGAAAATTCAAAATGGAATGTTTTGGATGGAAAGGATAAAGCTAAACAACTTAAGCATGTGTGTTTTGTTTTTCATAAAACAATGAACCTGAAGCACGTCAAATTTGGAAAAGCTTCATGCAAAATATTTTGTGAGTCTAAAGTTGGTTATATTTTGAGACTAAAATGACGGGAAATTAATTTCAAAAGTCAAACAAAAGATTGTAGTCAGATTCTGCTCTCTTAAAGTCATATTTTAATATGTTTAAGGACTCAGTATCAGATTTAATTTCCATGTTTAGTTGATACAATTAACCTTAGTAATACAGGCTGGGGTACAAATATGTTTGTTTACCTTAGTGTCTTTAGTTCCATCCATGAGAGTTTGAGCAGGAGTGACATGTTGCACCATGAAGCTGCAATCAACTTTTTAAGCAACAGCTGTAGTCTATTGTTCAGTTGGTTTGGTTGTAGCTTTTTGGGGTAGCAGGATGTTAGGAGGCTTGAGTTTCTTCAGGATTGGATCAGGGAGCCTTGCATTCCTTTGCAAAGTGACCAAGTTAATTACAGTTGTAGCACTTGGCCTTTGACTTGTCAAACTCAAATTTATTGTTTGGAGGGTTCTAAGGGAATTGTCTTCCGGTTCTCTTGAAGAACTTCATTGCCCTATAGGTTAGGAGAGCCATCTGCTGGACAATGTCCATATATTCCACATCATCTTGGCTGAAACACTCGAGATCATCAAAACAAAATGATAATCTCCAAGGTGCTCATTTCCTGAAACAAAAGCATAACTATCCTGGAAAGGATTTTGTTAAGTCTGTTAAGACTTGCGTGTCTCAGGAATATGATAAAAGGCCCAGAGGAGGATGATGGCTGTTGGGGATAGTTTAGGTACAACTAGGGCTGGTGAGTTCTTGAACCTTCAACAGCATGTAAAGCATTGTTGACAGGAAGGTTTGAGCATCTTTTCCACTGATGGCCTTTCTGAATTTCCATCTCCATATGGTATCCATCAAGGATTAAATATAGTTTAGTCATGGTAAGAGTGTTGAGATTCTCAGTTCTCTTGATTGAGACACGGTAGAAAATCCACTCATGAGAAAGTGCACTCATGATCTTTCTTACTATGTCTTTTCTCTTAAGAACCACTCCCATAGATTAAAGAGATGTGATCAAGTCCATGTACGTGAAGTATTTTTGGCGTAAGGTCTCACCAACATTATAAGTGAAGTTTTCAAACATCTACTTTAGCACATCTTTCTTGGACTCTTTGGATTCAGTAGAACCAGACTACATCAACATCAAAGCATCAAATAGTTCTTTGGCAGACTTGCATTGCTGAAAGCCTAGCATTATGGAATTCGGTATGGTTGTATGTAACACAGTCATAGCTTTGCAGTCGATGCCCATCTTCTTAAAGTCTTTATCAAAGCGTTTTCAATAGCCTTCTCAATCATGGCACCATTACCAGTTAGGGATTCCACCTTTGGCTTGTAAGGACCATGAGTAAGTCATCTCCATATTTGGTTGTCTTGATACTTGATAAAGCCTTTAATATGTTGGCACCAGGCTCTAAATTTATTAGGAGTGATAATAGGGGCCTTGGACATGGTTCCTATCTCAGTCTCAGAAAATTTCTGATTGAGAGCCACTTGACTGAAGTGAGTAAGTGTGAAGAAACAATGGTGATTTGGGATGGTTAGATCTCACAATCAAGAGCCTAAAAAGCTCTGATACCAATTGCAGGATCGGTGTTGATCTAACAACACAAGTTTATCTCACAAACTCACTTAATCTCACTCGGTTGATGAAGCAAAATCTCTAACTAAGTTGACAAATAATATAATAAGTTAATGAACACACAAATGGTTTTTTAAGATACTTGTATATATTACTTACGAACTCAGTGTTATAAGACTTTTACAAGCATGGTTTGATGAGTTACAAGGAGAAACTATATATACTACCATCTACAGCCGGTTATACTTGGATGACCAGCTGAAATTTACCACTAGACAAATACTACATTACTAGAAGTAAAACATCTAAGATAAAATACTTATTCTAGGATTAGGTAGTCATGACAGGTCCATGACATACCTTTTGTCACCAACTAAACGAGTCAACTGTACTAATTGATAAATGTGAACAGTGGATTAAAGTATGGTCAACTACATGGGCGTGGGAAAGCACCATATAGTATATCAGAGGTTGTAGTGGATGTCAGACAACCCATACTTATGTCCACTGGTTCATAATCGGTTCTTTCGAAGGTAAACGGCTTCAGAATAATAAGTTCTTCCCAGGCCATTTATACTTCGGAAGATTCAACTTCTTCCGAGTCTTCTACAAGTCTTCAGGAATTTATACTTCGGACGACTTTGCCTTGGATCTTCTAAGTGTGAATACTTCGGAAGGAGAACTACTTAGTCTCGGAAGACGTAGTTCTGTCTTCTGAAGTTCATCAGATACTTCAGAAGGAACACTACTTAGTCTTGAACGACTGAGTTTTAACTTTGGAAGTTCTTCATACTTATGCTTCGGAAGATTCTTGACTTGTCTTCGGAAGAGCAGCTTTGTCTTCGGAAAACCTCTTCAACTATACTTCAAAATACTCTAAGTGTTGTTTTGGTTGCACCAACCTCATATGATCCAACAGAGAAAGAAAGCCGTGAAAAAGAGAGAGAAAGTGAAGATTTGGAGTGTTTAAGGTAGGTAACTCATGTTATTATAAAACCCGGATATTTTCTTTAAAGCCGACGAAAGAAGAAAAACAAATAAAGTCCAAAGTCGGGGGACCAAACTTGCCAAAACGGGAGAAAATTTGTAAAAATGGGAGATTAAGAGGGGGAGGGTAGCCACATCCTCCCCACTCTTGTGAAAACTTAGCAAAAAAAGAAAGAAGAGAGATAGAAGAGAGAAAAGAGAGAAAAAGGTTGGTTCGGGTGGATCCGAGCATGAAAATCGTCAGGTAGCGAGTCAACACGAAGCTCTTCTTCATCTTATAGTTTATGTGAGTTGTAGGACCCCTATTTTACTTTTTTTCAACTGATTTGGGGCTGGAACACATAGTAAACCCGTTTTTGTATGTGTGTGTGTTTGACACATTTAGGTGTGTTTGCGTGTGATATGTTTGGAGTATGTTTTTGAACTTGTGTGTGCTGGAATGGTGTTGTAGTACGCATTCCTAAGGTTTAGGATGGTTGATTTCGGCTTAGAATGTGTTTGGATGAGCTTGGAGGTCGAAAATGGTAGATTAGGTTCGGGATGAACTGCATTCTGTATCAGTTAGGGCTAGGCGACCGACTGGCGGCCATACGGCCGACTGGAGGGCGATTGGGGTTCAGTCGCACGATTGAGGTTCAGTCGCACGACTAGGGTCCAGTCGCATGGGGAGTATGCGACTGAGAGCCCAGTCGCATAGGTGCTCATCCACATGAGGTCCATTCGCATGAGTTCAATTCGTATAGCATTCATTCGTACGATTGAGAGTCCATTCGCACGATTGGGTGTTCATCCGCCTTGGTGTTCATCTGCATAGGTCCTATCGCATGATGTTCAGTCGCATGTAGGCGGTGCGACTAAAGGGTGTCCATATGCCCAAATAGGGTTGTTGAACCCAGGGAGGAACATAGTTAAAGTACTGACTTTCGGGGGAAAGTGCAGATGTAAGTTTTGACGTGGAAGTTCCCGTAAGTGCACGTAAGATGGGCATTGAGGCCTTAGAAGCTATGTTGGGCATGATAATGATGATGATGCATGATTATGCATGATGTATGTTATGTATGTATGATGATGCCCTGTATGATGATGCTATTTGTGTATGATGATGTTCGTCATTATGATGTATGTTTATCTTTTCCGTGGCTTTACGTGTTATGTCTATGAATGAATGAAAAGTATTATGTAACGTAAAGTGGAAGATAATGAAAAGAGGAATGAAATGAAAGAATGCATGCATTAAGAATGAATGAATGAAAGTGAGAAAAGGCTTGCAAGCAAACGTATGGAGGTTCACACCCAATGAAGGGTGTTAGCTCAACTGTGTGCGGGTTAGCTACCCCAGAAAGATGTGCACTGGGGTCCAATCCTTGTGATTGACCATATGTATGGGATCCTTGTCGCTTGCCCTTGGTACTGAAGTCAGCTTCGTGCATAATGTTCGAGGTCTATGAAAGACCTCAGGCCCAGTAACCAGCTTCGTGCATAATGTTCGGGGTATATCACATGGCATTGATCCGGAATGGAAGAGAAAAGATAAGTGGTGAATGTACTTGCCCTAGGTACTGGAGTCAGCTTCGTGCATAATGTTCAAGGTCTATGAAAGACCTCAGGCCCAGTAACCAGCTTCGTGCACAATGTTCGGGGTATTGTACATGTCATCGAAAGTAATGGATGTACGAATGAATGTAATGAACGTACGAATGAATGTAAGGAACGTACAAATGAAAGTAAGAGTTTATGAATGAATGTGAACGAAATTAATGAATGTGAATGTTAACGATGTAAGTTAAATGAACGATAGTTAACGAACGAATATGATGATAATAATAATATTATCTATGTGTACGTATGATGTGTGATCGCATGTAAGTAAAGAACGGTTTTAACGAAAGAAAAGTATGTTTTATTATAAAACTAGAACTCACTCAGCAACACTGACTTTTTATGTGTTTCTTGTTGGCAGGTAGTGTTGTTGAGGATGTCACAACGCGACTACTCAACTCTTTTGGATGGCATCCATTTATATAGTGCTTTTGTGATGTAATGCAACAAATATATATTTTGTAATTGGTTAACGATGTATTATTTTGCAAAAGCTTTTATGATGAAATGAGATGTCTTTTTGATCGATTCCGCTGCAATGTTTATTAAAGTTAATCCAATTATATGTTTTATGTGCGATGGTTGATCAGCTGTAAGGTGCCCGGGAACGGGGCCTTACAAGTTGGTATCAGAGCCAAAGTTTAAGTGAAACGGTTAAATTTTCAAAATAGACCTTAACTTAAACTGAGAATGGGACGGAAAGGGAAGGGATGCCAATCTGAGTAGCTGCGTGCCATCAGGTATTTTCTTAATGTTAACCGGTATTATGTGCGCATGAAATGTTATGTGGTTTATGTTTTGCTGGTAGAATTAGATACTAATGTAGTCAGGACAGGTAATGCTCGGGGTACGAAGAGTAAAGTAAGTGGCTAATCACAACTGGCCACTGTAATTAGGGACTTACTATACTTGACATAAACTGAGCTGTTCCCTTGAATGACCGTGTTGGTGTTTGAATCTTTCAGTGTGTGATAGAGGATGGCCGGTGGTAGATCATCTAAAGCCTCGCGTGGTGGGCTTGCTGCTGCATCGCAGCCCAAAAACAGGCAGACCTAGAGTTGAGAAAGTGGTTCCTAAGGGACCCGAGACCCCTCATTCGGAGGGTGGTGATGAGAGTGCAAATTTGAGGGCCTCGGTGAAAGAGGCGGTGGTTGAAGAAGTGCATCAGGTCATGCAGACAATTTTACTGTCTGTGATGACCGAAGTGATTAAGGCAGTACGGGAAGGGGAAAGGCAAGAGAGGAACCGGTCCTCGGGAGGTCAGGAGCAACCGGAGACTGAGACGATTCCCTCCGATGATGAGGAAGAGGAGGAGGAGCCTGTGCAGGAACCAGCATGAGGCCGTAACTATGAGGTATTTCAAAGGTGTAAGCCCCCTACTTTTGATGGAAACGGCACTGCTACTACTGCTCACCGATGGGTGAGGGAAATGGAAGCTGTTCTGAATATCAGCGAGTGCCGGGAGGACCAAAAGGTGAAGTTTGCTGCCCATTCTTTTGTGGACTCGGCTTTATTCTGGTGGGACAACATAGTTCAAGCCGAGGGTAGCAGGGCCATTAGGAGAATAAGATTGTCGGAACTGAAGAAGTTGGTTATTGAGGAGTTCTGTCCTCACAGGGAGATGGATAAGGTTGAAAGGGAGTTCTTGCAGCAGGAGGTGGAAACCATGACACACCAGCAGTACCCCACAAAGTTCAACGAGATGGCACTTCTGGTGCCGGATCAGGTGACCTATATGTCGTGAAAGATTAAGAGGTACGTGCAGGGTTTGCCAGCGGATATTCACAGGCCTATGATCGCTGCCTGACCAAGCACGTTTAGGTCGGCGGTGGATTTGGGGGGGAGACTGTTCGATGAGAGGGTGGTAGCGGTGATGGCAGAAGGTAGTAAGAGGGTGGTGGTGATCGAAACTGGAGTGGAAAGAGGTTTGGTCGGGGTGATGCCTCCACGGGCAGCAAGAAGGCATGGATGGACGATCGCCGTGTAGCCACACTGGGTACGGGATCAAAAAATCATGGAAAATGTGGGAAGGAGCACATCGGCGAGTGTAGATGGGGGCTGAATGTGTGCTTCAAATATGGGAAGCCAGGTCATATGACACGAGAGTGTAAAGCGGGGAAATGTTTTAACTGTGGCGGGGAGGGCCACATGAGCAAAGATTGTAAGAAGCCGAGAGCCGAGGGTTCCGGGGTGAAGAAGACGGGAAGTGAAGGACCGAGGGCGTGTGCCAGGGCGTTCACTATGACACAAGAGGAGGCTAGGGCGGACCCTGATGTTGTGTCCGGTACGTTTCTGGTGAACCAATCTTTAGCTTCTGTGTTATTTGATTCGGGTGCCATTAGAAGTTTTATTTCTGCTGCTCTCTGTGCTAAACTGCCTGTTAGTAGTAGCTGTGCTGAGGCGCCATTTAAAGTAGAAACTGCCATAGGTAAGTCTACCAGGATTTCAGAGATGATAGAGGGTTGTGATGTGGAATTAGAGGGTCATAAATTTCCAGTTAGACCATTTGTGATGACCTTAGGTGGTTTCGACTTGGTTCTTGGGATGGACTGGTTGGCGGACTTCGAGGCGAATATAGTGTGTCGCAAGAAAATGATTCGATTGATAGCGCCTGACGGGAGTTTGGTAGCCGTTTACGGGGATCTGGTCATGATGACCCCGAAAGTAATCTCAATGGCGGTGGCGGGAAAGTGTATGAGGCGTGGATGTAGCGCCTACTTGGCTAATGTGAAGGATGTGGATACGCCAACACCATAACTATTCGATGTTCCGGTTGTTTGTGATATTCCAGACGTGTTCCCAGAAGACTTATCTGGAGTGCCACCTGATCGAGAGATTGAGTTTCAGATGGATCTGATACCGGGTGCTGAACCGGTTTCCAAGCCGTCGTATCGTTTGGCTCCGAGTGAGATGAAAGAGCTAATGGAACAATTGCAAGAGCTGCTTGTAAGGGGTATATTAGGCCATGTATCTCTCCTTGGGGTGCTCCGGTCTTATTTGTAAAGAAGAAAGATGGTAGTATGAGGATGTGTATAGACTACCGTGAGCTGAACAAGTTGACGGTGAAGAATAGGTACCCGTTACCGAGGATTGATGATTTGTTTGATCAGCTTCAAGGTGCCAGTTGGTTTTCGAGGATAGATCTTCGATCGGGCTACCATCAGCTAAAGGTGAAAGAGTAGGACATTCCTAAAACAGCTTTTCGCACGCGCTACGGTCACTACGAGTTCCTTGTCATGTCTTTTGGTTTGACCAATGCGCCAGCTGCTTTTATGGATCTGATGAACTGAGTGTGTCGGCCTATGTTGGATAAATCAGTGATTGTGTTTATTGATGATATCCTGATTTATTCAAAGAGCGAGATAGAGCATGCCGGTCACATTCGAGAGGTGTTGGAGACGTTGAGAAGGGAGAAACTGTATGCCAAGTTCCCTAAATGCACGTTCTGGTTGCACGAAGTTCAATTCTTGGGTCACGTGGTGAATCCGGAGCGGATTATGGTGGATCCGGCAAAGGTGGAAGCTGTGATGCAATGGAAGTCTCCAAAGACGCCATCCAAGATCCGTAGTTTCTTCGGTTTGGCAGGCTATTATAGAAGATTCATTCAAGACTTCTCTAAGATCGCATATCCACTAACCAAGTTGACCCGGAAAGATGTAAAGTTTGTATGGGGCCAAGCTCAAGAGAAGGCGTTCGAAGAATTGAAAACAAGATTGGCCCAAGCTCATGTTCTGTCATTACCCGATGGAAGCGAAGATATGGTGGTTTATTCTGATACTTCATACTCGCGGTTGGGGTGCGTGTTAATGCAGAGAGGGAAGGTTATAGCCTACGCATCCCGACAATTAAAGGTTCATGAGGTCAACTATCCTACTCATGACTTGGAGCTAGCGGTTGTGGTCTTTGCACTAAAGATTTAGAGGCACTATCTCTACGGGACGAAGTGCACCATTTTCACTGACCATAAGAACTTGAAGTACTTCTTTGAGCAGAAGGATTTAAATATGAGGCAGAGGAGATGGTTGGAGCTCATAAAGGATTATGATTGTGAGATCCATTATCATTCGAGCAAAGCCAACGTGGTGGCGGATGCCCTTAGCTGAAAGGAAAGACCTGAGCCGATCCGGGTGAAAGCGTACCAGCTGATTATGACCTCTGACGTGATGAAGCAAGTCAAAGAGTTTCAAGATGAGGCATTGAAGGAAGATCATCTTAACTCTGAAATGAGAGGTCTGGTCGCGGAGTTAGGTGAAAACACATTTGGAGTTAGAACCCGGTTTGGATGAATGTGGATTCCTCGTCTTGGGGATCTACGAGTGAAGATTATGGATGAAGCTCATAAGACTCGATACTCTATTCATCCCGGTGCTACAAAGATGTACCAAGACATGAAGAAAGGCTATTGGTGGCTGGGTATAAAGCATGATGTGGTGGAGTATGTGAGTAAGTGCCTTACTTGCCTGCAAGTGAAGGCCGAGAATCAAAAGCCGTATGGAAAGATTCAACCTTTGGATATACCGGAATGGAAGTGGGAGCACATCACCATGGATTTCATTACGAAACTGTCACGTACTCCGAAAGGGTATGATGGTATATGGGTGATTGTTGACCGCTTGACGAAGAATGCTCACTTCCTACAGATGCACGAGACATATTCATCCGAGAGGTTGGCGGATCTTTTCATTAAGGAGATTGTGACTTGTCACGGTGTGCTGGTGTCTATTGTGTCTGATCGCGACACCCGGTTTACATCCAAATTCAGGAAGAAGTTCCACGACGCCATGCGGACAAGGTTACATATTAGCACAACTTATCATCCCCAGACTGATGGTCAGTCAGAAAGGACCATTCAGACACTTGAGGACATGCTTCAGACATGTGTGATTGATTTTGGAAGAAGCTGGGATGACCACTTACCGTTAGCTGAATTCTCATACAATAACAGTTATCATGCCAGTATTGGTATGCCACCCTATGAGATGCTATACGGTAGGATATGCAGAACACTCGTCTGTTAGGTGATATTGGTCACAAAGAGTTAGGGAGCGTCGAGGTGATCGAGGCTAGGACTGAAAAGCTTGAAAGGATCAAGGCCTACAAGAAGGCAGCAGAGATAGACAGAAGTCGTATGCTGATAAACGACGCAGGCCGATTGAGTTCCAGGTGGGTGACCGGGTTATGTTGAAGGTCTCACCTTTGAAGGGTATCATTTGGTTCAGAAAGCGGGGAAAGTTGAGCCCAAGGTACATAGGCCCTTTTCGAATCATTGCTTGAGTAGGAGAGGTGGCCTATAGATTGGAGTTACCGGATGAGTTAACTGGAATTCACCCGACATTCCACGTATCTCATCTAAGGAAGTGTTTGGCAGATGAGGATATGATTGTTCCAATGGAGGATATCGAAGTAGACGAATGGCCCAACTATGTGGAGAAACCAGTGGCGATCATCGATCGAAAAGAGAAGAGGTTGAGAAATAAAGTGATTCCTCTTGTGCGTGTACAGTGGAAGCACAGGAAGGGATCCGAGTCAACGTGGGAGACTAAAGAGGAAATGAGATAGCATTACCCACATTTGTTCGAGGAATAACAGGTTTCGGGGACAAAACCTATATAAGGGGGGTGGACTTGTAACACCCGGATATTTTCTTTGAAGCCGACGAAAGAAGAAAAAGAAATAAAGTCCAAAGTCGGGGGACCAAACTTGCCAAAACGGGAGAAAATTCATAAAAATGGGAGATTAAGAGGGGAGAGCAGCCACATCCTCCCCACTCATGTGAAAACTCAGCAAAAAGAGAAAGAAGAGAGAAAGAAGAGAGAAAAGAGAGAAAAAGGTTGGTTCGGGTGGATCCGAGCACGAAAATCGTCGAGTAGCGAGTCAACACGAAGCTCTTCTTCTTATTGTAGTTTGTATGAGTTCTAGGACCCCTATTTTACTTGTTTTCAACTGATTTGGGGCTGGAACACATAGTAAACCCGTTTTTGCATGTGTGTGTGTTTGACCCATTTGGGTGTGTTTGCGTGTGATGCGTTTGGAGTATATTTTGGGGCTTGTGTGTGCTTGAATGGTGTTGTAGTATGCATTCCTAAGGTTTAGGATGGTTGATTTATGCTTAGAATGGGTTTGGCTGAGCTTGGAGGTCGAAAATGGCAGATTGGGTTCGGGATGAACTGCATTTTGCATCAGTTAGGGCTAGGCGACCGACTGGAGGCCATACGGCCGATTGGAGGGCGATAGGGGTTCAGTAGCACGATTGAGGTTCAGTCGCACGACTGGGGTCCAGTCGCATGGGGAGTCATTCGACTGAGAGCCCAGTCGCATAGGTGCTCATCCGCATGAGGTCCATTCACATGAGGTCCATTCGCATAGTGTTCATTCGCACGATTGAGAGTCCATTCACACGATTGGGTGTTTATCCGCCTTAGTGTTCATCCGCATAGGTCCAATCGCATGATGTTCAGTCGCATGTAGGCGTGCGACTGAAGGGTGTCCATACGCCCAAATAGGGTTATTGTACCAGTGGAGGAACATAGTTAAAGTACTGACTTTCGATGGAAAGTGCAAATGTAAGTTTTGACGTGGAAGTTCCCGTAAGTGCATGTAAGATGGCCATTGAGGCCATAGAAGCTATGTTGGGCATGATAATGATGATGATGCATGATTATGCATGATGGATGTTATGTATGTATGATGATGCCCTGTATGATGATGTTATTTGTGTATGATGATGTTCCTTGTTATGATGTATGTTTATCTTTTCCGTGGCTTTACATGTTATGTCTACGAATGAATGAAAAGTATTATGTAACATAAAGTGGAAGATAATGAAAAGTGGAATGAAATGAAAGAATGCGTGCATTAACGAATGAATGAATGAAAGTAAGAAAAGGCTTGCAAGCAAACATATGGAGGTTCACACCCAATGAAGGGTGTTAGCTCAACTGTGTGCGGGTTAGCTACCCCAGAAGGATGCACACTGGGGTCCAATCCTTTTGATTGACCATATGTATGGGATCCTTGTCGCTTGCCCTAGGTACTGGAGTCAGCTTCGTGCACAATGTTCGAGGTCTATGAAAGACCTCAGGCCCAGTAACCAGCTTCGTGCACAATGTTCGGGGTATAGCACATGGCATTGATCCGGAATGAAAGAGAAAGGATAAGTGGTGAATGTATTTGCCCTAGGTACTGGAGTCAGCTTCGTGCATAATGTTCAAGGTCTATGAAAGACCTCAGGCCCAGTAACCAGCTTCGTGCACAATGTTCGGGGTATTGTACATGTCATCGAAAGTAATGGACGTACGAATGAATGTAATGAACGTACGAATGAATGTAAGGAACGTACAAATGAAAGTAAGAGTTTATGAATGAATGTGAACGAAATTAACAGATGTGAATGTTAATGATGTACGTTAAATGAACAAAAGTTAACGAACGAATGATGATGATAATAATAATATTATATATGTATACGTATGATGTGTGATCACATGTAAGTAAAGAACGGTTTTAACAAAAGAAAAGTATGTTTTATTATAAAACTAGAACTCACTCAGCAACGCTGACTTTTTATATGTTTCCAGTTGGCAGGTAGTGTTGCTGAGGATGGCACGGGGCAGCTACTCAGCTCTTTTGGATGGCATCCATTTATATAATGTTTTTGTGATGTAATGCAACAATATGTATTTTGTAATTGGTTAACGATGTATTATTTTGCAAAATCTTTTATGATGAAAAAAGATGTCTTTTTGATCGATTCCACTACAATGTTTATTAAAGTTAATGCAATTATATGTTTTATGTGCGATAATTGATCAGTTGTAAAGTGCCCGGGAACAGGGCCTTACAGTTATGTACTAAGAATGAATTATTGATAAATATATACATAAATATGTAGTTTTTGTTTGAAAATGCTCTTGGTAAGGTCGTGTTTGTGTTAGATCTTCAAGATGTGAGTTTCTAGCCCCTTTGTATGCAAGTTTTTATGTTTTGGGCCTATTATGCATACTAAAATGCTTGTTTATACTTGTGACGATGTCGTTTATGGTATTGAGCATGTTAGAACAACCTTAGACGTGATAAGTTAGGTTTACGCGGGAAATCTTTAAGTTCTCGCGCGAATTAGTGTAAGGCCCCGCCCCCGGGCACCTTACGGTTGGTGGTTCATCGCACGTAAAACATACATAATGTATATAATCATAAAATATCGCAGTGGAATTAATAAAATATACATTCTCATTCATTCATAAAAGTCATTACATCATTGACTTAATTACAAAATACAGCTTTCTCTACTTTGTCTCTCCTCATAAGGTCATACAGCGACCTCTAGAGCAGATATTATGTTCAAAAATATAAAAATTATATTTTTATACTAAAGAATATTCCTTAAGTAATTCCGTACATCGGAAACCTTAAGGAACACCCTTGACATTCTCATGCAACATATTTCGTTGCATGTGCTACGCACACGCATCCAATGAGTGGCGAACTTATCAAAATCTAAAGAAGATTTCTTAAGTAATCCCCTTTATGGGAACACTCAAGAAATCTCGTAATGGCATGCAACGTGATGAGTTGCGTGCGTTATGGACCCACAACGCATGACGTTGCAGCATTATCAAATGGAGAATGCCATCCCAAAAGAGCTGAGTAGCCGCCTCGTGCCATCCCCAGCAACGCTACCTGCCAACTGGAAACACATAAAAAGTCAGCGTTGCTGAGTGAGTTCTAGTTTTGTAATAAAACATACTTTTACTTATTTAAAAGTATCCTTTCGTGCATGCGTTCATACATCATGCGTACACAGAGATAATATTCGTTATTATCTTCATCATTCGTTATTCATCGTTATCTTTAACTTCTCGTATGGATTCTGTCAGGCTTTACCCACTTCATAGCACTTGGCTATGATTACTGTGGTCGAATGACAAGAATCCCGTTCATACTTACTTGCGCATTGAAAGGTGAATTGTACCAATACCATATGCTACACCCTGATCGTTATTAGCTACCGGGCCGAAGTCAACATATGAACAACAAAACGTATGCCACGGTACTAGAGGTAAGCGGTAGAGGTACCATGACCATGGTCAATCACAGAGAAGGACCAATCGCGTTATTCAATGCTTGCAAGACATAATTCGTTTGTTCATTAATGCATGTATTCATCATCATTTAAATCATTCGTTCATTCATTAATACATGCATTCATCAGCGTGTTCCTCTTTCATTATCTTTCACTTTACGTTACATAATACTTTGTTCGTTCGTTCATACGTAAAGCCATTGAAAGATATTCATACGTTATCATCAGGAACACACACATCATACATACATCATCATACATAGCATCATACGTACATCGTCATACATAACATCATACATGCATCATCATCATCATCATACATAACCTCGTACATACATAGCCTACATCATCAATCATCACTAGGCACTTTCTCCCGTATCCTTCCCGAATCCGGGACTTACTACGCGTCATCTTGGTGCAGTAGCACTAACCGCCCCTCCAAAACAGTGGGGACTCATACTAGGACCTTATATAACGTGCCGAGTCCACAATCATACCTTAGACGTATAACAAAACATTATACCCAAATGGGTCATACATACATACGTCAGTAAACAAGTTTATATGTGTTCCAGCCCCAAAAATCATTTAAAATCAGTAAATGAGGGGTCCTAGAACTCACCTGTGCTTGACAAGCAGCTTCTCAATCAAGCCTTAATGACGCGGGTCACACTACACTGCCTGCAGATAAGTTAACACTCAAGAGAGTTAATTTCTGCCTAATTTCGCTACTAAGTTCGCAGGTAGTTTCGCCCGTAAATTCGCCAGTAGTTTCGCCAGGCGAATCAGCAGTTTCGCTGCTAGTTTCGCCGGGCAGCATTTCTGCCAGTTTCTCTGGACAGATTCGCTACCTCGAACGCCTAACTTTCGTTGGAATTCCCTAGTTTCGCAATATCTAAGGTCAACTTGGGCATTGGCATAGTCATCAGCGAAACTATAGTTTCGCTCAGGCGAATGTGTAGTTTCGCTGCAGCGAAACTGTAACTTCACTGTAAATCCTTCCAGTTTCGCTGGACGAACTTACAGTTTCGCTGGACGAACTTACAGTTTCGCTGGTCGAGACCTTAAATTCGCAGAACGAGCTGAAATTTACGAATCAGCTCATTTCAGCTCAAAAATCCAATCCTTTCCACCCAAACCCTTGGATTATCATCCAGGAAACTATATCTAAGCTCATTACACGTTTTCTTACTCTAAAACGTGTGTTTTGGGGTGATTTTTTCCACTTTAAAACCCAAAAACCCCAAACTCGGGTTTTTCACCAAATGCAGCAATTTAGATACGTTTCTTACCTTGATTCTTGTAGTTTAGGAGTCCACAAACACCAGCCTTCGATTCTTGACCACCCGAGCTTCAATCCGGCACTTTCTCTCTCTACACTTTCTCTCTCTAGAATGGGCGTTTGAGTGAAAATGAGAGTTGCTCAGCTGATCCATCTATTTATATGCCAGGCGTTCCCGGGACCCCAAACTCGTTAAACTCGTGACCCGGAGGGTTAACTCGGTGTAATACCCGCAACCATTTTATATTTATTAAATGGTTTTTCATCCGAGCCCATCACTATCACTTGACTCGATTAGAAAATTTTCCGGGTGTTACAAGTCCACCCCCCTTATTTAGGTTTCGTCCCCGAAACCTGTTACTCTTCGAACAGATGTGGGTAATGTTGTCTCATTTCTTCTTCAGTCTCCCACGTAGACTCAGATCCCTTCCTGTGCTTCCACTGTACACGCACAAGAGGAACCACTTTGTTTCTTAGCCGTTTCTCTTTTCTATCGATGATCGCCACTGGTTGCTCCACGTAGTTGAGTCGTTCGTCTACTTCAATGTCCTCCAGCGGTACAATCATATCTTCGTCGGCCAAGCATTTCCTCAGATGAGATACGTGGAAGGTCGGGTGAATTCCACTCAGCTCATCTGGCAGTTCCAACCTATAGGCCACCTCTCCCACACGGGCGATAATTCGGAAAGGGCCTATATACCGCGGGCTCAGTTTACCCCGCTTTCGGAATCTAATAATTCCTTTCCAAGGCGAGACCTTCAACATGACCCGATCACCGACTTTGAACTCTATCGGTCTTCGCCTCTTGTCAGCATACGACTTTTGTCTGTCTTTCGCCGCCTTCATGAAGGCTTTGATCTTTTCTAACTTTTCAGTCGTTGCTTCAACCACCTCGACACCACCCAGTTCTTTCTGCCCAATGTCTCCCCAACATACGGGCGTCCTACATTTCCTACCTTACAACATCTCGTAGGGCGGCATACCAATGCTGGCATGATAACTGTTATTGTACGAGAATTCTGCTAACGGCAGGTGATCGTCCCAACTTCCTCCAAAATCGATCACGCACGCTCGAAGCATGTCTTCGAGTGTTTGGATCGTCCTCTCAGACTGACCGTCTATCTGGGGGTGATATGCCGTGCTAATGTGTAGCCTCGTCCCCATTCCATCATGAAACCTCTTCCAAAACTTGGAGGTAAACCGGGTGTCACGGTCAGACACAATAGACACCGGTACGCCATGACGAGCTACAATTTCTTTTATAAATATATCCGCCAATATTTCAGATGAATACGTCTCGCGGATCGGTAGGAAGTGGGCACTCTTCGTCAATCGATCAACTATCACCCATATAGCATCATACCCTTTCGGGGTACGTGGTAGTTTCGTGATGAAATCCATGGTGATGTGCTCCCACTTCCACTCGGGTATATCCAACGGTTGGATCTTCCCGTACGGTTTCTGATGCTCTGCCTTGACCTGTGAACAAGTCAAGCACTTACTCACATATTCCACCACATCACGCTTCATGCCCGGCCACCAATAGTCTTTCTTCATGTCTTGGTACATCTTGGTAGCACCGGGGTGAATGGAATACCGAGTCTTATGGGCCTCATCCATGATCTTTCCACGTAGATCCCCGTACCGAGGAATCCACACTCGCCCAAATCGGGTCTTAACACCAAGAGTGTTCTCACCCAGTTCTGTAACTAGACCTCTCATCCTTTCGGAGTTAAGACGATCTTCCTTCAAAGTCTCGTCTTGGAACTCCTTAACCTGCATCATCACGTCAGAGGTCATAATTAGCTGATAAGCCTTCACCCGAATCGGCTCGGGCCTTTCCTTCCGGCTAAGGGCATCAGCCACCACATTGGCTTTGCCCGGGTGGTAATGGATCTCACAATCATAATCTTTTATCAGCTCCAACCACCGTCTCTGCCTCATGTTTAGATCCTTCTGCTCGAAGAAGTACTTCAAGCTTTTGTGGTCCGTGAAGATGGTGCACTTCGTCCCGTATAGATAGTGCCGCCAAATCTTCAACGCGAAAACCACCGCAGCTAGTTCTAGGTCGTGCGTGGGATAATTGACTTCGTGGGTCTTCAGTTGTCGAGATGCATAGGCTATGACCTTTCCGTTGCATCAATACGCAACCTAGCCCAGAATAGGATGCATCCGAATAGACCACCAAGTCTTCATTCCCCTCGGGCAAAGTCAAGACAGGAGCTTGTGTCAGTCTCGTCTTCAATTCCTCCAAAGCGTCCTCCTGTTCTCGACCCCACACGAACTTTACATCCTTGCGAGTCAATTTTGTCAAAGGTGAGGCTATCTTGGAGAAGTCCTGAATAAATCGTCGATAGTAGCCCGCCAGCCCCAAGAAGCTGCGAATCTCGGTTGGCGTCTTCGGTGACTTCCATTGCATCACGGCCTCAACCTTTGCTGGGTCCACCATTATTCCTTCTGTATTCACTACGTGACCCAGAAATTGCACCTCGCGTAACCAAAAGGCGCACTTGGAGAACTTGGCGTACAATTTCTCCCTTCTCAACGTTTCCAACACCTCCCGAATATGCCCGGCATGCTCTTCTTCACTTCTCGAATAAATCAGGATATCATCGATGAATACAATTACTGATTTATCCAACATTGGTCGGCACACTCGGTTCATCAAATCCATAAAAGCAGCCGGCGCATTGGTCAACCCAAAAGACATGACAAGAAATTCGTAGTGACCATAGCGCGTACGAAAGGCCGTTTTAGGGACATCCTGCTCCTTCACCTTCAGTTGATGGTACCCCGATCGAAGATCTATCCTTGAAAACCAACTGGCACCCTGAAGTTGATCAAACAAGTCATCAATCCTTGGTAAGGGGTATCTGTTCTTCACCGTCAGCTTATTCAGCTCGCGGTAGTCGATGCACATCCTCATACTACCATCCTTTTTTTTTACGAACAGAACCGGAGCACCCCAAGGTGAGATACTCGGTCGGATAAACCCCTTATCCAGCAGCTCCTGCAACTGTTCCATCAACTCTTTCATCTCCGTCGGAGCCAAGCGATACGGTGCTTTTGCGACAGGTTGGGCACCCGGTATCAGGTCGATCTGGAACTCGATCTCTCGGTCAGGTGGCAATCCCGATAAGTCTTCAGGAAACACGTCTGGAAAGTCACACACCACTGGCACATCGCATAGCTGTGGTGTTGGCGTCTCTACATTCTTTACATAACATAAGTAGGCGCTACATCCGCGCCTCATACACTTTCCCGCCACCGCCATGGAGATCACCTTCAGAATCGTCGTAACTCGATCGCCATATATTGTCACCGGACTTCCGTCGGTCGCCGTCAGTCTAATCATCTTCTTTCGGCACACGATATTCGCTTCGTAGGTTGTTAACCAGTCCATCCCTAACACTACATCAAATCCTCCTAGAGGCATCACATGTAACTTGGCAGCAAACCTATGGCCCTCTAATTCTATGGCACAACCTTCTATCACATCCGTAACCCTAGTGGATTTACCAATAGCGGTTTCTACGTCAAAGGACTCATCAAGGCATTTACTCCTAACAGGCAGTTTAGCACAGAAGGTAGTAGAAATAAAACTCCTACTAGCACCCGAATCAAATAATATAGAGGCTAAAATTTGGTCTATTAGGAACGTACCGGACACAACATCAGGGTCCGTTCTAGCCTCCTCCTGCATCATGGTGAACGCCCTAGCCTTTGCCCTCGGTGCTTCTCCTCCCGTCTTCTTCTCCTCGGAGCCCTCAGCCCTCGGCTTCTTACAATCTCTGCTCATATGACCACTTCCCCACAGTTAAAACACTTGCCCATCCGGCAATCCCTTGATATATGTCCCGTCTTCCCACACTTAAAGCAGAGGTTGGATCCCCACTTACACTCCCCCGAGTGCTCTTTCCCACACTGTCCACACTTCCTCATTCCTGCTCCCTTCGCGACCACTCGGCGGTCGTCTACCCTTGCCTTCTTGTTACCTGTCGAGGTATCACCTTGACCAAACCTCTTTCCCTGCCAACCCTTCTCACCGCCTCCTTTCTTACTGCCCTCAGCCTTCACCAATGCAGCTCGCTCATCGTACAACCTCCCTGCCAAATCCACCGCCGACCTGAAAGTACTTGGTCGAGCGGAAATCAAATGCCAACTTATTTCGGCTGGCAACCTCTGAATATACCGGTTGATCTTTCGAGACACCGGCGTCACCTGCTCTGGGACCAACCGCGCCATATCGTTGAATTTGGCTGTGTATTGTTGGTGGGTCATCGTCCCTGCCTCCAACTGCAGAAACTCTCTCTCAACTCGGTCCATTTCCCGTCGAGGACTGAGTTCCTCAATCACCAGCCTTTTCAACTAAGCCCACTTCATCTTCCCTATAGTCCTGCTACCCTCAGCCTGGACAATATTGTCCCACCAGCACAACGCCGTCCCCGTAAATGAATGGGTAGCAAACTTCACCTTTTTATCCTCCTGGCAGTCACTGATATCGAGGACCGCCTCCATTTCCCTCACCCATTGGTGAGCATCCGCAGCCGTACCCGAACCATCAAAAGTCGGGGGCTTGCACCTCATAAATTTCCCGTAGTCACAACCCCGGGCTGTCTCACGCTCGACCTCCTCCTCCTCCTCTTCTTCATCATCAGAAAGAACCGTTTCCGGCCCTTGTTGCTGTTGTCGCCTCCCTGAGGCTCGATTCCTCCCTCGCCTCTCATCTTCGCGTACAGCTTTTATCACCTCAGTCACTATAGACGGTAAGATCGTCTGCATGACTTGGTGCACTTCCTCGATCACTGTCTCTTTCACCGAGGCCCTCAAATCATCACTCTCATCCACTCCCCCCGAGGGAGTAGTATTAGGTTCTTCAGGAACCTTCTTCTCTTGTCTAGGCCTTCCTCTTGTGGCTCGTGGTTCCGCACCACTTCCGCCACTGCCTCCATCAAGTGGGGCTTTAGATGATCTACCACCGACCATCTTCTATCTCACACTGAAAGGTTCAAATACCAACACGGTCATTCAAGGAAATAGCTCAGTTTATGTCAAGTACAGTAAGTTGCTAATTACAGTGGCCAGTTGTGATTAGTCACTTACTCTACTTTTCGCACCCCAAGCATTACCCTTACTGACTACATCAGTATCTAAATCTAACAACACATATAAACCACATTACACGCGCACATAACTTTGATTATCATTAAGAAAATACCTGATGGCACGCAGCTACTCAGATGGCATTCATCCCCTTTCTGTCCCATTTCTCAGTTTAAGTTTTAGGTTTATTTGTGAAAATTTACCCATTTTACTTAAACTTTTGCTCTGATACCAACTTGTAAGGCCCCGCCCCCGGGCACCTTACGGTTGGTGGTTCATTGCACGTAAAACATACATAATGTATATAATCATAAAATATCGCAGCGGAATTAATAAAATATACATTCTCATTCATTCATAAAAGTCATTACATCATTGACTTAATTACAAAATACAGCTTTCTCTACTTTGTCTCTCCTCATAAGGTCATACAGCGACCTCTAGAGAAGATATTATGTTCAAAAATATAAAAATTATATTTTTATACTAAAGAATATTCCTTAAGTAATTCCGTACATCGGAACCCTTAAGGAACACCCTTGACATTCTCATGCAACATATTTCGTTGCATGTGCTACGCACACGCATCCAATGCGTGGCGAACTTATCAAAATCTAAAGAAGATTTCTTAAGTAATCCCCTTTATGGGAACCCTCAAGAAATCTCGTAATGGCATGCAACGTGATGAGTTGCGTGCGTTATGGACCCACAACGCATGACGTTGCAGCATTATCAAATGGAGAATGCCATCCCAGAAGAGCTGAGTAGCCGCCTCGTGCCATCCCCAGCAACGCTACCTGCCAACTGGAAACACATAAAAAGTCAGCGTTGCTGAGTGAGTTCTAGTTTTGTAATAAAACATACTTTTACTTATTTAAAAGTATCCTTTCGTGCATGCGTTCATACATCATACGTACACAGAGATAATATTCGTTATTATCTTCATCATTCGTTATTCATCGTTATCTTTAACTTCTCGTATGGATTCTGTCAGGCTTTACCCACTTCATAGCACTTGGCTATGATTACTGTGGTCGAATGACAAGAATCCCGTTCATACTTACTTGCGCATTGAAAGGTGAATTGTACCAATACCATATGCTACATCCCGATCGTTATTAGCTACCGGGCCGAAGTCAACATATGAACAACAAAATGTATGCCACGGTACTAGAGGTAAGCGGTAGAGGTACCATGACCATGGTCAATCACAGAGAAGGACCAATCGCGTTATTCAATGCTTGCAAGACATAATTCGTTCGTTCATTAATGCATGTATTCATCATCATTTAAATCATTCGTTCATTCATTAATACATGCATTCATCATCGTGTTCCTCTTTCATTATCTTTCACTTTACGTTACATAATACTTTGTTCGTTCGTTCATACGTAAAGCAATTGAAAGATATTCATACGTTATCATCAGGAACACACACATCATACATACATCATCATACATAGCATCATACGTACATCGTCATACATAACATCATACATGCATCATCATCATCATCATACATAACCTCGTACATACATAGCCTACATCATCAATCATCACTAGGCACTTACTCCCGTATCCTTCCCGAATCCGGGACTTACTACGCGTCATCTTGGTGCAGTAGCACTAACCGCCCCTCCAAAACCGTGTGGACTCATACTAGGACCTTATATAACGTGCCGAGTCCATAATCATACCTTAGACGTATAACAAAACATTATACCCAAATGGGTCATACATACATACGTCAGTAAACAAGTTTATATGTGTTCCAGCCCCAAAAATCATTTAAAATCAGTAAATGAGGGGTCCTAGAACTCACCTGTGCTTGACAAGCAGCTTCTCAATCAAGCCTTAAAGATGCGGGTCACACTACACTGCCTGCAGATAAGTTAACACTCAAGAGAGTTAATTTCTCCCTAATTTCGCTACTAAGTTCGCAGGTAGTTTCGCCCGTAAATTCGCCAGTAGTTTCGCCAGGCGAATCAGCAGTTTCGCTGCTAGTTTCGTCGGGCAGCATTTCTGCCAGTTTCTCTGGACAGATTCGCTACCTCGAGCGCCCAACTTTCGTTGGAATTCCCTAGTTTCGCAATATCTAAGGTCAACTTGGGCATTGGCATAGTCATCAGCGAAACTATAGTTTCGCTCAGGCGAATGTGTAGTTTCGCTGCAGCGAAACTGTAACTTCGCTGTAAATCCTTCCAGTTTCGCTGGACGAACTTACAGTTTCGCTGGTCGAGACCTTAAATTCGCAGAACGAGCTGAAATTTACGAATCAGCTCATTTCAGCTCAAAAATCCAATCCTTTCCACCCAAACCCTTGGATTATCATCCAGGAAACTATATCTAAGCTCATTACATGTTTTCTTACTCTAAAACGTGTGTTTTGGGGTGATTTTTGCCACTTTAAAACCCAAAAACCCCAAACTCGGGTTTTTCACCAAATGCAGCAATTTAGATACGTTTCTTACCTTGATTCTTGTAGTTTAGGAGTCCACAAACACCAGCCTTCGATTCTTGTCCACCCGAGCTTCAATCCGGCACTTTCTCTCTCTACTTTTTCTCTCTCTAGAATGGGCGTTTGAGTGAAAATGAGAGTTGCTCAGCTGATCCATCTATTTATATGCCAGGCGTTCCCGGGACCCCAAACTCGTTAAACTCGTGACCCGGAGGGTTAACTCGGTGTAATACCCGCAACCATTTTATATTTATTAAATGGTTTTTCATCCGAGCCCATCACTATCACTTGACTCGATTAGAAAATTTTCCGGGTGT